>JAJOZX010003827.1:62500-460121 GCA_023014485.1 Bathynomus jamesi
GACTATTCTTACAAATCACCAACCCACACATACCACTATCGCCTACTCAACATGGATTCAGACCTCACCACTCAACCACGACATTACTCACTAACCTCACGCAGCACATCATGGATGGCATCAACTTCAGACGACCAGCTCAACGTACACTATTAACAACAATAGATATTAGTAAAGCATTTGATGCTATCCCACGCTTCCCTCTCATAAACAAAATACTGAACACAAACATGCACAATAACACCAAAAGGTGGCTGAGCAACTATCTTTCAGGAAAATACTCATCTGTCACATTTAATGGCAAGTCATCCAAAAAAGAAGCTTTTTCCGAACGGGTTCCCTCAAGGCTCTGTTCTCTCACCAACACTCTTCAACTTATACATGCATGACATTCCAACACCCATAGATAACAAGCTTACCTTATCGTCATATGCAGATGAAATCATTCTAACATCCACCAACAACAACATCGACACCGCTACAAATAACCTACAAACATACATAAACAGTATACAAGACTGGCTCACACACAATAGACTCAAAGTAGCGCCCACAAAATCAACCATCACCTTGCTAACAAGCAACACAAAAGAACACCAGATAACTCCACAGCTTACACTAAACAACACCAACATTCCACACACTCACAGGACCAAAATACTTGTGGTCACATACAACACATCATTATTCTTTGTAAACCACATTCAGGACATTAAAAACAAATGTACGTCAAGACTTAACACGCTTAGGGTACTAACAGGCACAAACTTTGGATACCAGCAGGAAACAACATCATTCATGTACAAATAACACTGGGGAACAAATTTCAACTTTTTGTCTATTGAATTAGATTTGACAGTTAGTTCTAGGTAATTTGGGTGCGCTGAGCACGAAATTTTACTCGGTTTTGCTCTATCAGGTCCTGATTTTGCTCAACACCCCTCCTCTTTCGTCGTATTCATAAAAAGGTTTTTTTCTCAATACTCGCTGTCTTTTTGCAGTTACACATTATGCAACTAGGTTTTTATCTAGGTATTTGTACCTATTGTTATGGTATTGTTGTATTATGTATATTTTTATATGTAACACCCTAAAAATATTTTTTATTTTGTCATTTTTAACCCATTTTAATATTAGTAAATTAAGCTAAAAATATCATAGAATTCTAAAATTTTCTCGAGCGTTCCTGTTCTCTGTAGAGTATTCTAGAGGGACAACTAAAATATATAAAAGCGACTCGTTTCCAGAGTTAATCAGTCAATTCAATCAGTCAGTCAGTTGAGTTAGTTAATTAAGTTTGGGCATTAACATAATTTTGAATTGGCATATGATTTAGTGAGTAATTTTGTCATCGTGATTTAATATAGTTGATTTAATTAGACGTAATTTATATTGTACCTACTCATCCGTGTTTTTAGTTTAATTTCATAGATTGTAAGTACCTATTTCATAATAAGTACCTATTTAAACTAATTTTTGTGTTTATATTTCAGATTTTCTTAAATTTATATGAATTAAGGGCTTTAAATACCTTTACAAATTGGCAGAACAATCAAGCAATATGTCATCAAGCACTAGAAAGTTCAAATGCAAAAACAACCCTGATTCCTTCTGTTATATATGTGGAAATTTTACACTTCCACATCAACGAGCAAATATAACTGACTTCGTAAAAAGAGCTTACTTAGCTTATTTTGGCATAAAACTGGGGGACCAAGATAAATCGTGGGCTCCACATAAAGCCTGCACTATATGCATTGAAAGACTGCGACATTGGACGAAGGGTTCGGATTCAAAAATACCTTTTGGAGTTCCGATGGTAAGTTTATGATTTCATAAAACTACGTAATTTAATCACTAGTATACTGTAACTTACCTAAATGTAATTGTAACTTAGGTACATAAACAAAAATTTACAGAAATGTTTATAAGAATCTCAAATATTGCATAAGGTTGAAACACATAGAAATGTTAAATGTTTGGGTGATAACTTTTGATAAAATTCATAAAAACAAGTCTCTCGTCGCTTTTGTTAACGCTTTACAATTTTTTTTCCATATCAGGTGTGGCGAGAGCCTACTAACCACGAGACCGATTGCTACCTTTGCTTTGTCAAGACTTCGGGCTTCACTAAGAAAAATAAACATTGTATCGAGTACCCAAATTTCGACACCGCGATACGACCTGTGCTACATTCAAATGAGATCCCCATTCCAAAATTTAAGGGTCTGCCAACTCAAGAATTAGTTGAAGATGTTCCTGAAAATATTGTTATGCACTTTGAGGAGTCAGACACCGATTTGATTTTGACCCCAGCGTATTTGAAAGTCAAAACGATCCGCAAAAGTTTAACCAGGCCGAGTTGAATGATCTTGTAAGGGATCTAAATTTGCCAAAAAAGGCTGCGGAAATTTTAGCTTCAAGACTTAAAGAGAAAAACTTGCTTACTTCAAACACATACATTTCATTTTACAGAAAAAGAGAAGAAGAACTTGTTAAATATTTTAGAACAGAGGATAGTTTAGTATATTGCTGCGACATAGTTGGTTTGTTAAAGAAGATGGGGGTTGAGTCTTACGATGCAAATGATTGGCGCTTGTTTTTAGACAGTTCGAAAAGAAGTCTTAAGTGTGTGTTGTTGCATAATGGCAATCTATACGGCTCGATACCGATTGGGCACTCAACAAAAATTAAAAGAAAAGTATGAACATATAGAAAAGGTTTTAAATCTTATCAAATATAGGGAGCACGAGTGGATCATATGTGTTGACTTAAAAATGGTTAATTTTCTGCTAGGACAACAAGGAGGGTATACTAAATATCCCTGCTTCCTTTGCTTATGGGACAGCAGAGCCAAGGAAGAACATTATTTCAAACAAATCTGGCCAGCACGAACATCACTTACTGTCGGAGAAAAAAACGTAATTAATCCACCTTTAGTGAGCAGAGATAAAATCATATTTCCTCCTCTGCATATAAAACTAGGCCTCATTAAACAATATGTAAAAGCTTTAGATACGAACGGCGAGTGTTTCAAATACATAACTTCAAAATTTCCAAGTTTAAGTTATGAAAAAATCAAGGCGGGAATTTTCGACGGTCCACAAATAAGAACAATGATTAAAGACAGCAATTTTCCTAATGTCATGAATGAACGCGAAAAAAATGGCTGGTTCTCATCCGTGGACTTGATAGAAAACTTTTTAGGCAATTATAGGGCAGATAACTACGAAGAAATCGTAAAAAAAACTTTTAAGGGACTACAAAGAGTTAGGTTGCAAAATGAGCATAAAAATGCATTTTTTGAATAGCCATCTTGACCAATTTCCAAGTAATTTAGGTGATGTAAGTGACGAACAAGGGAGAGATTCCACCAAGATATCAAAATTATGGAGGAACGGTACCAAGGCCGCTGGGATTCCCACATGATGGCTGATTACTGCTGGTGCTTGAAAAGAGACCTGCCATCAACAAGCAAATACGCTAGAAAGTCTTACAAAAGAAAATTTTTGCCACAGTGAAAGCTTCATATCTGTTTGTTTTTTTATTTTAAGTCATTTCTATCGTTATAATGTAATTTTACTGTAGTTTGAACTGCTTGTATTCATGAAACTTGAAAAAAAAATTTAACACATGACTTAATTTTTTAGTCCTAATTTGAAAAATCTGGAAAATGGCACATAGGCTGTCGACAAGAATCAGGACCTGATAGAGCCAAACCGAGTTGAAATTCGTATTCAGCGCACCCAAATTACCTAGAATCAAGTGTCAGATATCATTCAATAAAATACGTGTTGCCCAGTGTAATATATTCGCTCAGTTATGGACTATGCTAGCCCATGCTGGTCACCCATTATCTCAAACACACACATAAACACCTTAAGGACAATACAAAACAACGCACTTCGTATCATTACAGGATGTACTCAAACACCACCAATAGAACACCTGCACACAGAAACAAAAATACTGAAAATTAGGGAACATTTAGACATGAGGGGAACACAATTCATGGCAGCAGCGACAACTAACAAACAACACCCTTGCCACTACATGTACAATCATGCATCAACACCTCGCACCATTAAGGTAACACCAGAGAGACCTTGTAACCCAATACTCCATTCCATACCACGCCCCACAGACATCACACAGTACAGAAAACACACACACACACACACACACACACACACACACACACACACCTAATCCAAATGCGGTCCTAGGTGCGAAGCGGCCACCCATTGACAGGTCAGAGACCAGCCTGAGCAGATCGAATCGAGTTAACTTAGCACGATTCCGATGTGGGCATCACCTCAACTTACAGACATATAAACACAGACTAGACAACTCCACAGACGACACCTGCCACCTGTGCCAAGACACACCACAAACAATTGAACACATTATGACAGACTGTACCGCTCTGGCACAACATCACTAGTGCGCTGAATCTCTGGTGTTCTCCGGAGAGGGTGATCGGTTACTTGCGTGCCGTCGGCTTGCTTGATCAGTGAGGGCTGATCGGCAAACCAACAACAATAACAACTCGATTCTAAATGTTTAAAATAATTATAAAAAGAAGTCCATGTGCCATTAATATCATTGTGCGATAGAGTCTCATCCACTTATGGGTCGAAAGTTGCAGTTTCATGTCACGAAATTTAGTTCTTTTAAAATCCAGAACGTATTCCAGGCTCTTTGAATTATGAACATTAGTTTTAATTCCAAACAAGCCGCGCCTTCGGCTCCCTACCCTACTATGCAGGGTAGGGTTTGTGATCACTTCATGATCTACTGCCGAAAAGTCGTTCTTAGAATCGCTCTTAGCTCCGCCCGTTTTACTCTTAGCTCCACCCACTTTATGCGAGTCATCAGACTTGTCTCGTAGATGCCTGGCGTACGACGCTGCATGTTCTTTTTTAATAACGATAATAAACTTTTACTCGTGGAATTTCGTCCATGAAGTTTACTTTTCACGTAAAACCAAAAAGTCTGTAATATTTCATTCTTTCCGCTGAATTTGTAAACAATTTAACGACACTCATCTTGATAGATCCGACCCAAACGGGCGACTGAGCGAGATACATTAGCTCCACCCACTTTACGCGAGTCAGCCAATCATAACAGGCGACTGAGCGAAAGAGATATTTCTTACTCCGCTCAAAACCGCGCAAAGTTTTTTATATTTATAGATAGACAAGCTGTTTTTGCCCGTGCTGCTAGGCTTATATGCTAGATAATCAAGTTGTTTTTAGTTTTTTGTTTTTTCTGGAGGTAATTTTAGTTTTGTAAAGTCATTTCTATCGCTGTTATGACCAGCAATTGCTTGGAGTAGGCTGATTGTATTAAATTTGAAGCTTAAGATTTTCATGGCTTCGTCCTTTTCTATTGTTTTATTCACCAAATAACTGAACCCCAAGTGATTTGGATGCCTGCGGGTCCCCCAATTACTGGGGGTTCAATTATTTGGTCAATAAAACTATAGAAAAGAACGCAGCCAAGAAAATCTTGACTTCACATTGTGTAGGTTTCCCAATTACTGGGGATTCAATTATTTGGTCAATAAAACTATAGTCATGAAAATCATAAGCTTCACAAATCTTGACACAATGTGAAGCTCAAAATTTTCATGGCTGCGTTCTTTTCTATAGTTTTATTGACCAAATAATTGAACCGACAGTAATTGTGGGCCCTGTCGTGTATATATATATTATATATATATACACACACCGGGTGTATGATAAGTAGAGCCCGGATGTTTAAGCACTAAAAACCCTTAAAAAATGCAGGCAAATAGGCAAAATAAACGTTCGAAATAGGCATTAAAACACCCCAAAAAAGGCATTTATAAATTTGTTCTCAAAAACGTTTAATCCAGAATAACACTTTTATATACGCATAATACATATTACAACGCCCTCAGTGAACAAAATAGTAGGTAATGCAAATGTTAGTTACACATAATAACAATGATTTAATTTCCAAAAATAAAGTTTAATATAGAATAATACCATTATACACGTATAAATAATACGTATTACAACGCCATTATAGTGAACAGAACAGTACGTACTGAAAATGTTGATTACACAATAATGACAAGGATTTCAATGTCAAAAAAGGTTTAATATAAAATTATGACGAAAAAGGCACTTTCCCGTAAACGCAAAATAGGCACAAAAAAAAAGGCATTTATGGCAGTTTGCCTGAACATCCAGGCTCTAATAATAAGTAACTCCTATTTTAAAATTCGTATAACTTCCCTATTTCTTACTCAATTTTAATGAAACAAACTGTAAATTATTCAGTATTTATTGACGTTTTCTGTATTGAGGTTTCTGTCTGGCAAAGCTGAGGGTTTGGTGTGGTATGACATCCACCACCATTGTTGGGCCTTTTATCACTTGGAACACAATGAATGCTGAAAGATGTTGTTGTTGGTTAGCCGATCAGCTCACCATGATCAAGCAAGCCGGCGACACGTAGGTAACCGATCACCCTCTCCGGAGAGGACCAGAGGTTCAGCGCACTAGTGGTGTTGTGTCGTGTTCTATGTTGTGCTAGAGGGATACAGTCTGTCATAATGTGTTCAATTGTTTGTGGTGTGTCCTGACACAGGTGGCAGGTGTCGTCTGTGGAGATGTCTAGTCTGTGTTTATATGTCTGTAAGTTGAGGTGATGCCCATATCGGAATCGTGCTAAGTTAACTCGATTCGATCTGCTCAGGTTGGTCTCTGACCTGTCAATGGGTGGCGGCTTCGCACCTAGGACCGCATTTGGGTTAGGTGTGTGTGTGTGTGTGTGTGTGTTTTCTGTACTGTGTGATGTCTGTGGGGCGTGGTATGGAATGGAGTATTGGGTTACAAGGTCTCTCTGGTGTTACCTTAATGGTGCGAGGTGTTGATGCATGATTGTACATGTAGTGGCAAAGGTGTTGTGGGTTAGTTGTCGCTGCTGCCATGAATTGTGTTCCCCTCATGTCTAAATGTTCCCTAATTTTCAGTATTTTTGTTTCTGTGTGCAGGTGTTCTATTGGTGTTGTTTCAGTACATCCTGTAATGATACGAAGTGCGTTGTTTTGTGTTGTCATTAAGGTGTTTGTGTGTGTGTGTGTGTGTGTGTGTTTGAGATAATGGGTGCCCAGCATGGGCTAGCATAGTCCATAACTGAGCGAATATATTGTTTGTATATGAGTGATGTTGTTTCCTGCTGGTGTCCAAAGCTTGTGCCTGTTAGTACCCTAAGCGTGTTAAGTCTTGACGTACATTTGTTTTTAATGTCCTGAATGTGGTTTGCAAAGAATAATGATTTGTTGTATGTGACCACAAGTATTTTGGTCCTGTGAGTGTGTGGAATGTTGATGTTGTTTAGTGTAAGCTGTGGAGTTATCTGGTGTTCTTTTGTGTTGCTTGTTAGCAAGGTGATGGTTGATTTTGTGGGCGCTACTTTGAGTCTATTGTGTGTGAGCCAGTCTTGTATACTGTTTATGTATGTTTGTAGGTTATTTGTAGCGGTGTCGATGTTGTTGTTGGTGGATGTTAGAATGATTTCAGCTGCATATGACGATAAGGTAAGCTTGTTATCTATGGGTGTTGGAATGTCATGCATGTATAAGTTGAAGAGTGTTGGTGAGAGAACAGAGCCTTGAGGGAACCCGTTCGGAAAAAGCTTCTTTTTGGATGACTTGCCATTAAATGTGACATGTGAGTATCTTCCTGAAAGATAGTTGCTCAGCCACCTTTTGGTGTTATTGTGCATGTTTGTGTTGAGTATTTTGTTTATGAGATGGAAGCGTGGGATAGCATCAAATGCTTTACTAATATCTATTGTTGCTAATAGTGTACGTTGAGCTGGTCGTCTGGGGTTGATGCCATCCATGATGTGCTGCGTGAGGTTAGTGAGTAATGTCATGGTTGAGTGGTGAGGTCTGAATCCATGTTGAGTAGGCGATAGTGGTATGTGTGGGTTGGTGATTTGTAAGAATAGTCTTTCTGTTACTTTGGAAGGTGTGCATAGTAAAGTAATGGGTCTATAGGAAGGTGGTTCTGTTGGATTTTTGTTTGGTGTGAGTAGAGTAATAATTTTACCTTGTTTCCATATGTCAGGAATAATACAGTGTTGGTATGAATATGTGCGAATGTTTGTGAGAGCTAGTATTCCCTGTTGGCCCAAGTGTTTAAGGTGTATGTTAGATATGTTGTCTGGTCTAGTAGCCTTCGAATTCTTAGTGTTTTTGATGATGTTAGTGGTCTGGTCTGTATTGAAGGGTGTAATGGTTATGTCAAGTCTGTGGTTTTCTTGTGTCTGGCTGTTTGTCTGTCTGCGTGTTTCTGGTTGTTGTCTCTGTTTAAGTGACTTATCTTTGCGTAGTGATTAACTAGAATGTTAGCTTGTTGTGTATATGTTGGGATATTATTTTGGCTGCGACAGATAGCCGCGTGTGAGGTGTGAATGCCACTGTTGGAGTGGGTAATGCTGTTTATAGTCTTGTATAGCCTGGATGTATCTGTGGAGTGGTTTAGTGTTGTTATGAATTCCCTAAATGTTTTTGTTTGTTTTTCTTTAAGTTTGTTGTTTATTTCTGTGTTGAGCTGTTGTATCTGCTGTTTTATGGCTTCTGTGTGTGGTGTTTGTGTGTTATGTTTGAGGTTGTTACGTTGCCTTATGAGGTGGGCTATTTCTCTAGTGTAATTTGGGTTGTATTTCCTAATGTTGCCCTTGGGTATGTATTTGTTTGCATTATTGATGATCTGATTAAATGTCTTAAGTGTTGTATTGATGTTTATGACGGGTATGCTGTTTAATGTGATGAATTGTTCCTCAGTCTGTATTTTGAACTGTTCCCAATCAGCTTTCTTGTAATTTCTGTAAATGTGCCTGAGGCTGTTGGGGCAGAGTGTAGAATTTGTTGTAATGATTGTGGGCAGGTGGTTTGATGACAGTTGTTTTTCTGTTCTCCAGTGTGTATGTGTTGCTAGTGAGGGGGAACAGAACGTTATGTCTAGGGAGGAATTTTAGTATCCTGCTTGATGTGGTATGTGTGTATATTCTTCTGTGTTGTTAAGAATGGAGAAGCTGTTTAGTTGTGTGGCTATGTTGGCGCCTCTGGTGTTGTTTTGGTTGTAGAGGTACCAAGTAGTGTCTTTAGCGTTGAAGTCTCCTCCTAAGATGACATTAGTGAGAGAGGCCAGATTGTGTAACTGTGGATTGTAATTGGCTGGCACCTGAAGTGAAGTATCTGGTGGGATGTAAATGTTGATGAGTGTGTTGTGTTTTGCGCGTGTTTTAATGTTAATTGCCTGTATTTTTAGCGTGTTATCTGCTTGGATTGTGTTGGTAATGTTTTGGGTGGCATCAGTGTAGCTAATGCTTTTACGTATGTAAGTGATGAGTGTAGCGAATACGCTTTATTATTTATTATACTTCATTATTTACTCTAATTTCTGCTCTCTATTGCATTTCTCTTTACTCATTTCCACAATACTTTATAACGCGTGGTAGGTAGCCGAGGTAGCAGAAAACCGTTAGCCTAATGCAAGGGGGAAGGGGGGTTCATTAACACTCTTTTTTAACACTTGTGAAGCTTTTATTTATTCCGAAAATAGTTTAGTTAATTAGGGGGATGCGAGTATGAAATTTCTATTATAATAATTTAGGTCGGAGAGGGACACACACTTAATTAACTTTACGTTACATTTCGTCAACTTACGCGTATCGCGCCTGCCTCAAGACTGACTCCGTTATGGGTAGTCCGCTCTCTTGGCCCTCTTCAGGACTGCCAACTGTACCCATTTTAAACAATTTCACAATTTTTCGTAATAATTTATATTAAACATTTCTTATTTAATTAAACAGAAATTAATATTCTTAACTAAGCATTACTACACTCGCATCACCCCCTTGAAAATAAGTTTTTCCATTAGTAAAACTTATTAATATCGTTTAACAATGTCAATAAATTTATTCAACAAATTACATATTTTGCAATTTTTTTTTTTTTTTTTAACAATTCAGAGAGATAGACAAGAAATAATTAGGATGACAAATTCCATACATATATTGTATCATATTATAAAAACCGAAAACTTTATAATTTTCACATTTGCATAAAATAACATTTCACTCTAATAATTAAATTACAACCTGTAACTAATCTATACATGCCAAAAAAAATAACGGAAAATTTTCTTACAGTGGCTACACAAATCTCAAGTTCACAATCTATTCCCGCGATTTCTCATCAACGATCGCTTTACATTTGAAACAATTATTTGTATAGTTATACAGTTACTATCAGGGCAACATAGAAAAAATATAAGAAAAAGTTTACATAAAATACTGACCAAGAGCGCACATACTACTTCACGAAAAACACAACAATTATGGGCAATATCGCACCCTTTCACTTATAATTTCATTACATAATAATCAGTACATTAATTTGCTGGACGTTGTTTAGATGACACTCCGCACGCTGACAACGGATTTCAATTTTCAATCGCAGCTCTCCTGCTCACTTCGCTAGAATGCAAGGGATTGCATCAATCAACATGCAACAGGGCAGCACGCTATAATGGTTCCGCTCTCTCTCCAATGGCGAAAAAAAAAACAAGAGACGTCCAATTCTAAAAGGATCAGGGGGGGAGATATCTGAAAGCGGGACCACGCGCTGGAATTGGACGGAATTTGCAATTCTAGAAGTCGATGAAGAAACTCGCCTTGTCTCATCTCCACTTTTGTCGGTGAACGCTGCTCTTCCTACGTCCAGCTGAAAGACTCTTCTACTGGCAACAATCAAACGATGACTCCGCCGTAGGCCGTTTCCCAACGAACCTACTGTATGTCTGTATGGACAGTACAGTCGTAGGCACCCGTTCAAGCTCGCGTGGCTTGTCTACCGCGCGCGACACATATTTAGCGAAGCATTCGAGCAGCGTGACCAGCTACTGCCCGAAAAATACCAGTAGACCATCTTCGATCGAAACTTTCGTGTGCCAAGACCCTGCACACGTAAATTTCTCTTCTCTTCCGAAACTGTCCTGCGCCAAGTCCATGCGCATTCGGTTCCTCTCTTCTGTCTCTTCTCTTCTCTTCCGAAACCATCCTGCGCCAAGTCCATGCGCCATTTGGTTTCTCTTCTCTCTCTCTC
Organism: Bathynomus jamesi; assembly: GCA_023014485.1. Classification (NCBI taxonomy): domain Eukaryota; kingdom Metazoa; phylum Arthropoda; class Malacostraca; order Isopoda; family Cirolanidae; genus Bathynomus; species Bathynomus jamesi. The sequence continues at coordinate 73,653 of JAJOZX010003827.1, forward strand.
ATTGGTGATCGATCACCTATCCGGTCGACTAAACTCACTTGATGGAACTCGGATTCAACTTGGTTGACTCCCAAACCGAGCCTTTGCAATTTTGAAAAAAAAAGTTTATTCGAAACGTTTCTGTACTGCTTATCATTTCATTTTTAATTTATCGAATTTTCTCGACAGTTCACTTCGAAATACTAACTACACATTTGCTCTGGCCAAATTCACGGAAAGAAAAAAAATTACACATCTCAAAATTTCGCAAAAATTTTAATCAAATCTAGCTACCAATAAGGTCACTTATGGCAGTTACAGCAGAGAAGATAAAAAAAGTCATAAAACGCTAAACAAAATTGTACAGTATAAATATAAAAGCGCCCATACATAGTAACTGTTAGTATAATTTAAGAATTATTATTGTTCAAACTATCGTCAGAAATCACCTCAATACCTCTAAATACAAAAGACAAAAATGAACCCCAGAAACTTCATGTCATCCATTCTCTGACAATCATGAACCCTCTTGCTTTGAGGAGGAGCACACAAAGACGCCACAAAAACGTTACTGGCTATCTCGAAGGCTCCATTTCCGAGTGTACACTTGAGTCAATGTTTCAAATGCATTAGTTAACTCCGACTGAAGGTTTAAACAATAATAATTTTCTAAACAGTTATTAAAAAGTAAAAAAAATTTAAATATTACTACCAAAAATTATTTTAATACAGTAATTCCAACTTGAAACGTCAAATTTCATATGAATTGAACTCGCAATTCGCAAATTACATCTGAGATACAACTCTCTCCTTCAACAGAAACCCCAGTATGGTTTGCAAATCACAAAAATCTCAGTAATTTATCGTTTCCAAGTGAAACTACAAATTTGCATAGTTATACTAAATAAGAATAGATCATATGCACTAAAAAAATACACGCAATCCACTGTAAACAAAAACAACACATTGCATAATTAAGAGCGGTCGCTTTGTTTGTAAGCGAACCTCTATACAAATATCCCTAACCGAATGAACTTGCATTATATCCTAACATAATTTCGTAATATTTTCCATGCAAACGCTCGAACTAAAAAAAAAACATTTTTCATTTCTAATACCCAAATTAAAATATCAAATTAAAATCCTTTTTAGAATACAATCTAAATTTGAACTAAAAATTTTACCATTGTCATTGAACTGGAAAAAGAAAAATAAAAATCGGCCTACCTGTACCAATAAAATTGATTATTGAATGAATTTATAAAACGTAAAGAAAATATATGAAAAGAATTTTCTACACAAATTTCTGTAATTCAAAAAAAATTATAATATCCAGATTTAGTAAATATGTGTACCGTAACTCACCTTGGCCCAAAATAAAAATAAAATTTACTGCTGCACTTTTAGGCCTATATTTAATAAATTCAATGTTATGCGCGGAAAGAACAATTTAGAATTTTATGCATAACATTTGTGCTTATTAAAGAAAAATCCTATGCTTATTTATGTTAAACCAATTAAAATTTTGTTAAATAACTAAGAATTTACTACTCAATAGACATACCGTAATAACGGTTAATCTCCGAACAATATTTTACGATAGGCCTACAAGAAATCCTCTTTACAATACAATAGCCATTTTACCAAATATGTCGGAATTGTCGTGAAATGAACGAAAGGAACAGAGAGAAAAAAAAGATAATCAGCTTACCTACCAAAGTTTATGAGTATATAAATATATGTAATTATATATATAACTAATAAACGTATAAGTTAATAAGTAAGTATATAATTAATGAGTATATAATTAATGAGTATATAAAAATCCAAAAAAAACTTATAGAAAATTTCACAACACCATTTCTCTATTTCAGTTAAACGAATTCTGCTTATTTTGAAATTTTACACAATCCTATACGGCGACTTATAATCTGACAAATTTAATATGTTTAAGATTACCTTTCGACTGTCAATTAACTGTAACTTAACCTATATAGCGCGAAGCGAGCGAAGCAAAAAGCCCGTAAATCTATATAAACAAAATAATCCTATTATTATATACAGGCAATCGAAATATAATCAAAAATCTGCTAATGAAACCCAGAAAATTTCTCATGTTCATGAAATGTTTTTGAATCGGTACAAATTTTCGCTAAAACATTTTGAAAGGACCATATAAAATGTGTATCACAGTGTATTTAAACTAACAATTTACTTACGTACAAATTTTTTCTATATTAATCGCTATTTTTATATCACAATTACTACTAATTTCAAAAATTTTAAACAAAAAATAAAAAGGTAAGCTGGAACAGGCATACAGTGGAAGAGATGAAAAAAAAAGAAAAATTGAGTCTTCAGGCAGCACGATAATTTTCAAAACTATGCCCTCTCAACCGAATGAACGAAATTTAACGTAATAATGACTCGCAATATTGAGTCGGACAAACGAAAAGCAACGGAACTGGACGATGAAAAATGGGACAAAGGGAACATTTCAGAATCCAACGAACTCCCACGAAAAGAAAGAAAAAAAAACAAATTAAATTTTTAGGCGCGAAGTTTGTCAGGGACGCTATCAGGATGCGAAGGCGAAGCGCCATCTTGAATTTATATTTACAATGAAATTTTAAGGAATGAATTTCGAAATTTGCCTGCAAACGAGATCAACTTTGCATTTAGATATTTTAATAATCGAAATAAAATATTCATTAACGCTATTGGTTATTATACCGGTTTTGAAGAATTTTAATCAAAATACTAAATCACGTGGGTAAGCCTCACAAAATATGATGTAAGACCACCGCTCGCCACCAGATGTAGTGACTACGTTTTATTATTTATTATACTTCATTATTTACTCTAATTTCTGCTCTCTATTGCATTTCTCTTTACTCATTTCCACAATACTTTATAACGCGTGGTAGGTAGCCGAGGTAGCAGAAAACCGTTAGCCTAATGCAAGGGGGAAGGGGGGTTCATTAACACTCTTTTTTAACACTTGTGAAGCTTTTATTTATTCCGAAAATAGTTTAGTTAATTAGGGGGATGCGAGTATGAAATTTCTATTATAATAATTTAGGTCGGAGAGGGACACACACTTAATTAACTTTACGTTACATTTCGTCAACTTACTCGTATCGCGCCTGCCTCAAGACTGACTCCCTTATGGGTAGTCTGTTCTCTCGGCCTCCCTTCAGGACTGCCAACTGTACCCATTTTAAACAATTTCACAATTTTTCGTAAATAATTTATATTAAACATTTTCTTATTTAATTAAACAGAAATTAATATTCTTAACTAAGCATTACTACATGAGTCCACCCCCGTTACCCCCAGTACGATCTTGACGGATCGCCGTGAAGTCAGGGATGGTGGGTGTTTTGTTTGTGCGTTTTAGTTTTGTTTCTTGTATAAATGCTATGTGAATGTTTTGTTTGTGTACAATTCCCTAAGCTGCATGATTTTGTTTGTGAGGCCATCTACGATGTACTGTAATAAGTTAATATTATGCTTCTGTATGTGTCTCATGGTCCTATTGTGTCTGTCTTTGTGTATGGTGACATGTATAAGTTGTAGTGGGGCCTGAATTAGTCTTAATTTCGCCGTAGAGTAAGACTAGTCCGGGGAGCACGTCCTGCTCGCAATTGCTCCCCGTAAATGAAAAAATAGCACGCTACTATAGGTCCGGTCCCGGGAGCCGATCGGCACTCTGACCGTGCCACGCAACAGGCCGTCGACTGCCAGTCTGGCCAACCGTACACAGCCCGCTGCACGGAGATTTGAGGAAGTTTGGCCACCAGCGCGTTGATATCTTCGGTTTGACGTCGCCTCTTCTTCGCGTTGACGTTCCACGTTTTTTTGTTGACGTTGGCGCGCTGACGTGTCCCGCGCTGGAGGACACAGCCACTGTTAGAAGCTTCCTCGTCAGCTGCTAACTTTTGGTTTTATTGTGTGTAGATTCAGTTATTACTGTTTATTATGGTTGTCGTTGTTGTTGTTGTTGTTGTGGATTAGTGGGAAATAAGACTAATTCTTAGAACCGAGTAATATCCCATTAGGTAAAAAGAGACTAGCGAAGTCTGTTAAACCTAAATCAGCGGCAGAACGTTTGCAGATTCAAGAAGATATTAATAAATTACTTGACTGGGCGGAAATTTGGCAAATGAACTTTAATACAGATAAATGTAAAATATTACTTATCGATAGAAACAATGTTAAAGAAACGTATTTTATGAGTGACAAGACACTAATAAGTGTTACGGAAGAGGAAGATTTAGGTATTATTGTTGCCGACACTCTTAAACCGAGTAAGCAATGTATCGAAGCGGTTAGAAAATCAAATAGAATCTTATGATTTATTGGTAAATCATCTGCATTTAAGTCGGAGAAAACAATGCTAACATTATATAATTCCTTAGTACGCCCCCACCTGGAATACTGTGTTCACTTCTGGGTCGCCATATTTACGACAGGATATACCGTATTTTACGCCTCACAAGACGCTACAAGTGGTAAGACGCCCCCTATATTTAGCAAAGAATATTTATGAAAAAAATATTTCGAAGATTTATCAGCCTCACAAAAAATATATTCGCATAACTTTATTAAAAGAACATTAAACAAAACAATAACATATGAGCCCTGAAGTGATTTTTGGAGACGTTTTTCAGGAAAAAAGTAGCGTCTTATGAGGCGTAAAATACGGTAGCTAGAATGGAGAGAGTGCAGCGACGGGCTACTAAGATGATTCCTAGACTAAGAAACAAATCATACGCTGCCCGTTTAGAAACGCTAAATTTATTCTCATTTGTAAAAAGAAGAATTCGAGGAGATTTAATCCAGGTTTTTAAAATGATTAAAGGTTTTGATAATGTCGACGCAAAAAAATATTTCACCTTCAGGAATGCAGATAGAACTCTCGGCAATGGTCTGAAATTAGTGAGTAAACATATTAATTCTAATGAAGCTAAACATTTTTTCTTCAATCGTATAGTTAATTTGTGGAATGGATTGCCAGCCAGCGTATTTGAAAGTAATTCGATCGAATCCTTTAAAAAAGAAACTAGATGCTTATTTTACCTTAAACCGCCAAGTGGAAGCATTTGTTAGCGCGTAGAAATAATTTAGAATTTTCACTTTGATTCACTCTTCTGAATTTAAAAATTTCACTTTAGCTTTAAATTTCTTTTCTATCTCTGAACCTCTTTTCTCTGCTTTGTTTTGAAATTTACACTTGTCTTTAAATTTTTTTACTTCTTTTAACCTTCCTTCTTGAGCAGATAGCTTCGACTGGATCAGTCGGTCTGTTGCTGTTTGGTTGGCTTTGTATTCCTTTGTATTATATTTAATTAAAGATTACGTTAATGCCAATTGTTTTAAGTAAGGTTGGAAGCTATTTAAAATTTACATAATAAGGTAGGCTAAGGATATTTAGGATAGTTAGTCCTCCCACAGCCCACAGCAGTTAGTCGTCCTCCAACGGTAGTTCATCTACTCCACCAATAGTAGCAGTCAGTCCTCCACCCCCACCTCCTAGCAGATAGTCCTGTCCCCCCAGAAGTCAGTCCCCCACCAGTAGTTCATCCTACTCCCTCAGTAGTTGATTCAACTGCTTCGGGAAACGACTCAGGCCAGTTAGGAGAAATAACAACTTAAAATCTCTCAAAACTGTGCTCTTCAATGCTAGGTCAATTAGAAACAAACTAATGGAATTTATAGCGCTAGTCAAAACTGAAAACTTTGATATCATAGGAGTAACGGAATCCTGGATTCATTCTGAATCAAGGGATTTTGTCAGAGAATTTGAAATGGTAGGTTACAAAGTGTTTCACAAAGATAGGAACGGAAGGGAAGGTGGCGGTATACTTTTGTATGCTCGTGACTTCCTGCATCCGGCATCCGGTAAACAGTAATATCGTATCTGCTCATGAAATGTTTGGAATTGATCTAAACCTAAATAATAAAGTCGTGCATCTACTTCTAGTATATAGGCCACCTCACTACCCAGTTGATAAGGATATAAACTTGTACAACCAATTAAGCAGAACAGTGAATAATAAGATCAGTGTGATTTTCGGTGATTTTAATTGTGGTAATGTAAATTGGGAAAACAAAACAGCTGATACTGAGGGCTCAAGACTGTTGGAATTTGCCAATGATAATTTATTAAGTTGACGGTTGACGGTCCTACAAGGGGTAATAATAAACTAGACCTCATATTCACGAACGAAGATGACCTGGTCTCTAACCCGACTATTGGTGAAAATTTGAGTAACAGCGATCATAATTTGATTAGGGTTGACCTCAGGGTTCCAGTTAATACACGCGAAAAGACTCGTGAAAGACTGGATTTCTCCAAGAGCAAATTTTGAAAGCTTCCGAAGTAGTTTAGACACTTGAAGTTCTAATAAGTGAGGATGTCAATGTTACCTGGAACTCGTATAGAGATCAATTTAGAATATTACAGAACACTTTTATACCCACAAAAATAGTTTCCTTGTCAACAAAGTCGCCGAAATGGTTTAACAACGAAATTAGCAGTACTATTACGGAAGAAATAGAGCCTACAAACTATGATACTTAAGTCACATTTCAACCAGACTAATTCAGAAAACTATATAAACCTACGCAGGAGGGTTAAGTCCTTAATTAGATCAGCCAAACGTGATGAAGAAGCTAGAGTTGCCTCACTCTGTAAAGTTAACCCTAAAGAAGTTTTTGCCCATGTTAATAGCAGAAAGCCAATTAAAAATTCTGTAGGTCCCCTAAAAGATAGAATTGGCGCACTGAAATTCAGTGATAAAGATATAGCTAATACGTTAAACGAGTTCTTCATTCCAGTCTTCACGGAGGAAGACTCAAGTGAAGTGCCAAGTTCTCGGATTACATATGACGGTGACCATCCCGTAGAGACCATAAGTTTTACGAGAAATGAGGTACAGCAATTAATTGATAAGATGAATAAATACAAATCACTTGGTCCCGGCTTATTTCTTCCAAGGGTATTAAAGGAGGTTAGCCACAATGTCGTTGACGACTTAGTAACCATATTCAAACAATCAATCGTGTTAAGGAAAGTTCAAACCGACTGGAAGTTAGCAAATGTAACACCAATCTTTAAAAAGGGTGACAGGGAAAATCCTTGTAATTACCGCCTGATCAGATTACCATCAATTGTCGGCAAACTGTTGGAATCCATCATTACAAAACGTATTGTGTATCATCTTGAATCTAACAATCTAATTTTTTTATTCTCAACATGGATTTAGGCGACATAGGTCCTGTCTGGCAAACCTGTTAGAGTTTTTCCATAATATGCATACACTATACGATGCAAGTAGGGCAATAGATGTAGTGTATCTCGACTTTCAAAAAGCCTTTGACAAAGTCCCTCACGCGAGATTGATGGCTGAAGTCAGAGGACTAGGAATCACCGGGCTTGTTTCCAACTGGATTGAGGATTGGTTACAAGATAGAAAGCAGAGAGTGGTAATAAATAGAGTGGCTTTGGAGTGGGCGCCCGTCACCAGTGGTGTCCCACAGGGTTCCGTTCTGGGTGCTTTACTTTTTATCATCTATATTAATGATATAGACGTCGGGCTTCTAAGTACAATCTCCAAATTTGCAGACGATACGAAATTAGGAAGTAGTGTAGGTACTGAGAAGGGCGTAAGAACGCTTCAGAATGATCTTGACAGGTTGGGCGAATGATCTGCTACTTGGCAGATGCCATTCAACTTGGAAATGTAAAGTAATGCACATAGATTATAAAAACCTGAAGACCGATTACTCTCTTTTGGGAAGGAACTTGACTGAGGCCGATCTAGAGAAAGTCTTAGGAGTCTATATCAGCAATGATCTGAAACCGTCGAAGCACTGTGCAGAAGTCGAAAAGAGGGCCTTAAAAATATTAGGCTATATTAAAAGACAGTTCCAGTTTTGGAACAAGGAGACTGTAATGTCTCTTTATAATTCACTAGTCAGACCTCAAATGGAATACTGTGCGCAGTTTTGGGCTCCATCCCTCAGGAAGGATATAGAAAGGTTAGAAAGGGTACAAGCAAGGGCTACAAAATTGATCCCTTCAATGAGAATGCAAAACTACCAACGGAGATTGGACCGCCTAAATCTGTTTACCTTAGAGACGAGGTTGCGCGGTCAGCTTATTCAAGTCTTCAAGATTCTCAATGGAATAGACAGGGTAGATTACAGAAACTTATTTTCACTTAATGCCAATCCGACAAGAAATCGTGGGTTTAAGTTGGAACTAAAGACATTTAGGACCTCTGTCGGCGGCAATTTCTTTTCTTATAAAATAGTTAATATCTGGACCCAACTTCTCTCAGAGGTTGTTTCCAGCCAAAGTGTAAATGTGTTTAAAAATAGGCTAGACAAAGTACTGAATACTCTCATGGGTTAAGACTAAAACATAACATAACTCTGCAGGAGTTCGCTTGCACGGTGTCTCTGTGGGAATGCTAATTATAGAGCTTTTTTATATATTCTCCACTTTCCTGTAAAATTTCCTTGGCTACTTTTCCAGGGTCAAGGTATTTTCTTCAACCTTTTTCCGTACCTGCCTCTGGCAGGGAGGTAGCGGAGGGTGGGGAGAGAGCCTTATACTTCTTTATCCAGTTTTCTACTACTGCTAGAATAGTTGAAAGAAAAATAAACTTGTTTAATAACAGGAACCTCCCAGAGTGGACCGGAAGGTCTTTGAGGCTTCCTCTTGTCCTTGTAATTCCTTGTAACTCTCTCTCTCTCTCTCTCTCTCTCTCTATATATATATATATATATATATATATATATATTTATTTATTTGTCATCCCATTCTATCTATCTTTTATCTACCCTTTACAATGGAGTTTTTCCAACCCTCGAGTAATGGAGGTCGAAAGGAAGGAAGAAGGGCTAATTGGCTCCGTATTTACCCATCTCCTTTCAGGATATGAATATAATCTCTCTCGTTGCAGCGCAGAATGAATCGGATGCAAGCCTTGTTATGGAATTCTCTGATGGCCGCCTCCACGATGCTCATTTCATTCAGATCTGTAAACGCGTCAAAAGTCGCTTGCTTTGAGATGCATTTCAGGACAATAGGAGGAGAAAGCCTTCGAGCGAAAACGCCGCAAATCAAGTCGGAAACGTTAGACTTAACAGAAGACTTAACCTTTTATTTTGTTAATTGTCTCTCCAGCTTGTAACATTACATTCCATGCGCTTTTTATGCTTCTTTTTTTGGATGAAGTTATAAATGTTGAATCGGATATGTAAAAAATTAAATTAATTCAGAATTTTACAGTATATCTCTCTGCCAGCTCTAAAAATTATCAGTAATGGTTAAAAATACTGACTTTTACTGAAGCAACAAACATGTCTATTTTTACAGATGTTAAATGATTGTTTTTTTTTTTAGCGTTGGTTAAAAATGGCTGTAAACGGCTTCCTCGCCATGTTCAGATCAATTACAACATTCCTGAGACCCCAATCGGAATCGGAGAGGAGGAGAAATTACAAATAAAAAATTTGAGAAGTAAAATTTAATTATCAGCGCTAAAATATCATTATAATTGCATTGAAATCTCATATCATAAACACGCGCGCGCGCGAGCACACACACACACACACACACACACACACACACACACACACACATATATCGGGTATGGCAAAAAAACTAGGCCACTATTTTAAATGTAGCCTACATTTTAAACAATTATGGATATTTTTGTAAGCAGAACAGACGTAATAACGCTTGAACAAGCACGAAATTAAGGCTATAGGCCAAGAATAGGCTGGTCACAAATTTCAGTAGCTGCTAAACCATGGGCTAGGCCATATTTCTGATTTAATCTGCGAAATAATGCCGAAGTATTCGCGTGAAGACGAGTTATTAATAAAAAATTGTTGGTTAGAAAAAGGTTGGGGGAGCACGAAAATTACTTACAGAGTTTCCGAATAAGCCATGAACTAGAGTTGGTTTGGATTATATCATAGACAAAGTGAAGGAAACTGGTGATGTAGAGAGGAGAAAGGGTAGTGGGAGACCTAGAACGGCTTGAACACGAGCAAATATTGATCTCGTAGAGACAAGAATATTGAATCAAGAAGAACCTGGGACGCATTTAACGCCAAATGAAATAACCATGGAAATAAGAATATCTGACAGAAGTGTTCGGCGAATAGCAAAATTTTACCTAAACATAAAAGCATGAAAACGAATTTCAGTACGAGCTTTAACTGACATTCATAAGCAAAATCGCTTCCTATGTTGGCAACAATTACTCGTTAGAGTTTCACTGCGCACAGTTCGTACGATATGGTTTAGTGATGAGAAAATATTTCCAGTTAGTAAACCAATTAATAAAAAGAATGATCGTGTATATGCCACTGTCACAAGGAACCGTGATATAACACCTAAAAGGTTGTGAAGAGAAACACAAAGATTTTCTCCTAGTATAATGGTCGGTGCAGCATTTTCAAAACTCGGAAAGACAAGGATAGTTTTTGTAGAACCAGGAATACGAATGAATTCGGAATATTACTGTAATCATGTTCTTGTTCCATATTTTCAAGATATTAGACAAATATGCGGTGATAACTTGGTTTTCTAGCAAGATTGTGCATCTTGTCATCGCGCTAGAGCCATAGTTGATTACCCGAGACAGACAACCCCTGATTTCATAAAACCTGCAATGTGCCCGGCCAACAGCCAGGATTTAAATCAGTTGGACTACTCAGACTACAGGCATACCTCGCTTTACGAATTATTGCGTTCCCAGCGTCCAATCGTAAAGTGAGGTATCGTAAAGCGAGGCATTATTTCCCATAGGCTTAATGTTATATTAAGGGATACGTTCTTGGAACAAATTTATTAAAAAAAATAGCAAGAAAAGGTAATAAAACGATAATTTATGCAGCAATGGTTTAATGAAATAAAAAACAAAGCAAAGATATATGTAAAAAGACACAGAAAGTTTAATTTTTATTTGACTCACTCGTAGAAGCACCTTCAGACGCACTTGTAGATGCAGTCGTGGATGGAGGACTCTTGAAAAATGCATCCAAAGTGGTTTGTTTTAAAGAAGATTTTTTCTTTTCTCTGTAAATTTCAATAATAACCTCTCACTTCAACGCAACGATACAAACTGACGATAAAAATGCTCCGCCAGAGTGAACAAACGCACGCACGAACGATATGTACTTATTTTTGACGTGTACGATTTATTTTTGACGTTAAATATTGTTTTTTTTTAACTTTATTATTTTTTTATTTCGTTTAAAATAAAATTCGTAAACCCGGGGTATCGTAAAGCGAGGCGTCGTAAAGCGAGGTATTACTGTACTTAGATCTACAATCGTGGACAAATGGCGTAGAATATCGCAACGATTTCTGAACAGTGCTATCGACGAGTGGCGAATGCGTCTTGAGCTCTGTGTTTGGATAATGACGGAGGGTATTTTGAACATTTCTTGTCATGATGTGTAAGGTAAGTGATCCTATGCTGAAAAGGATTGTTTTAAAGTTTGTTTACATTATTTGTTTAAATATACATTTAAAATAGTGACCTAGTTTTTTTTCCATACCCAGTATATATAATATATATATATACACAGTGTATATATATTTATATATATATATATATATAACTTATTATATATATATATATATAAATATATACACACAGTGTATATATATATATATATATATATATATATATATATATATATATATATATATATATATATATATATATACACAGTGTATATATATATAAACATATATATATATATATATATATATATATATATATATATATGGGAATGAACTCAGAATGATTCCCTGAGGTTTTTTATGATACACACAGACCGTGCATGGAACAAGGAACTCTTCTAGGAAAATTAAATCCACTATAGTCTGAATAAGTAATGGTAAATGACAAATACTATAGTTTTTTCTTTATCATGATGCTAGCCCGACGTGGGCAACGGGTCACTCGCAAAGAGGTCCCAAAAATATAGCTTCCCTCACCAGCTATCTGCAAAGCAGATAGGATGCAGCTTTGGGACAGGATCTAGGGTTTAAAACAGCCTAGCCCAGCTACATTTAGAACCTCAATATAAGCAAAAGACTCGCTGCCTTCACGTCAGATTGAATACATCAAAGAAAAAGGGGTAACTATTATATTTTTAGTCAAAAACCAAAACTTAAACCTCAACTGGCAGAATTGAGCGTCCACTTTTCAAGGCACATAACATGTCCGTTTCATGATGGGAATGAACTCAGAATGGTTCCATGAGGTTTTTTATGAGGTTCTAAATGTAGCTGGGCTAGGCTGCTTTAAACCCTAGATCCTGTCCCAAAGCTGCATCCTATCTGCTTTGCAGATAGCTGGTGAGGGAAGCTATATTTTTGGGACCTCTTTGCGAGTGACCCGTTGCCCACGTCGGGCTAGCATCATGAAAAAGAAAAACTATAGTAGTTTTCATTTACCATTACTTATTCGGACTACAGTGGATTTAATTTTCTCAGAAGAGTTCCTTTTTCCATGCACGGTCTGTGTGTATCATAAAAAACCTCAGGGGGCCAGTCTGAGCTCATTCCCATCATGAAACGGACATGTTATGTGCCTTGAAATGTGGACGCTCAATTCTGCCAGTTGAGGTTTAAGTTTTGGTTTTTGGCTAAAAATATAAGAGTTACCCCTTTTTCTTTGATGTATTCAATCTGACGTGAAGGCAGCGAGTCTTTTGCTTATATTGAGGTTCTAAATGTAGCTGGGCTAGGCTGCTTTAAACTCTAGATCAGGGGTCACCAACCTGGGCGGTAGCGCCCACGAGTGGGCTCACATTAAAGGTAATTAAACATTTATTTCATTATTTATTTTATCGATTATGTTGATTTATTCTTTTTGATCTGAGGTGGGTGATAAGCTTTTTTAATTTTCAAAAAATCGTAAAAGTGGGCGGTGAACAAAAAAAAAGGTTGGTGACCCCTGCTCTAGATCCTGTCCCAAAGCTGGATCCTATCTGCTTTGCAGATAGCTGGTGAGGGAAGTTATATTTTTGGGACCTCTTTGCGAGTGACCCGTTGCCCACGTCGGGCTAGCATCATGAAAAAGAAAAACTATGGTATTTGTCATTTACCATTACTTATTCGGACTATAGTGGATTTAATTATCCCAGAAGAGTTCCTTGTTCCACGCACGGTCTGTGTGTATCATATATATATATATATAATATATTATATATATATATATATTATATACACACACACACACACTGGGGTTGGACAGAATAATAGAAACATTGGCATTTTTGGTGCTGTATTTTCTGATATCATTAATGGCGTTATGTACTTTATTAAATTAATATGTAACTGCATATAATATTGAGAACATCTTCTATTTTAATATGTTCATATTGGTTTTTCATGTTCTTTTAAAATAAATAAAAATATAGCGCTTGGAAAAGATGTTATTGGCTGTGAAAGAGGCATGATAGTAGGAGCCCGTTTGGTTGGTGTTTCAGTAATAAAAGTCACATAATTGCTGCTGTATCTCGAGGAACAGTCCTCAAGGTTATGAATACATGCAAAAATAATAAAAAAAAGAACATCAAATAAGGAATATAATGATCGTAAAGGAACACTGACAGAATGCGACAGAAAAACTTTATATGATAATTATGAGCTGTGAAGAATCAATCAAAGACTGTTTCATATCTATGGGACTGTTCCTCAAGGTGCAGGGGCAATCACGCGACTTTTAATATTGAGACGCCAACCAAACGGGCTCCTACTATCACGCCCCTTCACAGTCAGTAACATTTTTTTCAAGACGCCATATTTTTATTTATTCTACAGAACATGAAAAACTAATATGAACATATTGAAATAGAAGATGTCCTCAATATTATATGCAGTTACATATTAATTTAATAAAGTACATAACGCCATTAATGATATCAGAAAATAGAACACCAAAAATGCGAGTGTTTCCATTATATATATATATATATATATATATATATATATATATATATATATATATATATATATATATATATATATATATATATATATATATATATTATATATTAGTGACGAAATATGCCTAATATACTTAATAAAAAAATTAGAATCACCTCAGTCTATACCAGTCATTTAACAATAGAAAAACAACTGTTTCCCTATAACCGAAGTGAAGACACTTAGGTCGGGAGTTCGACTCCCGATGGTACTGGTAATAATAATCCTGGAATTAGCGTAACAGATCGCATTAGTTAGCTTGAGTTCTGTGCCAGTTTCTGACACCTATTTCCTTTAATTAAAAAAGAACTATAAATGTTGTTGCGATTATTCTTCTACTCACATCAATAATGGGTAAATGTTAAGTTTAGAGACGTAAATTAAACTCGAAAAAATGTAGGGGCGTAAATTATGACACTAACGAAAATATCACGACTTAACCTAACAAAATCGTCAAGGGTGTACAGTTCACCTAACCGGGCATTCAATTTAATTTATTATTATATTTGGTCCTGTAAAGCAAAGAACAAGAATACATGGGGGCCCTGATTTTCAGGTGATCCGCAAATACTAACCATTTTGTATGTTCTAAACAAAAAGTAATGGTTTATAACATTTAGACAGCTATTATAGACGACGCAATAATTTGCGCCCCTAAACTTTTTAGAGTTTAATTTACGCCTCTAAACTTAACATTTACCTCGATAATGTTTAATACTTACATGAGGACCCGATAGAAAAACGAGACTGGTGTAAACTGAAAACCATACAAGCTATTTACAAGAAAATCATATAAACTACGTACTAAAGTCAAGTGGTTGATATCATCTCTGCTGGTAATGGAATATTTCTTTGAAAGAGTTCGGCCATTTCGTTTGAATTTTTCCTTTCTTATAAAGGAAAATAAAAACCGAGTCGTTATTAGAAATAAAAATGCCTCTTTGCTTAAACAAATTTTAAGATTTTGTAAAAAATATTTACGGTTTAACTTCATCTTTTAATTTTTATTTTTGACGTTCACGGAATAAATGGAATTAAATTTTACTTACTTTTCCTATACTAAAAATGGAGCCGTAATGGAAGGGTCACGTTATTGCATTCATTGTCTCTTTACTGCATTCATTTTATATATAATTTGATTATGAGAATTAGAACGTACAAGAATGACAACGAATTTCCTTTTTACTCACTGTCATTCCCTTTTCAATTTTCGTCCAAGAATGAGAAATTCGCAAGTTGGAATCTCAGAGGAGGCAATTCTCATATCGATTCATTCCCTTCCGACTACGTAGGATTCCGTACTTTAAGTTAGATTTTTCATAAGAAATACCCATCGATCCTACAATTGCGTCAAGATCTTTTATAACCCTTTTCCACCTCAGTAAACTCTTTATTCAGATTTAGAATTCTCTATTCGAACACACTCACTTACGGACCGTAGCGGATGAGAATGGGAATGGCATTGAGCGGAAAGTAATCTGCGTGAGAACCTGTGAAGCAGCGATCTCGAATTTCATTCAGAATCCAAAATCGAGCCTCGTATTTGAACGTTGTCATTTCTATATTATCAATAAAGTATTCCTTACGCTTGGTCTTCAATGTCGAGGCAGTTGTCTGTACAGATGTCTCATCATTTATAAGAAATGTTGCAAACTTCCTAAATAGCTTTCAAAATCTCTTTCTTTCACTATTTTTGCGCCGAAGCCACCTTTGAAGGAATATAGTTTCATGACCTGTTATTTCATATTTTATTTTCCCTCGTTTTAAACATGTATTTTTTCGGAAAATTACAAAATCCATCACATGTCTCTTCTTCCTTCATGAAAATGTATGCATTTGACAGAATTCATGTAGTGGTAAAACTGTACTTTTCCCTCAATTTAACTTTGGAACCTCCTCGGTAATGAATATAACTGGAGCTGTATTGATTATGATATATATATAATAATATATATATATATATATATATATATATTTGCAGAGTTGGGCACGTTACTTTCTATAAGTAACGGCGTTACCGCTACCGTTACAGTGATAAAAAATACGTTTTTACCGCTTCAGTTATTTCTATGGAAAAGTAACGCGTTACCGTTACCGCTAACGTTACTTTTAAGAAAAGACTAAAGAGTAAAAAAGCCTTAATACGAAATTATACTCTATATGGCAAAAAAATCAAAACAAACTCAAATAAAAAAAAATGGCCTGTCCAAAAAAACCTAATTTTCAGATTTTTTAGGAGTGTGTTGTTCGATTTCAGGAACTCTAGTTTTTCAAAATTGGCATCTGATAGTCCTCCTCGTTTGGAGGAGCTAGCAGTTAATTAACAACTAATAAATGATACTAGTCAAATGATCAGTTTGAAAGTAACGAGTAGCGAGTAATGATTGAAATCATTCTAAAAAGTAGTGCCGTTACCATTTTCGTTACAATATCTCGAAAGTAACGGCGTTACCGCTACAGCTCGTTTACACCT
Source organism: Bathynomus jamesi (assembly GCA_023014485.1). Classification (NCBI taxonomy): domain Eukaryota; kingdom Metazoa; phylum Arthropoda; class Malacostraca; order Isopoda; family Cirolanidae; genus Bathynomus; species Bathynomus jamesi. The sequence goes on from JAJOZX010003827.1 coordinate 90,137, forward strand.
TCACTGAACTTCCTGTAAATGCATCCGGTATTGAGAACTCGGTTAAAAAATGTAAACAGTATGTAGGAGAAAATACAGACCCATTTTCTTTCGTACTTTCCACCTTCTGAACAAGCCAACTAAATCTTCAGTACAGGAACACTATTTTTCGCCTAATCATCCACTCATATTAAACGGTTTAAAATCAGAAACATGGACAGTAATAACGTTAGGAATCTTTGCATTTCAGAATCGTTTTCTTTTCAAACATATCTTCCAACCATTAAATGCATATAGTAAGGCAAACTGTACGCTTTCAGTTTGAAAAAATAATTGCATATGACATTGGGCCAGGTCGATACACCACTTTCCGTTAGAACAGGAAGGGTAACCGACGTTGAGTCTATTCAGCCAAGTAGTTGGATGGGTGATCTTTGCTTTCAGATGATGTATTGACCCTTAGATCCTTAGATGGTTCTTATCCCAGGTAAAGCTGTAACTTCTCCCGTCACATGACCTTTGCCAGTACATAGAAAATTAAACAACCTCAGATATCATTAATATTAATATTAATTATAAATTTATAATGATTGTTTGGGAAAAACTTCAGTGAATGTGTAATAATTTTATTGCATGAAATGGCTATTCTCTGCTGTATACTTAAAAAGAATCTTAATTTTTATTAATTTTAGGAATACTTTCATGTTGGACGATTAAATCCATTTCATGCGTTTTGTGAATCTATCTACTTCTAGGAAGTTTACCTTAGTTTCGATGAAGGCGCAAAATCGTTTCCTAAACGCCTGAAAATAGTAAATGTTATCGACAAAATAGTGAACGTATGTTTCAAGCTTCGGGTTAGTTTGTCATCTTGAAAATAGACAAATCTATTGTCAAAATTTAAATTCTCTCTCTCTCTCTCTCTCTCTCTCTCTCTCTCTCTCTCTCTCTCTCTCTCGTGTGTAGAGCTGGAAAAGAAAGCCCAGAAACTATTGGGTTATATCAGGAGGCAATTTCAGTTTCGGAACAAGGAGATTGTGCTCTCACTGTACAATTCCCTTGTTCGGCCGTACCTGGAGTATGCTGTGCAGTTCTGGTCGCCCACCCTCAGGAAAGATATTGAGAGGCTGGAGCGAGTGCAGGCGAGGGCCACAAAGTTAATCCTTCGGTTAGGCATATGGGCTACAATCGACGGTTACGCGCCCTGAACTTGTTTTCGCTTGAAACTCGGAGGCTGCGCGGTCAACTGATCGAGGTTTTCAACCTCTTACGAGGGTTCAACGATGTCGATTTTAGAAGTATGTTTAGTTTAAATGATAACCCAACTCGCAACAATGGTTGGAAGTTGGATTTGAAACGGTTTAGGACTAGTGTGTGTGGGAATTACTTTACGTATAAGATCTGTGACACATGGAACAGGTTACCTTCGGAAGTTGTGAACAGTTCCTCTGTGGATCAGTTCAAGAAAAGGTTAGACCAAATTTTGCACACTCTTTGAGTGTGTAGAAAATTTTCCGTGGCACCCGTTGCCATTGGTACCTCCTCGGTATGGGCCGCAAGGCCTTTTGAGGTACTTCTTTTCCTTGTAACTCCTTGTAACTCTCTCTCTCTCTCTCTCTCTCTCTCTCTCTCTCTCTCTCTCTCTCTCTCTCTCCGCAGGGGGTATAAAGGTTATGCACGTTGCTTCTGGGTGTTGTAAACTTTATACTTGGGGTGTGACAGCCCTCCGGTCCCGAGTCGTGGGATTCTAGAGAAATTGGCTGCCAATTCCTTTAGGTCCTTTTAGCTTAGGTTAGGGATGTTCTCCTCTGACTGCAAAAAAAAAAAAAAAACTTTTAGTATTGTCTTTTTCTCTACTGTTACGATTAGGACGCTACTGCTATCTCATGCGTGGAAAGAGAGGCTTGGAACCTCTATAAATAACACCATTTAACTTCAGTTGTAGGTAAATATTTAGAGGGGATAATAGCGAGTAGGATTGTTGACCATTTGGATTCCTACAAGCTACTTGGGGACTCCAACATGGGTTTAGACGGCATAGGTCGTGTCTCACCATCATGCTCGAGTTTTTCTACGTCATGTTGAGTGAGTATGATAAGAGTAGGGCGATTGATTAGAAGGCCTTTGATAAGGTACCTCACCGCGGCTAATGGCCGAAGTGCGCGCGCTGGGTATTGGTGGGGAAGTAGGTAGGTGGATTGGAAACTGGCGAAAAATGCCACAAAGTTAATCCCTTTCGTTAGGCATATGGGCTACAATCGACGCTTACGTGACGCGGGTTCAAAGATGTCGATTTTAGAAACATGTTTAGTTCAAATGATAACCCAACTCGCAACAATGGTTAGAAGTTGGATTTGAAACGATTTAGGACTAGTATATGTGGGAATTACTTTAACACGTTGATAGTTTAAGATTAAAACATAAGAAAACTCTGCAGGAGTTCGCTTGCACGGTGTCTCTGTGAGCAAACTAAATTTAGAGCTATTTATATTCTCCACTTTCCTGTAAAATTTCCTTGGCTACTTTTCCAGGGTCAAGGTATTTTCTTCAACCTTTTTCCGTACCTGCCTCTGGCAGGGAGGGAGCGGAGGGTGGGGAGAGAGCCTTCTACTTTTCAATCCAGTTTTCTACTACTGCTAGGATAGTTGAAAGAAAAATAAACTTTCACAAAATTTTCCCTGGCACCCGTTGCCATTGATACCTCCTCGGTATGGGCCGCAAGGCCTTTTGAGGTACTTCTTTTCCTTGTAACTCCTTGTAACTCACTCTCTCTCTCTCTCTCTCTCTCTCTCTCTCTCTCTCTCTCTCTCTCTCCTCTCTCTCTCTCTCTCTCTATATATATATATATATATATATATATATAATGTTATAATGTTTCAGACCAACAAAGACCCTAGGATCCACTCATGGCTGGTCTACCTAACTGTGTTCGTAATCGTGTATTGTGTATGTCCTCCGTGGTGGCGGAGGGGACCTACAATTTTACGTGGGTTCCGAACCACAAGAACATAAGAAATTTATGTAAAAACCGCCGGTAAATTGGCAACGACCAATTTTTACGAAACTAAATAATTATCAATTTAAAACCAATTAATTATCGATTTAAAACTAAAGATAGAATCTCTGGATCCAGAGGATCTAGTCATAATAGACTACTATCCACAAATATGTTACACTCTATATCTATTTATACGGACATGCAAATATATCAGATCCAAAGAATCCAGTCAATTTCATTACGGTATCCATCAAGTCACGGTCCATATCGATTGCGGACCAAGTCAAAATTTACAATCATATACATTACAATATATACACTTACGAGAAAAAGTGTAGGTGTGGCTGTAAAGACTGTACAGTAATGTAGAAATGTGTGTGCACCCATTTTGGGTCTCCCATTTAAAGGTGTTTGTGGGGCAAGTGAAGATCATGAGTTTTTCAATACCTCACAGTACTATGGGGGGCACCGCTCGGCAGAGGAATCTCTTTAAATGGGGTGTGTAAGGACAGAGAGTATCCCCTAACCCAAGACGCTGCCTCCCTATATCCCACAACACTTGTGTTGAGCTGTGGGATCTATCCCCAGAAAGCCTTAATTTTACTACCTTAAACTATACCCTTTCTATCAACATATGCGTCTAATCGATTTTTAAACATGTTTATAGACATGCTACTAATTACTTCTACCGGCAAACTATTCCAGATATTTACTATTCTATGCGTAAAAAAGTTTTTCGCAACTGCTGTCTCGAACCTTCTACTTGTCAACTTACACCGTTATTTCTAGTCCTATTATATTGAGAGATATCTCGAAAAAGCTATCTCTATCTACGTTATCGAACCCATTATAATTTTGAAAACCTGGATTAGATCACCCCTTAACCTCCTAGTCTCGAGTGTTGTCAATTTTAACTCCTTAAGCCTATCCTCGTACGACTTTGACCTAAGCGACGGAATCATCTTAGTTGCTCGTCTTTGAACTCTTTCGATTTTGTCTATATCTTTGCGCATATGCGGATTCCAAAATTGGACCGCGTACTCCCAAATGGGGTCTAACTAATGATTTATAAAGTGGAACTATAATATCGCGCGATTTGTACTCAAAATTTCGAGCTATAAAACCTAACACTTTGTTCGCCTTATTGACCGCTGCTGTACTTTGTTTCGCTACTTTTAAATCACCCGTGACTATAACTCCTAAATCTTTTTCCTGCTCTACGCTTGTTAAATCTTTCCCTGACATACTATAACGCAAAATTACCGTTACGCGAACCTATATGCAAAATTTTGCACTTATCAACGTTAAATCTCATTTGCCATGTGACTGACCAATCAACGATTTTATTCAGATCTTCCTGAATTTTACCACTATCTCGTCATTAATCGCCCTACACCCAGCTTCGTGTCATCACGCAAACTTTGAAACTGTACTGACTAGGCCGACATCTAAATCGTTAATATATATAAGAAAAAGCAAGGGGCCCAATACAGAACCCTGAGGAACGCCACTCGCTACATTAGCCCAACACGACTCCGCTCCATCAACGACCACCCTCTGTTTCCTGCCTCGCAACCACTCTTCTAGCCAATTTATTACTACACCCCTGATTCCATGAGCTTTAGTTTTTTCAATGAGTCTTTTGTGCGGCACGGTGTCAAACGCTTTTTGAAAATCTAAATACACTACATCAACCGCCCGATGTCTATCGTAAACGTCAACCACGCTTTGGAAAAATTCTAAAAGATTTATGGAATTTACGCTGGGACCGTTCGAGTTACGGCAGCCTGAAAAGAAGAGACAGTATTATGAAATAGTCTTCCTAAACGCGCAGCTCCTACGTCATTAAGATGAAGTCCATCTCCTAGGAACAATTCCCTCCTGCCGCAGAAACTGTTCCAAAAATTCTCAAAATGCACTCCTTCCTGTTGGCAAAGAGACTTTAGGTTATTGTTAATATAGGTCGCCTTGCTGTAGAAATCGTTACGATGGATAATTCGAGGAAGTATACCTGTTAAAACAATCTTATTAGTTTTTTCCTTTAATCGCTCTAGTAAGTCCCTGTACCTAGCCAGCAGTTCTTCCGATCTAGAATTTAAAACGTTATTAGTACCGACATGAATAACATACGTTGTGTCCTCAGAGGTACCATCTGTAAATTGGTCAACACTATTAGTTATATCCTCAACCCTTGCACCAGGGTAGCAGTAACGGCGCCTACGACGAGGGTTTCTCCCACAGAATTCCTCGAGCTGTCCTCGAACAATGGAATCGCCAACGAGTCGTATTTCCGGTTCATCATCATCTTGAAAACCTAAAACAGAAAACTTATTGTTTGTTATTACTGGTAGACATGTCTTAGGTTTTCTCAATGGGGCTCCATTACGCACTCGAACGAAGGGTTGGGAAGTAGGAGAAGAGAGAGGGCTATTAATACTATTTATATTATTAACAGAAACTGAGGCAGGAGGGGTCGCAACTGGAGTCTCAAGGGATTCTAATTTTGCCGTCAGGAGCATCACCCTTTCTTCAAGGCTTACTCTGGCCTCCTCCTCACGTTCTAACTCGTTCCTCAGCACTTTTAAGTTTGAGCACCACCTGCAAACTAACTGTTCATTATTATTAGCCATTGTAAACGCGTAAGCGGCAAATTTCCCTTCACAGCGACTGCAAGTACTTGACGGGGGTGCCATGCTTTTAATTAGTTAAACAACAAAAAAACAAAAACAAAAATACGAGCGTTTGGAAATTAATAAATTACAATGTAGGTCTACCACGTTTTTGAAACGCAGAAACAGGTTCTTGTAACACAAATTTATACTAAATGCATATAGAATTAAGCTACCGACAAAAGATCTGTAAAAGAAGAGTATTTATAACACATCTCTCCGCGATTTGACCAGACTTTTTTCCCTTTTCTTCACACGGTGCGGGACAACACTCTACCTGAGCTCTCGAAGGAAGGAAAAATGAACCTTATGTCAGCACGTTTTTTGATAGATTTGAAAAACAACACGGCAAGCCACGTTTGATCAAATAATATAGTATTGAATAACAACAATAAATGAAATATATTCGTTAATGAATGATTAGTAGCACGAAGTAATTTAGTTATGAATGCACCGAACACTATTTTTTTTAAAACACTTCAACGAAAACCACTTATTCAATTGATAACAGGACACTCGATAAAACACGTCTGTTCACAAGGAAAGACTGATCACGAATTTTGTACGGTACACATTCCTCATTTATAGTCCTAAATACTGTTTCGAACGATTCCCACATTATATATAAGGCGTTGCGAGTACGAGGGTCGAACTCACCAAACCAGTTTTGAGATAAACGCGTTTAAACTTTGTGACTATTGTGTACGAGTACGAGGGGCACATAGCGTAAATACGCGCATTGAAAATAACTACAATTTGAGCGTACGAGGGTGGTATTTGGTAATACCAAGATGTCTGTGGATGGGGGAGGGGTTGAACTATTCATTCGTGGAATAATGGCAAAATCGCCAATGTAGCGATATATATATATATATATATACACACACACACACACACCCACAGTATTGTGTAAATTAATGTAAACATGGGAAAAAAAGATTTTTCATTGTTTTTAATGAAAAAACAATGAAAGCTTTTTAATGTAATTTTAATGGAAAATTTAATTATTTATTGTATACACTGCATTATTGTATCATCTGAAACATTATTGCAGCATCTTTTAAGGCTATTGCAGCATCTTTTGAAGTCGAGCTTGTCATTCAGTTTCTGCCTAATTTAGTATATTCTTGTCAGTCATCAGAGTCGGTACGTGTGATTTCTGTGATTTGAACATTACACCAAGAAAAAGAAGTAAAATATTCACCTTGCATGAACATACATCGCTCACACAGAGAAACTGCCAATGCAATCAAAGTTAGTGTGGGAGTGGTCAATAAGAATATTAAGAAGAAACAAACCACGGGCTTAATCTCCTCATCAAAGAAAGGCAAATGCGGGAGAAAACGGAAAACAACACCCAGAGATGATGCAAAGTTAATGCGAATGAATAAGCAGGATCCCATAAAAACTAGTGGCATGCTTAACCAGGAATTAGCAGCATCAAATATCCAAATAAGTTATCATCATGAACTGTAAGAAGTCGATTGCTCGCGGTGGGACGCACAGCCAAGAAACCTATGGAAAAACAATTTCTAACAACAATAATGAAGACAAAACGCTATGCGTGGGCCAAGAAATATGCTGGTTGATCAAAAGATCGATACAATGTATTATTTTCAGACGAGTCATTTTTCTTGTTCAAGGTCAACAAAGTCGATTTGTACGCCATTCACGTGGTGAACCCACAACCAGTTCCAAAATAACCAAACTGTGAAACACCCAGTAAAGAAAATGTTCGGGGATTGTGTTTTTGCACGATGAACTGGCTCATTAGTACCTGTGCAAGGCATGGTGAATAATAAGCGATATATTGAGGTTCTAGAACGCCATGGCAAACCAGAGCTGTAAAAACTGTTCTCAAAGGGGGTTTTCCAACAGAATTTGACTCCATGCTATGCATCAAAATGTGTTAAGGAGTTCTTAAAAGTGAACAATATCAGCTGTTTAGAGTGGCCGGGAAATTTGCCAGCTCTAAACCCAATCGAAAATCTATGGGACATACGTAAGACGACTTCAAAAACTGGACTGTACAACTAAAGCAAAACTGACCGCGTCTGTTATCGAAGTCGGTTTCATGATGACGAATTAAAGAAAATATGTGAAAAACTGGTACATTCTATACCAAAGTGTGTTCAAAACATTATTAAAGCTAAAGGTAGCTATATCAAATATTAAGGCTTGTTCCAGTCTTCAAAATATATGCTGTTTACTGAAAATTCTATTTCTTTTCCTGTTCACATTAATTCGCACAATACTGTATATATATATATATATATATGTGTGTGTGTGTGTGTGTATGTGTGTGTGTGTGTGTATTAGAATGTCTGCTGCGCCTTGCGCAGCCGAACCCTTACAAAACATAACCTAAGGAAAGACCAGGAGGGGCGAGTTTTACTAAAACCTCCCATTGTTCGCCCTCAATATGTATACGAAATTTGGTGTAGATTACCCTAGCGTTTAGGCATAGCCAAGCCGTTTAGAGGCTCCCCTTCCCAGTCCTCCCACAAAAGGAAGGACTGAGAGGGGCAGGTATGTCATTAAAACGTTTCCTGGTTCTTCCTTAATGTGTGTACTAAATTTGTTGCAGATTACCCTACCAGTTCCTCCCCCCAGAAGGTGGACTGGGAGGAGCAGGTGTGTTATAACCTTCAATGGTTCTCCCTTAATGTGTATACTAAATTTGGTGCAGCTTATCCTCGCTGTTTGCAGATTAACCTAGCCGTTTAGGGGGTCTCGTTCCAGTCCCCACTGTACGGGGTGGGACTGAGAGGGGCAGGAAACCTACGTAAATACACAACAATGTATATGTGAAGCCAATGAATAATTTTCTTAAAGAATTTTATCAGCATATTACTTAGTCAGTATTTAGGAACTAAAATAAGTACATACGTTTCCAGTGACTCGCTCACAAGAAGAAATATCGCGAGGAAATATATCTCTGAGGATTCATTGCCACGAATATTTACTGGGAGATAGTATTCGTCGCGATGAATCTTCGGCCATGAATTTACGCACGATGGATATGTCCGACGGGAATTTGTGCACCATGGCACACACACATACACACACACACACACACACACACACACGCACCACAAGCACAGTTGTGGCCATAGTAAAATACCGCGACATTTTCAATTGTAAATGGCGACAACTAACGTAATCTAACTAACTGAACCTAACATAGCCTAATCTGAATAAATTTGAGTGAAAAAAATAAGTCTGAAACTATGGCAACACCACTAATGTCGTGACGAACTCGGTATGTATTCTAATGATAATGATAATAAACTTTATTGACAGGATATAATTCCCATGAAATTGTACTCTATTCTTGAAGGTAATAAGCGATAAGATAAATCAAACAATAATAAATTTTAAAAAACTAAAAATTATGACTAAAAGAGAAATAAAAATAAGACACGTACTGAAACAAGTAATAATAGAAACTACCCACTGCTAAGACTACAAAAATGATGGTAATGATAATGACAATAATAATGTCTATTAGCAGGAGACAGATCACCCCATCTAAGAAAAAAGTCGCGGTTTCATAAGGTAGTGAAGAACCTTCGGCTTTATCTTAAATAATAATTAAATGAAATTATTTTTATCTGAAGTCTTCAATATACTTGTAATAGTTAAGAATTTATATAAGTCTTAATGCAGATTAACAATTATTATTCATAAGTCATAATAATTCATAATTATTCTGCTCACTGTGACGGTAATGTGTTTCGATCGAAGTCCGAATAAAAGTGGTAATATAGTGAAAATCCTGCCGTTAATAAATTTTAAGTAGTGCCAGTATGTGAGTGAATATCTAGTGCACACAGTGATGTTTCTTTTTAAGTGGTGAAATTACTGCGTGTCATAAAAAAAAAAAAAGACAAAACGAATTAAGCTGTAAAGCATTTTCGAGTGTTTCATTTGAAGGAAATTAGTTGCCATTTGTAGGTTGAAACAGTTCCTACGACTGTCCCCCAGCTATTCCTCGCGGCCACACTCCCAAGCACCAGTGAGAATATATATAACACGCCACATCCTCTATTCCCCGGAGTAACGGAGAAACTTTTCCCTCACTCAATTTGAGTCAAAATCTCTTCACCCTTCACACTATCCTTTTGAGTTAGCTCTTACTCACCAATTTTTACTTTCTATAAGTAACACGGAAATGGCTAATAAATTTTTACAAAGCTGCAATTTTTGCAACAATGCAACAGATGATTCTAAGGCAATTAGATGTGATTTCTGCCAGTTCCTTTTCGACTTCAAATGCCTGAACTGGAAGGACGAAGACATCTCTCTCATAACAAGTGCCAAGCAAGTGAATGGGATGGAATATTTTTGCGAAAGATGTATGACTGAAATAAACTCATTTACGGTTTATAAAGCAGAGAGACTATGAAGAAAAGGCGAAACTGGAAACTGTGAATAACGAGCAGGGAAAAACAGAAGAGGAGCCGAAGAAAAGTGAAGTAGAACTAAAAAGAATACTGACACACAAAGAGGGCGAGAATATGAATGTAACAGAAGCAAAAAAATTAACACAAGAAGTTCAAACAGAATACACTAGAGTAAATAGCAAAAAACAAGAAGGCAACCACGAAAATAAATCGAAGTGATCTCCAAATAAGGAGCTGAAACAATCATAAAATTAAAGGCCTTGAGTAAAAATGGGGAAGGAACTGTATGCAAATACTATGTAAGAAGCAATTGTAGATATAAGGGAGGACGCTGTATGTATATATATATATATATATATAAGCACGCCACTCACTATGTGCGAATTCTACTATAGTAATGGTGAATGTATGTTCGGTGACAGCTGTAAATTCTACCACCCCACCATTTGAAAGAATTACGCGAGACATGGGACCTTCATATACCGAAAAAAAGGCTACTACCATCACCTCCCAACAAACCCAAAGGACAATAGGGAAAACGAAAATCGCGAACCAAATTTTTTCAACATCGCAGACAGACACAATGCGGCTGCTAAGCCTCATACAGTATATACAGTCGACACAGTTGAAAACCCCCAAGCCGAACCATTTCCTGTCATGAAGCTACCAGAACAGGTAAGCGGAAACGGATCTTTCTCAAAGGACCATAGGGCTACAAAACACGCGAAGCTGAAGGATAATAAATTTAGAATGCACAAGGGCAACGCAAACCTAAGAACATTCCAAAATCGAACCCCTTGCTAAATAAAGTTTATACCTGAAAGGATGTGTGGATGAAAGAAGGGCTAAAATCGCATGCCTCACAGAAATACATCTCAAAGATTGCGAAGAAAAATGTGAAAACTGCGAATATTGCATAGCTAAGAAAGAAATACGTATCGATGGTTACAATTTACTACGAGCTGAAAGAACAGCAAGTCATAAAAGTGGGTGTGCTATATACATTTGTGAAAGTCATATGGTAGAGATGATAATAAGTAAATCAAACAGCTTCGTGGAACTTTTAGCAGTAAAAATAGGAAAACTAAATGTGGTACTTATAGTCATCTACAGATCTCCGAACACTTCAACTGCAAAATTTTCGGATGCCATTGCTGATATCAGAAACCTAATAAAGTCTTTAAACTTTCCATCCCACAGTATAATACTCTGCGGAGATTTTAATTTCCCATTTATAAAATACAAAAAGGTGAGAAGACATATATATATATATACCAGGACAAAGGGGGCACAAAAGAAGACCAGGAACAGGCAAAAATGTTGATGGCTCTAACAAATGAATTTATGTTAACACAAGAAATAACAGATAACACCAGAAAAAGTAACTGCCTGGATCTGGTAGTCACGAACAACAACTTGAGTGATGATGTAAAAATGACATCAACTATTATCTCAGACCACAACATAATGGAGATGTCAGTTAATATGGTGACAACCTTAAAAGAACATACTTGTACTGAAGAAAGAAGTAAATTTTAGATTTTTAACTCAAACTCCAAGACAATAAATTGGAAAGAAATCAGGTCCCACATAACCCAAATAGAGTGGAAAACAGTCTTGGAGTATAAAATAACCGAAGAAATGCTAACATCCTTGGAAGAAAACGCCTGAAATTTTAGAAAAATATGTTCCGAAAGCACATCCAAAAGGAAAAAGGACTTTTTCGAGAGGCAAAAGCAAACAATATTCCGCAAAAGAAAGAGAGTAGCTGCAAAGTTAATTAATTGCACAGACAACAATAGCAGGGAAGTAATACTAATAAAACTGAAGAGTATCGTTAGGGAAATACAATCCCTAATTAAGGGTCATACAGAGAGGGAAGAGGAAAATGCAGTAGAAGTAATAAAGGAAAACCCAAAATACTCCTACTTCTACAAAGGAAAATAAGAAACGTGCGCCTCTGTCGGACCCTTAAGGAAAGGAAATAATTGACTAAACGACGATTTAAAAGAAATAGCTGAAACACTGAGAGCCCAGTACGAGTCGGTTTTCAGTACTCCAAAAAGTGACAAAGTGGTAGCTGACAGAGATGCATTCTTTAAGAGAAATTAACGAAGAGCGTATAACAGAGTTTGAATTTTCCACAGAAGATATAGCGCGACCTATAGGACAAATAAAATCAAATTTCAGCAGCAGGTCCGGACAAATGGAATGCCTTATTGATTGATTAAAAACTGTAAAAATTAAATACCTACACTCCTTTAATAGATATGAAGAAAATCCCTGGACGTGGGGGGAATACCGAGGATTTTGAAAAGAGCGAACATTGTCCCTATATATAAAGAAGGATATAAATCTTAAGCAAATAACTATAGACCAGTGTCACTGACGTCCCATCTCACCAAAATATTTGAAAAAATAGTTAGAGAAAAAATCTATGACTTCTTGAAGACTGGGAAGATTCGATGAGAACCAGCACGGATTCCGATCAGGAAGATCATGCCTATCACAACTAATAGAACACTATAACAATATTATAGATGCACTTGAAAGCAATGAAAACTAAGATGGCATATACTGTACATGGATTTTGCTAAAGTGTTCGACAAACGTGATGATGGTATAATAGGCTTAATAGCACATAAAATGAAACATATGGGAATATCAGGCAAAGTGGGGAACTGGATCTATAATTTCCTCAGAAAATGTCTGCAGGTCGTAAAAATCCAAGGTGTATCAATCATCATCAGAATCGGAAATACGCAGCTGAGCACCACAAGGAACAGTATTGGCCCCACTCCTATTCATTATCATGGTAACAGACAGACACTGAAGTAACCAACAACAGTATAGTAACACCCTTTGCGGACGATACAAAAATCAGCAGAAAAATTAGTAATACAAAAGAGGTGAAGGCCCTCCAGAGGGGGACACGAACAGAATATACAAATGGTCAGAAGACAGCATGAAATTTAGCACCGAGAAATTTCAGCTCTTGAGATATGGAAGAAATGAGGAGCTAAAACAGACAGCATATTATGCCCCAGATGGACAAGAAAGTCAGAGAAGCAAAAAAGCAAGAGATTTAGGGGTTATAATGATCAACAATACATGTGGAAAATACTGGAAAAACTGGTACTAACCTCATGCTGAACCCAGTAACCACCCAAACAACGGTGGGAAGTAGGAAAGGTAGAATGTGTACTGTTCCAAACTAAAGGCCAGACAAGGGACACCCTCAACTCTAAAGGGAAATAGCTTGGTTGTCAGGGTGCCAAGACTATTGAACCAACTTCCGAAGGAGATCAGGAACATTAGCTAGGAACACCTGGCTCAGGAGGGTACCACTGCAGTGGCGGACTGGCTCATAAAATTTTGTCTGCCAAAGAGGTCAGGGGGCCCATAACCCCATTACATAATTCAATTCCAGTCCTATCCTAATAGGCCTATTTATGAGTTAAGTTTGTTAAAATAAAAAAAAGTTAATATTTTTTATAAATTTATTTTACCAATAAGTACAAATATTTTACAAGTACTGCCTGCATATACATACATACATACATGCTATACTAAGAGTAGTTTTTAAGTTCATTACTCGAGTTTGCAAATCGGTCTATTATAGTTTCCATGTCTAAACTCATCTAACATGATCTTTTCTATAGACATCAACATGTACGCTTCCAGATTCTCCTCCGACAAAGAATTTCGTAATCTTGTTTTTATTATTTAAGCTTAGAAAATGCCGTTCACACTGAACTTGAGTCACAGACAGTGTACAGATAGCTTTGTACATTTGGTGAAGATTATCATATGCCTTGTCATTAAGTCTGTTTGATGCAAGAATATACAGAACACATGATGGACAATTGCCACAATATTTAGAGCATGAATTCATTTTACTGCTGCTCTCTGCATTATCATCATTCAGCAAAAGCTTAAATATTTCAAAGTTCGGTGCAAAAGACTGCAATTCTAATTTTACTTCACTTCTATTTATCCCTGGAGCAAGCTCAAGAATACCTTCCAATGCTTCTTTCAAGACCATTTTTACTAATATATTCATAATTTGATGGATCGAGGCATGACATATCCTTATATAGTTGTTTATGGTCAATGAACGGGATTCCAGTGATTGTACAACACGATCCATTATCAAGTTGAACACATGTACACGATAGTCTGACAAAGAATCAGATGTGTTTTTTCATCAGCAGCTAGTTCATCTGCCATTCTCTTTGTTTTATGTTTCCTCTTGATTGGTAACTCAGTTTTTGCAAAATCAATTTTCACTGTTGATTTTCATCATTATTGAATTGTGCAATGTGCATTGGATTTGTTGGCAAATTTCAAAGCTGACTATATACTTTATCAAATTCTCTTGATCTTTTCTTCAAATCTGTAATGGATTTTTCTACCATATTCCATGCAGTAAACATATTTAAGCCACTTGTCTGTAGATAGCTTGACAAAGGGCTGTAATTTGAAAGATATATAAGTATGTGAATGCTGTCAAATTTTTGAAATTCTAGAAGGCTAGACAGTAAAACATTTGTCTCCTGTTTTGTTTTTGCATCAAAATTGTTAGAGCTTTGAATAATGGATAAACATGTCAGAAGATCCACAAAAATTACTGATACATATCTCGTCAAAATTTCCAAATATAGTAGTTGCTGTATTGGACTTCCCTGACCACCTGGTTTCACCAATTAGCTTTAATCGTTTCATCTTTTCTTTCCCCCAGATGATGTCCAACAACTTCAATCCAGATGGCCATTCGCTTATATGATACCTTCACAAATTTTGCTAAATTCTGGAGTAAATTGAAGAAGGAAACTGCTGGTACACAACACTTCGTGGTTTCAGTAACTACTAAATTGAGTACATGGGCATAGCACTATACATGAACATGCTGATCAGCTACATCAGCAATTTTACTCTGTAAGCCATTATATTGTCCATGGTAGCTTGCAGCGCCATCTGTGCTATCTGATAAGCAGTTTTTCGGATCTATTTCAAGACGTACTGTTTCATTTAATAGGTCAAAAAGTCCCTGCCCTGTACCATCTTTGCTTGGAACAATTGCAAGTAGTCGTTCATGGATAGTACCATTTAGCACATATCGAATAACAATACTAAATTGATCAATTGATGAAATATCCTGGGTTGAATCTACTTGTATGGGATAATACTTTGCCTCAGCAACTTCTTGAGTAATTTTTTCCTGTATCATATTCTTCATAATTTGGGTCAAAGAAGAGATTATTGTTTTACTGAAGAATGTGACAAGACTACCACGACCTTTACTTTGTGCCTTCACCATGGAAACATGAGAAGCCATAATACCTTACCTTATGAACCTTATGTTGTTTCGTGTGTTGGTCTCTCTTCACACGGAGGTCAAGCTGGTGGCCCCGCCTCTAGGTCTGGCCTGGTGGAGGAGCGAGTTACTTTCTTGCGCTCTCCACCGTACATAGCCAGGCACGCCCGGCTCATCTGGTACTGTCCTGAGCCAGGCATCCAGTCTTTTCTTGAAGACTTCAACTTTGACCCCCGTTACGTTTCTGAGGTTCTTAGGAAGCTGGTTGAAAAGTCTTGGCCCCCTGACAACCAAGCTATTTTCCTTCAGGGTTGAGGAGGTCCCTTGTCGTGCTTTTAATTTGGGAACACTACACATTCTGCCTTTCCTATTTTCCAGTGTTGTTTGAATGGTAATTGAGTTTAGTTTTAGGTTTGGTACCAGTTTTTCGATCATTTTCCATATGTAGATTATGATGTACCTCTCTCTTCTCTTTCCAGTGAGTACAGATTTAGTTTACGTAGTCTTTCCCAGTAGTTGAGTTCTTTGCAGCCATCAATCTTGGCTGTGAAATGCCTTTGCGTTTCTTCTAGTTTATTAGTTTCTTCCTTTTTATATGGGGACGTCAAAACTGAGAAGTATTCAAGTTTTGGTATAAAGTGTTTTTAGCAGGGGAATCATTACTGTCCTGTCCCTTCTCTTGAACGTTCTTAGAACCTGTCCGGCGACTCTTTTTGCTTTATTTATCGCTATCTGATTTTGTGTTTCGAATTTCGCATCATCTGTCATTATTATCCCGAGATCAATCGCTTTCATGCTTCTCTGAATTTCCTGTCTATCTGGAGCATAATATGCAGTCTGTTTAAGTGCTTCTTTTCTACCATATCTCAAGAGCTGAAATTTCTCGGCGTTGAATGACATGTTGTTGTCTTCTGACCATTTGTATATTTTGTTCGTGTCCCTCTGCAAGGCCTCCACGTCATGTACATCGCTGATTTTTCTGCTGATCTTTGTATCGTCTGCAAAGGATGTTACTATACTATTGCTGTTTACTCCGCTGTCTATGTCTGTTAGCATGATAATGAACAGGAGTGGGGCCAGTACTGTCCCTTGTGGTACTGAGCTGCGTACTTCCGATTCTGATGATGATATACCTTGAATTTTGACGACCTGCAGGATCATAGGATCATATTTTGCCATCAACTGCACAGTAGCCAAGAAATTTCCATGATTTTCTGTTTCATCAAGAAGAGAATATGCTGACTCATTTCTGTGTCCACGAAAAGGAAGAGCTTGTTTACCTAACATCTTTATTATATCTACAAGTCTGGCAACAATATTTCTCTGCTTTAGTACTTCATCATTTCGCTTCTGCAATGATGCAGCGAAAAAACGAGCTAAACCACCATCATTTACTACACTGATATATTGCTGAGCATGCTTGCTATGTATATCAGTTGATTCACGCTCTGATAAGCACTGGCTAATGCGTCTGTAATCATTAAATCCTCGCACAAAAGCAGATGGGTTAGAAGAGGTTGGTGACTCAAATGCCAAGCAAAATGAACAATATAGTGATCTATTCTTCTTATTATATGTTAACCAGTGTCGTGAGACAGTGTCACCCATAATTTTTCGCTTATATAACTTTACATTAAATGGCAGATCATGATCATGTGGCTGAATTGGATGCTCTTTGAAAAAAGATTTCAAATCTGTTCGTGCAGGATACTGAAAGAGCTTATCCTGTCTAAATGTTGGTTGATTCTCATCATTATTTAAATCAGCTACTAGATCTTTTTCATTATGTACATGTACAGGCCCAGGTTCAGTTACTGTTATTCCACCAGCTAATTCAGAATCATAAAAATCAGCATCTACAGTCTCAAAAACGTTAGGCATACCTTCATCTTTATGTCCTAGATCTACAGTATCAGCATGAACAGTTGTAGTTGAATTTCCCTGTAAGTCGCTTTCCTCTTTCTGACATATAGATATAGGTGTTGATATCATAAATGCTGTTATAGGCCTGCACTTTTTTGCTGAATCATTTCTTTCTGCTTCTCATTTATCTTTCCGTTTCTGTGCTCCAGATTTCCGTTTCATGTGTTCCATTTCCTTATGTGGAAAATTCAGCAGCCTAAAAAGGGTATCCCCACGGCTACCCGCGTCCACCCTTACCTCAGGTTCGAAAAGGTATTGTTTAAATTAAAACTTAGGGTTCCCACTACTTGGACGCTTTTAACTGTTTAATTTAGACTGAAGTTGGGTAGATTTAAATCGGTTTAATTTAGACTGAAGTTGAGTAGATTTAAATAATTTTAATTTAGATTGAAGTTGAGTAGATTTAAATCAGTTTAATTTAGACTGAAGTTGAGTAGATTTAAATTTGTTTAATTTAGATTGACAAATTTATTTTTATATCTATCTTTATATATAGCAGCTTTATATAAAATATATACATAACTCTATATATCTTTTATATATGGACATAGAAATGGGTAAAATATAATTATACATATACAGGGTGTACATAAAGTCAGGATCTATTTTTGTGAAGCACTTGGAAATTATATGGAATTCAATCATAAAATGATAAAGTGGTAACATTTATTAAATAATTAAGAGTAGGATTCGACGTGACGCCCATCAGTATCCCTGCACAGCTCAAATCGTTCCGCAGCATTTCTAAACACATTCTGGAGCATTTGCGGGGTTATGTTATCTGCAGCAGTTCGTATACGTGTACGTAAGTTTTCAAGACTCGTAATCTTCGTCTGATAGACGTGCGATTTGATAAAGCCCCATGCAAAGAAATCTAAAGGGGTTAAATCTGGTGATCTTGCTGGCCAAGGTCTGTTGCTTCCGCGTCCGATCCAGCGATTTGGAAAAAGTCCATTTAGATAATCCTGAACAATTTTGGCATAGTGACAAAGAGCACCATCATGTTGATAGACGACGGTACTATTAATACATACAAAATAAAAAAAATTAAAAAAATTACAATATTAATAAATACAAAATAAAAAAATACAAACAAATAATTACAAAAATCTAACTAAATTATATCTATTTCATGTAATAGAAATACTGTCAACATCCTCAATTAAGATTCTAGGATATATCTCATCAGGCCCAACTGACTTATGTTTATTTAAACTTTATATACGAGTATAATAGATTGGCTGCCAATTTTTTTTACCTCAGGTCTAGGGGGCCAACTTCCCTTTTTTCTAGGGGGCCCATCTGCCACATGGCAGACTGAGAGCCTAGCCAGTCCGTCACTGGGTACCAGATGAGACGGGGTGCCTGGCTATGTCAATGGAGATCGCAAGAGAACAACTCGCTCCCTCACCAGGCGAGGCCTAGAGGTGTGGCCACCGACTTGACCTTCGTGTGAAAAGCGACCAAAGTACGGAACTGCTATGAGGTTACGAGGTTTTATAATTTCGTATAGTCAAATACTGGGAGTATATCCCGTAGACTTATATATTTAAACAGATAAATCTACGGGATTTACTCTCAGCATTTAACTATACGACACTATAAAATATATATAATAATAATAATAATAATAATAATAATAATAATACTGAAGTTACCTTAATGTTTAATTAAATTTTTAACACTACAAGTATATTGTAGGCTTCAGATGAATATAATTCTATTTAATTATTTAAAATGAAAGGAGGTTATAGACGTTTAAAACGTACAGTTGGTATTTTAAAGCTGCAATGAATTTTTCCTTTGTTTTAGTAGAAGTATTGTTATTTTGTTATTTTATCTAAAATTCCTGGTCTATAAGTCTTGTAATGATATATTTTGTTAAGCATTACTTCTGCGTGAAACACATCTTCTAATTATATATATATATATATATATATATATATATATATATATATATATATATATATATATATATATATATATATATATATGATGCAAACTCACAGGGAAAAAGAAAAAATGATTCGAAGGCCTTGCGTGTATTCAGAAGTACATCTCGTCCGGGAATGAAGGGAGAAGGCGAGATGACGAAAATATATAACGGGACAGAGAAATAAAAAGATTAGCATATGATTAATAATAGTTGATTAAAGGCAAAAATATTTTAACAGGATATTGTCAATTTTATATATTCCAGCACTATTATTGAAATTTTTTAAAAATGGATAAATGCACATTCTAGAATATTCCTTTCAATTATATCTGTGTTTTTAACGACCGCTTGAAAGGAATATTCTAGAATGTGCATTTATCCATTTTTAAAATAATTTCAATAACAGTGCGGGAATGTATAAAATTGACAATATCCTGTTAAAATACCTTTTGCTTTTAATCATATGCTAATCTTTTTATTTCTCTGTCCCGGTGTACATATGTATATATTTTCGTCATCTCCCCTTCTCCCTTCATTCCCTGACGAGGTGTACGTCTGAAAAAGATCTTGGAATCATTTTTCTTTTTCCTGTGGGTTTGCATCATTCATTCATTTCACGTGTTTAATTGTGAAATTCATCCCATATATTATATTATATATATATATATATATATATATATATATATATATATATATATATATTGAGAGAGAGAGATCGACCGACCCGGAAGATAAAATAAACATCCCTAAAATAAATATAGTTTTACTTTTGATAGTGTCTCCGTTTGGCAATCGCAAAGCCGTAGTGAAATCGTTTTGAATGATTTTTGTATTAATTTTCGTGTATTAAGTTTTCTTCACTCTTGTTAGCTTTCGATTACTTACTGTAACTTTTTGTTTGTTTTCAGCCTGTCTCGCTACAAAGTGACTTTTACTTCCTGCTGCTCAGTTAAACTGGACGTCAACTGCCACTAACATTCTCAAAACTGAAGCTCATAAAAAATTTTACGTTCTACAATCTCAGGATAGGCTGTGAAATGTTGCTTTTATCTCCCTGAAATTTTTTAAGAGAAAACTAAGTTATGCGGACATTGTCACATTATAACTGACGATTTTGGTTCTAGAAAAGGTAGGAAAAATGTGGAAAAGAAGTGCCGATGAAGAAATTTAGAAGAATGTTGAAAAAAGAAAGAAAAATGAGAAGTATTACTGATTATTTTGTGTCGCTACTGATTATGTTGTTATTTTTCGTTGTAAAATAAATTTTGTAAGAAAAGATAGGGGCCCTCCAAACTAGGGTCTTGCCGGGCTCCCCAAAATAGGGTTTTGCCGATCCCCCACATACAGAGCAGAGGCCCTGACTTTTAACGCAGTAAATATACATGGGAGATAAGACAAATAAGTAACTAGTTTGTACTCCGTACATGTGTTTCATGAAGGGTCGATGAGACTTTGGATGACGTCATGGTCCAAATTTTGTCAGTTCAGTCAAAATTTCTTCAGATTTGATACAGACGTGGGAGGAGACCTTGTTTGTCGTAATAGCGATCTAGGTGCTGTTAGAAGTGTTCAATAAGATTCCTATCTGTGTTTCTTGGAGGCAGAGAAAAAGTTCAAAACCTCTTTGTCTCTTGTATTGAGTAGTATATTGTGAGGTGTAACAGGCTGCACAGTGCGCAGTCTCCTTGCAATTTATGCGCGTTACACTGGAAAATTCCTGGTGGGACAATGAAAGAAGATGGTTCTCAAGGATGGCTACGTGTCCTGAAATTCAAAAGCGTCCCTCAAAGAATACCTAGTCTATCTCTCCATCCTATGTTCCAAAATTTTATATGTATATGCTATTTTTATTTCTGCTGAGATCTCTATATAGAGGGTGTAGCAAAAGTTCGGCCCATTGTAATGTAACCCCAGCATATATTGAAATTATATTTCATGAAGCTGATTACGAATCATTAATTCTGTGGTGTAAGTTACTATGAACAATAAATAGCATTTTCATAGAAATGAGCTACAACTAAAACATTTACTGACGTAGTTGATATATACTGTACCTTTCAAATGTTCCATACGATGATTCCTTATTTCACGGAGGTCACGCTTGTCGCCCCTCTTCTCGACTTGGCCTGGTGAAGTAGAGAGCTGGTTTCTTGTACTCTCCACCTCACATAGCCAGGTACGCCCGACTCATCGGGGATTGTTCTGAGCCGGGCGTCTAATCTTCTTTTGAAGATGTCCACCGCAACACCACTCGTGTTCCTTCGTTCTTTGGGCAACTGAATAAACAGTCTTGGTCCTCTCACAACAAAACTATTTTTTTCAAGGTTAAGGATGTTCCCTGTCTAGCCTTTAATTAGGGAACACGACACAGTCTTCCTTTTCTACTTTCCACTGTTGATTGGGGGGTTATAGGGTTCAGAGAAAGATTAGGGGCTAGTTTCTCCATTATTTTCCAAGTGTAAATAATGGTGTATCTCTCTCTTCTCTTTTCCAGTGAATATAGGTTTAATTCGCGTAACCTTTCCCAGTAGTTTAGTTCTTTGCACCCCTTGATCTTGGCTGTGAAGTTTCTCTGAATCCATTCTAGCTGTCTAATGTCTTCTTTTTTATATGGGCATGTTAGGACCGAGCAGTATTCCAGTTTGGGTATGATCAGTGTTTTCAGTAGAGGAATCATTATACTGTATTCCTATCCCTTCTTTTAAAGGTTCTCAGTATCTGCCCAGTTATTCTCTTTGCTCTGTTTTCTGTTATCTTGTTTTGTGTTTCAAATTTCGCATCATCAGTCATTACAACTCCTAAATCTTTTGCTTTAGAATTTCTCTGAACTTCCTCTCCATTTGGGGTATAGTATTCCATGGATTTTAGGTCTTCCCTTTTTCCGTACCATAACAATTGAAATTTCTTAATGTTAAACTTCATATTGTTGTCATCCATCCACTTGTAGATTCTGTTCATGTCTGTTTATAGAGCTCCTATATCCTCTGGGTTTCTTATTTTTCTACTGATCTTTGTGTCGTCGGCAAAGGATGTTACTGTGCTGTCTCTGGTAACGTCCTCATCTATGTCAGTTAGCATGATTATGAAGAGTAGTGGAGCTAATACTGTTCCTTGTGGTACTGAGCTGAGGACTTCTGATTCTGATGAAGATATTCCTTGAACTGTAACGACTTGCCGCCGCTCACTAAGGAAATTATATATCAATTTCCCTATTTTCCTGTTATTTCATATATTTTAGCTTATGTATTATGATTCCATGGTCACACTTGTCGAACGCTTTGGCAAAGTTTTGGCATAGTTTTCATTACTTTGAAGTGAATCAATAATGTTGTTGTAGTGTTCCATTAGTTGTGATAGGCATGATATGCCTGACCGAAATCCATGTTGGTTATCATTTAATTTTTTCTGAGTTATATATATATATAAAGGGTGATCCAGAGAAATGGGACCCAAAAGAAACCCCTGTAACTTTTAAAGTATAAGTCCTTTTATAAAATCATACGCATCATTCGAAAGAGGATAGTTACAAGTTTGTACAGGATTGTATAGGTTTTGACAATACAAGACAAGATAAGATACAAAACAAAATAAAAGTGTTAGTTAAAACTAACCCTTCAAGATGACTGCATGGACTGTGGAACAGCTGCGTTTCATAACTGAGCAATATTATGAGCATGGAAGAAGTGTAGTTTCAGCTCAAAGATCTTTCAAGACAAATTTTCAGATGTCAAAATCTCCTTCTAAGTAATCCGTCGGTGTGTCAGAAATTGGTGGTGTCATTTACCTTCTGTTGGATCCATTGACAGAATTGTCGTCTTCGTGCGAAATCTCCATCGTTTAGTTGTTGCACTGTTTGAATTTTATATGGAAAGAGCATTAAATTTTGCTTGAATATACGGTGTGTTGTTCCATATCCAACTCCTAACAGCTGAGAAGCACGTCTGATGCTTATGTTAGGATTATCCTGTACAATTTCATGAGTTCTGTTAATGATCTCGTCTATCCTTGCTGTGCGCACTCTTCCAGTTGGTTTTCTTTTTCCAATGCTGTCAGTTAGGGTAAGATTTCTGACACACCGACGGATTACTTTCTTAGAAGGTGATTTTGACATCTGAAAATTTGTCTTGAAAGATCTTTGAGCTGAAACTACACTTCTTCCATGCTCATAATATTGCTGTTATGAAACGCAGCTGCTCCACAGTCCATGCAGTCATCTTGAAGGGTTAGTTTTAACTAACACTTTTATTTTGTTTTGTATCTTATCTTGTCCTGTATTGTCAAAACCTATACAATCCTGTACAAACTTGTAACTATCCTCTTTCGAATGATGCGTATGATTTTATAAAAGGACTTATACTTTAAGAGTTGCAGGGGTTTCTTTTGGGTCCTATTTCTCTGGATCACCCTTTATATATATATATATATATATATATATATATATATATATAAGGGTGTCTCAGAAGTCGCGTACCATAGGCCTTATTCAGATTTACGAGGTCTACGAGTCGAAATGGTTTATAAGTGATGTTTAATTACAATATATGTTCGATAATGTTCGAATAATAAAATTAATAGTACGTACAGTTAATCAAAGAGCTATCTTAAAATAATTAAATTTAATGAAGCTACATTAGCCAATGGTGTCTCAGAAGTCGCGCACCATTGGCTAATGTAGCTTCACTCAATTTAATTATTTTAAGATAGCTTTTAGATTAACTGTATATACTAATATTATTAATTTTATTATTCGAACATTATCGAACATATATTGTAATTAAACATCACTTATAAACCATTTCGACTCGTAAACCTCGTAAATCTGAATAAAGCCTATGGTGGCGACTTCTGAGACACCCTGTATATTAGGGTGGAGCGAAAAATACGTTTTTCTAGTATGAAGTTCTAATAGTGATTAAAAGTTGCATTTAGTGGACGATATATACCTGCCAAAATATGAGTTCATTTGTTTAATATTTTCAGCTGCCACCAGGGGACTAAAGTTAACACAATTTTGGGTAAAAAGGAAAAAAATGCTTCTATTTTAGGTTTATCAAACTATTATAAACTTTTATCTTAGAATTATCTAATAGTTTGATTAAGATTCCTAAATGATAAGTATTCGTTTTGTAAAAATGCCTTTTCATATGCTAAATATCTTCAGCTGCCACAAGAGGGCTGTAGGTAACTTAAAAATGACAATTAAGTATGATTCTGTATTTACTTGAAAAAGGGAACAGTAATAAATTAGGATGTCTCTCCTCCTTTATACTGGCTTGAGACAGTTAAGAAACGTTATTTCGTGCCTTAGCGGAGTTACCACCCTTTCCCCAACCAACCTCCCTCTAGAAAGGGTTCTTGCTGAAGACTATTTAGTAATTTGCTTTTGTGTCAAATTTTGGCTGTTTTTTCCTTGATTCTAATGTAGCACGAATCCAACCGTCTCTGTTTGTAGGTCCGCAGACTGATCCAGCAGCGTCTGTAACGAGCTTGACGCCTCTCTCTACGGCTTGTGTATGACATGGAAACTGAAATAATTCTGAATGAAGAGTAGTACCATGTATGATGCATGATTCAATATCATCAAGAGAAACTCCTTTGGTTATCGGTGGTTCTGCTATCTGAAAATCTTGCCACATAATGAGATCTGTATAGTCTTTGGCATAAAAATTTATTTCTGGCACCTTAAAATACCTGATAACATCTGTTTCTTGAATGCATGCCCTTGCTTTTATGATACGCCTAAATCCCAACTGACGCACATGCTCCCTTTCATCAGCTATCATTGCAATGAGAATGTTTTCTTGATTTGCGTAATATGCATTTCGCTGAATGACTGAGTCATGTACTCTCCTAAGCTCTTCACGGAGATACCGGCTTCTTGCAATCATATGCCACATATGTTTAGCACCATATTGGCATAATGGTTTACGCTTTATCTGAAACCACATTGGTGCGTATACCCTAACAATGAAAGTAGCTAATTC
The DNA here is from genome assembly GCA_023014485.1 of Bathynomus jamesi. NCBI lineage: Eukaryota > Metazoa > Arthropoda > Malacostraca > Isopoda > Cirolanidae > Bathynomus > Bathynomus jamesi. Next base: position 115,349 of record JAJOZX010003827.1, read on the forward strand.
TTGTAAATTGCCTGAAGGATTCTCTGTGCTTGCATATAACCGCAGAGTCCTGTTTGCTGTGGTGAGCCACCTTGAATGTGATATATTGCCTGGACTCTTATGACTAAGACTCTTTGAGAATGTTCCACTTGATATAGCCTTGTGAATTTCAAGAAGGTATTTCTGGTCAGTACTTATGTCATCTACATCAACTTCACACATGTCCTCTTGAATTTCAATGGGTTTGAAGTTAACTATGGGAAGCTTTTCACAGTCTGAAAGTGCTCGGCCAATTTCTCCTGAAAATGCTCTTGGTCCAGTAGTGGTACCATCCAAGTGATGAAACAGATGGCGCAATGGAAGTTCATTAAGGTGTAAAAGGCATATCAGCCACTGCAATGGCTTATTAAAGGCTTCTTCCAGTAATCTTATTGTGCCTCCAATACTACCAGTGTTAACCACTGTCGAATCACAGCCAACTGCAACGATGTTCCCTATATCAACATTCCTTTCTTTCAAGCAATTCACTAGCGCTGTGCAAATGTATTTAGCTTTGCCACTGGAAGGTGTCACATGTGCAAAGTACAGAGAGTGTGGTTCAGATATTATGCTGATATGCTCTTCGCGTTTGGTTCTTTGGTGGTTAGAGCCATCACTCTCCTGGACTTGAATCATTGTTTTATCCTTTCTGCCATCAAAGTATATCCCCGCATGGTTTTTGGCTCTCCATCTGTTGTAGTTCCTTTCTCTGTTTTTGTCTTTCACGTCTTAGCTTACTTCTGTCTATAATATTCCCTTTGTCTTCGGGAGTAACAATTTTAAGATCTGCCAATACTGCAGAAGCAATAGCAGCCCCAGCTCTGTCCGACATTTTAAATCTATCACAAGTAATTGCTAATGAAGGCAGTGGCTCACGCATCTGTTGTTCTGATATTACATATTGAGTCGAGGTTGTATCTTCCTCATTATCTTCAGATATCTCTTCTAGTTGTTGAAGTTCACTTGTCTCTGTTTCGATTTGTAAGTTGGACGTATTGGTTATAGCAGCACTAGTTGTTTGTGAGGATTCCAGACGTGCTTTTTCCATTTCCTTTCGATGTTCTCTTGCTTGTAATCGTCTTGTGTGTGCTATGTCAATGCTTCCTATCACCATTATTCTGCGTGTTCGTTGGTCATTTAAAAAATCCTGCTCTTTTGGAGGGACTTTCTTACTCTTTTCACATGAGCATCTCCTAAACTCCTTACATTTGCAGGTGCAGATGTCAAACAAAGTGCATTTTGAAGAGTTTTCAAATTCTTCAAGCTGATTTTTGTACTTAGGCTGATCCTTGCGTGACTTGTATGGCTTTAATAAGGACCTCAAACGCGTGTATGTGAAACTATTGGCAAAGAGGCCTTCTTCCAAATATTTTCTACCTTTTTGGAAACTGCCCCTGCTATTTCAGAAAATGAAGGCTCCTTATGAAAATAAAAACCCACTCTAATAGACAGAGTTTATTTCCACGACAGTTTCGACGCCCACTGGCATCCTCTCGGGTGGATGCCAGTGGGCGTCGAAACTGTCGTGGAAATAAACTCTGTCTATTAGAGTGGGTTTTTATTTTCATATTTTGACCTTCACGTAGAAAAAAGTGAAGTTTTTTTGCATTTATGAAGGCTCCTTGTTATTCATCTGCTCCTTCACTAAATGTTTTGTGAACAGGTAATCTTTCATAATGCAGTTATAAGTTGGTAGGTGCATTTCACTCATCTCACAAGGTACTTCAAATATGGCACACTTCATATGTTCCTAGTGAAATGTTTATATTTAGTATTTGATGCCATAATATTTTTAAGAAAAATTCACAATCACAAAATATCCTGTAACATCAAAACATTATATAATTAATATATATATATTTTATAAGTATATATAATATATTTATAAATATATAATATATTATATAAATAAACTAAAATTATATAATACATTATAACAAGCATTTTATAATAAAATCAATATTATCTCTATAAAAATCACTTTAAAATAAAGTTTTATAATATTCCGATCATATTAAAAACTCTCCGATCAACTGAGCGACTAGGCCTACTACCTAAGAAGACAAGTGTTAACACACTGTTCTAATGACTCACAGAAAGAAATTCCTTCACACCAAAACCCTCCCCCACAACCCTCCCCAAACCCCCCCCACAACATTCAGTGTAGTCTCAACATGACTCAGTTACTCTAAATTGTGTTAAATTCAGCTCTCTTGTGGCAGCTGAAGATATTAAGCATATGAAAAGGCATTTTTACAAAACGAATTCCTATCATTTAAGAATCTTAATCAAACTATTAGATAATTCTAAGATAAAATTTTATAATAGTTTGACAAACCTAAATTAGAAGCATTTTTTTTCCTTTTTACACAAAATTGTTAACTTTAGCCCCCTGGTGGCAGCTGAAAATTTAAACAAATGAACTCATATTTTGGCAAGTATATTTCGTCCACTAAATGCAACTTCTAATCACTATTAGAACTTCATACTAGAAAAAAAGTATTTTTCGCTCCACCCGAGCGATTTAAATAATAAAACTTAAATCATCAAAGACAAAAAAATTCAATAGCAATAACACCGTTTTGGCTCTAAATTAATAATGACCCAGATCACAGTAGAGTCTATGAAATCACAAAAACTCAAGTACTTTACTTAAACGTTAATTCACGGTCGGAAAACTACTTTGTGAGTCGCTGTATTTCCACAGCAGTTATCGACCTATAACTGACATGTCTCATTTTGACATTGTTCAAATACAGGCCTCAAGGCGAGAAACCCCTCTCTACTAGTTCATTTATTTAAAATACACAGTATATCATCTACCCTAAATATTTTTCTATATAAAATATTTTATTTAAAATCAGAACAAGATGAGATAAAGAATAATTTGAGAAAAATAATTCTCATAAACAGTATATAATAATAATAATAATAATAATAATAAAACAAAACAATTAGTTTTTTAAAGAAAAACCTGAAATCACCTGAAAAACCTCTTCAAAGAAAAGTTATAAAACAAAAATAATTTTCTAGTTTACACTTTTACAACGTAAAATAACACGCCAACAACGCTGTATTTTCATGTAGCAAGAAAAAAAAAAAAAAAGAAAAAAATGAAATTGCTTCCCCTAAAATCAGAGTCACGCAAACAACAGCACTCGAGGAAACCCATTGATTGCTACTTGAAAACCAACCTCGAAGAATCCTCCGAGACGCTTTAAATGTAGAGCGAAGAATCCCAACTTCAGTATTCGTATTGACAATTCTTCTCAAGTATAAAGAGGTAGAAAGGAATTGGTTTTAATTACGAAAGTTTTCCAATAATGGAGTTTGCTGTCATACGGATACGAAGAAAGAGGTTTACAGTATAAAATGCTCGTGATTATTACCGTTCTTTTTGATGTTTCATGCAAATAATTCTTTCTTGATGGTATTTAGCATTCTTTAGTTGTCTTCGTCTCTTTCTTTCTTTTTTTCCTTCTCTTCTTGTCTCTTTCTTTCTTTTTTTCCTTCTCTTCTTGTCTCTTTCTTTCTTTCTTACTCTTACGCAGTTGATGATATTTGGAATTGTTGTTGTTGTTTTTGGTTCTCTATTTTTTTATCTAAAGCCAAATTTAAGATTAAAACTGAGAAGATAAGAAGTTAAGAATTAAGTCATAAAGAAAGAAAAAAAAACAGTGAGTTTAAGTAGCGAGTTTTTCTCTGGGTTTTACAATGAAGAGCTTGTTGTAAACGCAAAACAAATCTTTCTACAAAACAACAGATATCTGCCCTTTATTTGCATTTTACAGTATATACTCTAATATAATTTTACAGCTGAAATTTATTTGAGTGTACGTACAAGCTTTTATTCTTATGTACGAGTATGTAATGTATTCATGATTAAAACAATATTTAGGAGATTACTTGAACGTATAATGGTTTGATACACTTTTAAATTATGTAGTAAATTTTTATTTCATTTGGTGCCATTTCATCTGATTCCATTTCACACGATGCTATTTCATTGGAGTCACTTCATTTGGTGCCAGTTGACTTGGTGCCATTTCATTGGTGCTATGGGTTCTTCCCAGAATTGGAAAAAGGTTAGCGGGTCACGGGTCTACGGCTCGCTTGGGAGTGAATTCAAGACGGGTCGAGCTGGGTCACGGGTCATGAGGTTGAGCCGCCTGACCCTGGAGTGGGTCAAGGCGGGTCAATACTGTGATTAGGTGGGGCACAAATTTCCAGTCGAATTTTAAAAATTCGTTATGTTTTTGCGTGTCGACGGCTTGTATTATAGTAACATATAAGTTTGTTATAGCATACCTGTATAGCGTTACATTAAAAGCTAAGATGCAGTTACGCAGGAGAGGTATTTCAGCTTATTCAACGCAAGTAATATCATATGTCTACAGCACGCACTGCTGGCACACAGAGCAGAAGAATCACTGTGCATTGCTTTGGAATATTAAAAGAATTTCTAAATTACTTTTCACCGAAAAATCATTACTGTTTTATGTGATAGAAGCTCTGCGTGAGTCAACTTGTATTTGTGTATCAAAAACAAATATTTTGTATTTTAAGACAAAGTTTATTTTTTGATATATTTTGAAAAACGTTTTGTTCAATATATTGTTTTGGTCAGCAGGTTAGCCGGGTCAGTGGGTCGCGGGTCAAGTGGGTCACGAGTCCAGGTGCTGGACGGGCCACACGGGTCACGGGTCAAGGTTGATGACCCGTTTTCAACTCTGGTTCTTCCTTCAGGACAGCGGAGTTTTCAGTGAGAGGGCCATATTTTTTCCTTTCCTCAAATAGTTCATGGTCAAGGGGTAAAATATACACACACACACACACACACACACATATATATTATATTATATATATATATATATATATATATATATACACACACACACACACACACACATATATATATATATATATAATATATATATATATATATATACATACTGTGTATAGGGCGTGAAATATCAGTAATGACAGTTTCTTAACACCACTGACCCACCGGGATGGTCTAGTGGTGAAGAACTAGGTTGTTAACTGTAAACCCTGGTTTGGAGCCTCGGCTCAGAGTTAAAATTTCAGCGATTAAAGTGCGTCTATAACTCCCTTGTATGATAGTGGTTCGGATCCACGAAAAGTTTTACTGTAGTCCTTTCTCTCACAAGTATAACTTCAAGATGTTGACAGGAGGTTAAACAACATTCCCCATTATTATATTAACACTACCCAAATATTTCTGTATTCTCTTCTGAATTCGCATTTGAGACAATTTCCTTCGTCTGAAAAGCTTTACAGATAGTTTACGTCGAACAAGAAGTAAAATGTTTCAGTCTTTTCGATGATGGATGAAATCCGACGAAGGAATGTAGACGGTATTTGTGACAAGGACGCCTCAATTGAAGGGCGTTCAAACATAACAATCCTATTCAAATGCCTTCACTTTGTAAATAAAGCCATTTATAAGTGAGGCAATTGTTTATTATTTAAAATTTCAACATATATATATATATATATATATATATATATATATATATATATATATTATATAATATTATATATATATATATATCATTTTTCCTTTTCCTTGTGGGTTCACATCATTCATTCATTTCAAGTGTTTAATTGTGAAATTCATCCCATATATATATATATATATATATATATATATATATATATATGGGATGAATTTCACAATTAAACACTTGAAATGAATGAATGATGTAAACCCACGTATATACAGAAGTACACCTCGTCAGGGAATGAAGAGGGCAGGCAAGATGCCCACAATATATACTGTACAGCGGGACGGAAACAAAGAAAATTAGTACATAATTAACACATAATTAACAAGACTTAATTAATAAAGTCTTGTTAATTATGTGCTAAAGAGATTAGCATATAATTAACATATAATTAACACATAATTAACAAGACTTAATTATTAAGTCTTGTTAATTATGTGCTAATCTCTTTGTTTCCGTCCCGCTGTACAGTATATATTGTGGGCATCTTGCCTGCTCTCTTCATTCCCTGACGAGGTGTACTTCTGAATACACGAAAGGCCTTGAAATAATTTTCCTTTCCTTGTGGGTTCACATTATATATATATATATATATATATATATATATATATATACATATATACACACAGGGTGTTTATAAAGTCCCTATCTACTTCAGTGAAAAACGTAGCAAAAAGGTTAAAATTCAATAACAATATAATAGAAGGCATACATTTAATGAATACTTAAGCATATGATTCTACTTGAGCACCATCAGTATCTCCACAGAGTTCGAATCTGTCAGCAGCATTGCGGAACACATTTTGGAGCATGACACAGGTTATTTTTGTAACTGCTGTTACGATACCTTTTTGCTACGTTTTCACTGAAATATCATAGATAGGGACTTTATAAACACCCTGTATATATATATGTATATATATATATTATATATATATATATCGGGTGATACAAAGGTCAAAGTCAAAGATGCCAGGGAGAGCGTACTTTTTTTAGTTAAAATAATAATAATTTATGCATTGACGACCATTTGACACCTGACTTTTTCACTACCCACTCGAATTAGAGCAAAAGTCTGATGTTAAAGGGTCATCAATGCATAAATTATAAATTTTTTAACTAAAAAATTATAAATTATAAATTATATATATATATATTATTCATCGATGCATTCATAGTTTAAGTGGAAGTATGATTAGTTCAACATCTTTTCACATGGCGTATTATTTCGCCCATACGCTTATTTCAGGGTACGAGCAGCAGGCAGGAGCATTGCCAAGCAACTAGGGGTGTCATAATGTTATAATGTTTCAGACCAACAAAGACCCTAGGATCCACTCATGGCTGGTTTACCTAACTGTGTTCGTAATTGTGTATTGTGCATGTCCTCCGTGGTGGCGGAGAGGACCTACAATTTTACGTGAGTTCCGAAACACAAAGCCTTCATTTTATTATCTTAAACTATACCCAATCTATCAACATATGCGTCTAATCGATTTTTAAACATGTTTATAGACGTGCTACTAATTACTTCTACGGGCAAACCATTCCAACTATTTATTATTCTATGCGTAAAAAAGTTTTTGGCAACTGCCGTCTCGAACCTTCTACTTGTCAACTTACACCCGTTATTTCTAGTCCTATCATATTGAGATATTTCGAAAAAGCTATCTCTCTCTACTTTATCGAACCCATTCATAATTTTAAAAACCTGGATTAGATCACCCGTTAGCCTCCTAGTCTCGAGTGTAGTCAATTTTAACTCCTTAAGCCTATCCTCGTACGACCTAAGCGACGGAATCATCTTAGTTGCTCGTCTTTGAACTCTTTCGATTTTGTCTATATCTTTTCGCACATGTGGATTCCAAAATTGGATCGCGTACTTCAAATGGGGTCTAACTAATGCTTTATAAAGAGGAACAATAATATTGCGCGATTTCTACTCAAAATTCCGAGCTATAAAACCTAGCACTTTGTTAACTTCATCGACCGCTGCTGTACTTTGTTTCGCTACTTTTAAATCACCAGTGATTATTACTCCTAAATCTTTTTCCTGCTTTACCCTTGCTAACTCCGTCCCTTCATACTATACGAAAAATTACCGTTACGCAAACCTATACGTAACATTTTGCACTTATCGACGTTAAATCTCATTTGCCATGTGACAGACCAATCAACGATTTTATTCACCTCTTCCTGGATTTTACCTCTATCTTCGTCATTAATCGCCCTACCACCCAACTTCGTGTCATCCGCAAACTTTGAAACTGTACTGACTAGGCCGACATCTAAATCGTTAATATATATAAGAAAAAGCAAAGGGCCCAATACAGAACCCTGAGGAACGCCGCTCGCTACATTAGCCCAACACGACTTCGCTCCATCAACGACCACCCTCTGTTTCCTACCTCGCAACCACTCTTCTATCCAATTTATTACTACACCCCTGATTCCATGAGCCTTAGTTTTTTCAATGAGTCTTTTGTGCGGTACGGTGTCAAACGCTTTTTGAAAATCTAAATACACTACATCTACCGCCCGATGACTATCGTAAACTTCAACCACAGTTTGAAAAAATTCTAAAAGATTAGTTAAGCAAGATTTGTTTCGCCTAAAACCGTGCTGCGTATTTCTAACCAAGTTATGCAGTTCTAAGTGTTCGACTATACGATCCCTAATTATTGATTCCAGTAGCTTACCTACAACAGACGTTAAACTGATTGGCCTATAATTTCCCGCCGTACTTTTCTCGCCTTTCTTAAAGATAAGTGGTACATTTGCTAACTTGAAATTATCTGGTACGCACCCCTCGGAAATAGACGCATTAAAAATCTTTGTTAGCGGCACAACAATGCTTTCTTTTAATTCTTTAAGTTGTATGGGATATATGAAATCTGGCCCAGTGATTTACGCGTTTTCATTTTATCAATATAGCGCATTACCTCCCTTTTACTAACCACAATATTATCCAAAGTATTACCAATCAAAAGGTATTATGTCTATGACAGTAGGGATATTTGTTACATCTTCTATAGTAGAAACTGACGTAAAAAATTCGTTTAGCAGGTAGCCATTTGCTTGTTTCCAGAAACTAGCTGTCCGTCAAAATTTTTCAACTGCCCCAATACACTTTTTACTGGATTCCTATTGTTGACGTATTAAAAGAATCGCTTGGAGTTTTCTTTGCCGTCACGAGCTATGGAGATTTCAAACTTTTCGCTTCACGCCTTAGAGATATGTAGTTGTTTCGTAACCACAAATTGTCTTTATCGCACTTATGTAGTAGGCTGGGTCGAAATTTTATATTGAAAAGGTACATATTGTGAGGGGTTTGAATGGAACACAGGAACTCCCTAACTAAATTTTTCGCTGTTTAAAGCCTCCAACCCCTGGCACAATTTTTCACTTTTTGACCTATATTGAAGAATATTCCATTTATACGAGACTTATTCTACATTCAGGCTTTTTGATGACATAAATCTTTATTAACGTATAATATTTTATTTAGTAATGTACAGTATTAGGAAAATTAATTAAGTACAACAATATATTCAGAAGAAAAAATTAGAGGCATAATAAATGCGCTGAAATTCAATTCACTTTTTCATTGTTCCTTATCACATCAAAAGGGAGGAAATTTTCAATATCATTAGGAAATTTTATTTCATATGTTTCTTACTCATTCCACTGAGCCTTCCATTCAAACTTGGGCAGTTTTCGCCTTGATTCTAATGAGTTTAAGATAAACTTTTGACGGTTGTCATATTTTCCATATTTTGACTGTGGCATGGAAAAGAAGCTATCTCCAGTGGCTTACATCGAGCCTGTAGTAGCTCATCGTCGCTAAAATTGTTTAGCAGCGGTGGAGGAGTAATGATCTCTCTGCCAATCGATCATCTCGGTGTAGTCAGTAGATTGGAAATTGAGGGTTCGAGGCAACTCAAAGTTTCTGGTACCTGAAAATCCTGTTCTTGAAAGGATGATTTTCGGAATAGCTTGCTCCCTAATTTCTAGTCTCTTGTCAGTTACCATTGATACGAGTATATTTTCTGGGTGGGCAAAGTTGGCGTTATTCTTTAATATTGGTTCTATGATTGATCTTTGTTGTTCATCTAAATTTCGAAGCAAGCACATTAAATGCCAAAAGTTATATGCACCATCAGTTGCATTAGGATGAGATTTTATCCAAAACCACCCTGGAGCATAGAACTGCATAATAATTTGACTATATCTTGAAGGTTTTTATCGGGATTTGGCGTTGAGATATATAATCGAAGGACCCTGTTGGCTAGAGTTAGCCAGCGAGCATGGTGAAGGGTACCTGGGGATGGAGTGGACAGATCTTGAGAAGTGTCTCCAGTTTGCACTGCCAGACACATATCATAGAGATATCTTTGATCACTGCTTAGCTCCTTCACAACATTTGCAGGAATTTCTTTAATGTTTCCCTTTACGCGAGAATATTTGACTACCTCCAGTTTTGTTAAATCTGTTTTCAGTTTCTTCCCAATTGAACCCACAAAAAGTATTTGGACCTGTTGTTTTACCATCAATGGCTTTGTAGACGTGCATAAAAGGCAGCTCATTCAAATGCAAAAGGCACACCAACCACTGCACTGGTTGTTAAGATGAATTTCAACCAGTTTTATGACTCCACCAATTTTTCCTGTATTTACAGGAGTACCATTATACAGTAAAGCTTTGATAGTATCTGTGCTGTTCGAGTCTGTAATAATAGTTATCAACTCTTCTGCTATGCAGTGAGCAGTTCCATTATCTGGTGTGATATGGTCTACATAGATGCTTCCAGGTTCTTTCACAATAACATAGTGTTCTTTTTATCTTTCCACTTTTAATTAATGTGTTATCTTTCCTTCCATCAAATCCAAGGCACTCCATCTTCAGATTTTCGGATTTAGACCTAAAAGTATTTGTTTCACCCATGCGATTTCTTTCTCTTTCTAATTTCTTTCTGTCAAGCATGTTGGTGTGGTTAAGGATCCCCATATCTTTTAAAGCTGCATTGACTATTGCAGCTGCAGCTCTACAACTTACACGATAACGATCTGTTGTTAATACTAGGTTTTTATAGGAGTGCCTGTTCTGAATTTTCTCAGTCAATTCTAAATCGGCTTCATAATCTACATCCTGACTATCTGAATCTACATCCATGTCTTCTTCGGTATTTTCTATAAATTCCGATGGTAAAACATTGGTGGCTTCAGTTGTGCTTTTAGTTGACGGTTTTGTGCTTCTTGGGCTCTTGCTAAAGATCTCTTCTTTGTTGAACTAGCTATGCGATCAATTGGTCCTAACTGATTTTTTCTTTGTTTTTGACCCACAAAAGACTCCCATTCTGCCATTGGTATTTTATCCTTACACCTGCAACATTTCCCATCAATTCCCTTATCATAGCATTCAGAAGAAGATATATCAAACATTTCATCATACTGAGGTACTTTTAAGGCAAAACTTTCATTTCTTCGATGTAACAGCACCTTGTTCAATGTTGAGGCTGCTTCTCTTAGTCGATTGACTTCAAGATAGATACCTTTGGTGTTAATCGTAGGAAAAGAAAATTTCATCCAAATGTCTTCAATATCTTTTGCAACAACCCTGTAACAATCATTAGCAGTTGCTGATCCTTTTGATTTAGCTTCTTCACGACGGCACACAAAAAGGTGGTGTCTCACAACATCTGCTTTTGAAGGAGTCATGGCTGCTGGGAATTCCGTAGGATATCCAAAGGCTGCATTTGAAGACTTGCTTCTAGTAGTCATAGTTTATATTCAGAAGTAAAATCAAATTATGTTATTTATAATTTATGATAATTCAAATTATAATTAAAGCAAATGCGAATTATTTCTATTTATCTGAAAAATTATTTCTATTTATCTGAAACATAAAAATATCAAGCATTAAATAAACAATTTATCATGTAACATATAACACCATTAAACATATGTAAATATGAAGGTAAAAAAGGGAGGAGGGGCATGTGATAGGGGTAGTAGGGTAGCACATGCTTGATTTTTTTATATTTTGTTAGTGATAAAAAAAAACCTTCTCACATAGTGTACTTTTTAAGAAATAACATTTTTTTCCATTTAAATATATGCAAATATGAGGGTAAAAAAGGGGGGGGTATGTGCTAGGGGTAGCATGGGTAGCACATGCTTGATATTTTAATATTTTGTTAAGATGATAAAATGAAACTTCTCAGTGTACATTTTAAGAAATAAAAAAAATTCCCATTTTCGACCCGGCCTATTATGTAGTCTATAAGCCCTATCTCTACTCTTTATAATATCTCCTACTCTAGAAGTAAACCACAAGGGCTTGTTGTTTACCTTCGCAAGCTTAATCTTGTACGGTACACATTCCTCATTTATAGTCCTAAATACTGTTTCAAACGATTTCCACATTAGTTTTGCGTTAGAGATCCCCATTACGTTTTCCCAATTGACGTGTGACAATTCATTTCAAAATTTACAAGTCTGCGTGCTGGAAGTTAGGAATTTTAGTCGAGTTAGCTGGTTTCGAGTGACTTACTGAGAGGACAAACTCTACCATATTGTGATCGCTATTGCTTAACGGTTCTATTACTTGAAGATCCGTGATTAGCCTATCATCCGTAGTTATTATTAAGTCTAAAATACTGTCCAACCTCGTAAGTTCCCCAACCTTTTGAATAAGAAAGTTATCCTCGAGAAAATTAACTAAACGATTACCTTCCGCGTCTCCTTGCATTGTATCGTAATTCACGTTGGCGCAATTAAAGTCACCCATAACTAAGGCCTGCTCACTACCTATTATTCTCTTTAGTTCACGATATAACGCTTCATCCGTATCAGCTGTTTGATTAGGGGGCCTATATATAACGGCAACAAGAAGTTTGAAATCGTTCAATTTAAGTTCTGCTATAGTCGAATCTATCGGTTCTGGAATTCTGTGCTTCTATAACGTTCGCAATATTATCTTTGATATACAACATAACACCGCCTCCTCGCCTACCTATTCTGTTTTTAACAAAAAGTCTATAACCTCTAATTTGATACTCCCCTACAAAGTCACGTGTTTCAGTGCTAAGCCACGATTCATTTATCGCAATTAAGTCATTGTCTTTACAAGCAATTAAAGAAACAAAAACGTTTATTTTATTTCGTAGGCTACGAGCATTTAAGAATAGAACCTTCAAATTGTTTGTAATTGGGATACCTTCGCGAGCGCAAGGGAAATTTGTGGAAATTACGCCGGGACCGTTCGAATTACGGCAGCCTGAAAAGAAGAGACAGTATTATGAAAGAGTCTTCAAGTCCCTCCTACCATAGAAACTCTTCCAAAAATTCGCAAAATGCACTCCTTCCTGTTGGCAAAGAGACTTTAGGTTATTGTTGATATAGGTCGCCTTGCTGTAGAAATCGCTACGTTGGATAATTCGAGGAAGTATACCTGTTAAAACAATCTTATTAGTTTTTTCCTTTAGTCACTGTAGTAAGTCCCTGTACCTGCCAGCAGCTCTTCCGATCTAGAATTTAAAACGTTATTAGTACCGACATGAATAACATACGTTGTGTCATCAGAGGTTCAGTCTGTAAAATGATCAACACCATTAGTTATATCCTCCACCCTTGCACCAGGGTAGCAGTAACGGCGCCTACGACGAGGGTTTCTCCCACAGAATTCCTCGAGCTGCCCTCGAACAATGGAATCACCAACGAGTCGTATTTCCGGTTCATCAGCATCTTCGAAACCTAAAACAGAAAACTTATTGTTTGTTATTACTGGTAGACAAGTCTTAGGTTTTCTCAATGGGGCTTCATTACGCACTTGAACGAAGGGTGGGAACTAGGGGAAGAGAGAAGGCTATTAGTACTATTTATATTATTAGTAGAAACTGAGGCAGGAGGGTTCGTAACGGAAGTCTCAAGGGATTCTAATTTTACCGTCAGGAGCATCACCCTTTCTTCAAGTCTCACTCTGGCCTCCCTCTCACGTTCTAACTCGTTCCTCATCACTTCCATGCTTGAGCACCACCTGCAAACTAACTGATCACTATTATTAGCCAAAGTAAACGCGTAAGCGGCAAATTTCCGTCCACAGCGACTGAAAGTACTTGACGGGGGTGCCAATTAGGCCTGTTCAAAAATCAACTTTTTCTTATTTTCATAGGTTTCTGTACATTTTCCCATGCTTTTTGACCTGAAAAAGCCGAAAATCACAACTATTTTGACCTAGGATGTTGGGAAGCATTGCCGCATGGAGCTTTAAATTTTCTGCCTTGAAATCGGCCAAAGCGCCAATTCCGGGGTCCCTTGAATTATGTTTTGCACTTTAACTTTTGATCTAAACAAGATAGAGCAACAAATTAGGTATCAAATGAAAGAGCATAAATTAATAAATAATAATAATAATAATAATAATAATAAAATAAATAATAATATATAATAATAATAATAATTATCTATCATTTTTCAGGAAACAAAAGAAACTCAATCAGAATCTAGAAAACCATCTACAAGTTACAACTTCACAATGGCATTAAGCAAGGAGCTGAGGGAGCTCCGTGGGCGCACAGTTGATATCTCAGAACCTCCACGTACTGTCCACAGGCAGGTGTCAACTGGGCCATCTACCAGATCTCTCACTGAAACTTTCCTGGTTGGATACCCTTCAGCTTTTATCAGTGGTTCCCAGCTTCCCACCAACAGACAGGCGTTCCAGTATTTCCTTAATCTTCAGAATTTACCGGAAAATGCAGGGAGGCCCATGGTTCAAGACCTTGCATATGAAACAGTTGAATCTATCATCCCATTCTGGCAGATGGCTAGGATCAAGACAATGACCAAGTACAACGCAATGAAGCTCTTCATGAAACTACATGAGAAACATCGTGCTCTGGTGAAAAGCAAAGGAAGAGCAAGTAACCCTGGAGGAAAAAGAGAGCATTTGTGCTGGAATTAGACAGCCTGTTCGATATAGGAGCTCCAGATGCAATCCAGGAAATACAGAACAACAGACTGTTATCCAGAGAGAAGAAAGATGAGGATATCAGGTTCTACGAAGACCAAAAGACTGAGAGGAAAGGTCATATGTCTGGTCATGACGACAAGATCCCTGCAGCAAGCAGCGAGGAATGAAAGACTGCAGCATAGACAAGAACAAGGTAAAACTAATTACTTTGAACGTTACAAAAAGTTTTAAGTTTTACTCCATTGCGATATTTAGCATGTACTTAACAATTACTGTCTTAACATGTTGTACTATTTTACAGCTGCAGCAGAACAAGAGGCAGTTGTTCATGTGGATGACATTACCTGGGGTGACTCAACTGACAACGACGCTAACACAGAGGACATGGATTACCATCAGCCTCGTCCTGGATGTTCTCACCATCAAGACACTGTGACTAGTGTGACTTTGACGTTTCCAAGGAAGGTCATGGAATGTGATGTCATCTGCAATACAGCTGATCGTCTTGGTTTATCAGACAATCAAGTTACTGCCATGGTTTCTGCCACCTTGAAAGCTGGAGGGGCTGATCTGGATAACTTCGTCATCTCAACCTCAACAACACGTCGCAACAGAATGCTGTCCAGGTATAATATCAGCCAGAGTCACATGTCCAAGTTTTGTGAAAACCCCACAGTACGCTGCCTTACACTGGGATGGAAAGTTGCTCAAAGATGTCTTGGGCAGTGAACCTGGAAGTACCTCAGAGACTTTAGCTGTGCTAGTGTCTGGTCCACCTTCATACACTGAAGGAAAGTTATTGGGAGTACCTGTCATCGACAATTCTTCTGGCACAGCTCAGGCTGAGGCTTCAATGGATTTACTGGAGACATGGGAACTTACGGATAATGTTACTGCCCTTGTTTTTGACACTACATCCAGTAACAGTGGAGTTCACAGAGGAGCTGCCAAACTGCTAGAGAAAATGCTGAACAAAAAGGTGTTTTATCTGGCCTGTCGACATCACATCCTGGAAATCCTAGTAGGAGCAGTTTGGGAGAAGCTGTTTGGGAAGGTGAAGGGGCCAGATAATCCCTGGTTTGAGCATCTGAAGGATGTTTGGACGGACTTGTCCAAGGAAAACCCAAAGATGCTGGCTATCAACAGCAAATGGCTGAAGGAAAAGAAGAAGAACAGTGAAGAAATACTCCAAGACATTCTAACAGCAGAAAGGCTTCCAAGAGCCGACTACAGGGAAATGGCTGAACTGACAGTCATTGTTCTTGGAGGAACGCCTCCTCGAGGTATTCACTGGAGTCGACCAGGCGCCATTCATCAGGCCAGATGGATGGCCAGAAACCTGTACTCCATGAAAATGCTGATGTTTGCAGATCAACTTGAGTACGACGAAGACACTGTATCAAAGCTGGAAAGACTCAACACCTTCCTTGCGCTGTTCTACACTCCTGTATGGATGATGTCAATGTCTGCTGCAGATGCTCCCGTGAATGATCTAAGTCTAATCCAGGACATGTTGAAGTACAAGAAACTGACCCAGAGCTTGCTGATGCAGTACTTAATAAGATGGAAAACCACAAATGGTACCTGACGCAGGAAGTCGTGCCATTTGCCCTGTTCAGCAGTAGATTGAGTGACACATTGAAGCACGACATTGCTGCCCAGTTACATGCCACTGAGAAGCCAGACAGCTTCAGAACAGGAAAGCCTCTATTCCAGAGAGTCACAGCTAAGACCACCCTGGTTATCTCATTGGCCCAGAATCACATTTCCTGCTGGACACACTGAACATTGGATCCGAGTGGCTTCTGGAACCTGTCACGTCTTGGCCACAGAATGAGGACTACAGAAAAGCGTTGGACTATGTTAAGAATCTGAAAGCGGTGAATGACATTGCTGAACGTGGTGTCAAGATGATGAGCGACTTTGCAAATGTCATAACAACAGATGCCAAGCAAAGGGACTATCTCCTTCAAGCTGTGGAGTTCAACAGACGCCGCTTTGACAGCTTCAAGAAACAAACTCTCAACAACTGACTGTGTAAATGTCATTATGAAATTAATCATCATGTAATGCTTTCACTTCTTGATCGATTAGACTTGTGACAAAATGTTAATCTCAAATTTGTGTCATGAATAAGGCGCCTTGTCTGCCTTGAGTGTGAGAAAACGAATTTTGTGATATTTCTGAAATCTTTGTATGTACCAATGTGCCATTTCTTGTTCCAAGACTATCATAATTGTATAAGTTAGAAAGAGGATTAAAAACACTTTAATTTGGTGCCTATTTTGTTGCTCTATCTTGTTTAGATAAAAAGTTATAGTGCAAAACATGATTCAAGGGACCCCGGAACTGGTGCTTTTGGCCGATTTCAAGGCAGAAAACTTAAAGCTCCATGCGGCAATGCTTCCCAACAACCTAGGTCAAAATGGTTGTGATTTTCGGCCTTTTCAGGTCAAAACGCATGGGAAAAAGTACAGAAACCTATGAAAGTAAGAAAAAGTTGATTTTTGAACAGGGCTAGGGTGCCATGCTATTAATTAAAAAAAACGAGCGTTTGGAAGTTAATAAATTACCACGTAGGTCTACCGCGTGCTTATTGTGACGTCACCTGCGCAAGCCCGAAAAAATGTTCTTGAAACGCAGAAACAGGTTCCTGTAACACAAATTTATACTAAACGAATATATATTTAATTAAGCTACCGACGAAGAATCTGTAAAAGAAAAAGTATTTATAAAACTTATCTGTTCGCTATTCGACCGACTTTTTTCTTTCCTTTCTTCCTTTCTCCCACGGAGGGTGACCACACCCTACTTGATGATCCCCGTAGCAAGGTAAAATCAACCTTATTAAACCTCGTTTTCTAATAGATTCGAAAAACAAACAAGGCAGGCCACGTGCACTGGCCTTGATTTAATTAAATAATATAGGAATGAATAAAGTCAATAAATGAAATATATTTGTTAATGAATGATTAGTAACACGAGGTAATTTAGTTAAGAATGCACCTAACACTATTTTTTTAAAGTCGCTTCAACGAAAACCACTTATTTAATTGGTAACACTGGACACTCAATAAAAACACGTCTGTTCACAAGGAAAGACTGCTCAAAGACTGAGGAAAAACTGATCAAAGACACATATTTGCTCAGGGTATATATATATAATATATATATATATATATATATATATATATATAAGTCAAACTCATTATCTACAGTGGGCAAAAATTTAAAGCTATGACACGTGATTTGATGTATATATAATTATATATATATAATATATATATATGAATAAAACCACGAAGGAAAGGAAACACAGAATGCTGCTCAAGCGCTTTCGTCTAATGACATCCTCAGGAACACTGAAATACATAAAGAGTTACAGCCTATATATAGGTTACAGAAAATATATATATATATATATTATAATATATATATATATATATATATATATATATATATATATATACACAATAAACGGAGAAATAAAATTAAAAATTAAAGGATTGTGGGAGGGGCATACAAATTTGTAAGGAAAAACTATCCATTTTTAGCACAAGATCAAATGAATTGTTTCCAACCAATGTTATAGAGAAAAAAAAAAAAAACTACCGATTTTTAGCACAAGATCAAATGAATTGTTTCCAACCAATGTTATAAAAAAATACAAATTTATACTGGAAATCTGCCCGGGTTTTAGCACTCTGCCCATCTTGTATATAAAAATAAATTGAAAAATAAAAGTTATTAGAGTGGCATGCAAGTTTACCAAAGATTTAGCGTTCTACCCTTCTTATCTAAATCTGTTCTTAAGGAATTCAAAACAACAGGA
This sequence comes from Bathynomus jamesi, assembly GCA_023014485.1. NCBI lineage: Eukaryota > Metazoa > Arthropoda > Malacostraca > Isopoda > Cirolanidae > Bathynomus > Bathynomus jamesi. The sequence continues at coordinate 133,700 of JAJOZX010003827.1, forward strand.
TGGAGTTGAAAAAGACCTTTGCTTATGTTGAAGTTATTTGTAAGTTAGATAATGGCAGACTCAAGAATATTCTATTAACAATGTTCCTAGAGTGAAATAAAACTGAAGCATTATTCCAATCAATACAGTGGGATAACTCTGACAAATGGACAAAAAGGGCACTGGACGACTGTCCTGTTCTAACGGAATATTGATGCTGTTTTATACGTGTGTGCAAATCCTTTCCCGTCTGACCTATGTAAAAGGAATCACATTGTTTACAACCAATTTTATAGATAATGCCTGAATTATTGGTAGGGCTATTTTTACTGATATTTTTCACAATATTGTTATATGAAAATACTACATTAATATCCAAAAGTTTAAGTACATTAGCAATGCCTAAAAAGCCCGGGTAAAATGGAAGTACTAAAATATTTTTTGACAAAGTACGAGTGTTATTATTGACCCGATAGAAAGTTCGTTTTGCCTTGTTGAGACAAGATTCCATAAACGCAGATGGATAACACAGATCACTTCCATTACCGTTGATTTTTTCTAATTCGGCATCGATGTATTCCGGACTGGCGATCCTAAGGGCGCGGAGAAACATTGAAGAAAAAATGGCCTTCTTAGTGGGGGTGTCATGTCCCGAGTAAAAGTGTACGTAGGACAAATTGTTTTTTTTTTTCCGATAGATACTAAACTTAAAACCTAGGCTTTCCCTATGTACATGCACATCCAAAAACGGAATTGAATTGTCTTGTTCCACTTCTAAAGTAAACTTAATGGAGGGGACTTGATCATTTAACTGAAGGAGGAAGTTATCCAGGTCACGATTCATGGGCCAGATACACAAAATATCGTTAAAGTCTTGTCCCCCATTCTCTTAACTATCTCTGATTCACATGTAAAAAATTCCATGGATCTTACTGAAAAATTGAATAATGCACGTACTGAAACTAACGATAGATTGATCAGTTTTGACGTTTGTTCATTGTTTACAAAAGTGCCGATTGACGATATGTTTGACTTTCTCTCCCAAGAATTACATAAGTATGACCTGCCACTACCTTCACACATTGTTTTGGAACTTATTAAACTTTGCATCAAAGACTGTAAATTCACTTTCAATAACGAGTATTATCAACAAGTTTTTGGGATGGCCATGGGCAACCCCTTGTCGCCCCTCCTCTCCAATATTTATATGGAGTTTTTTGAAATTACTTACATTCCGAGAATCCTGGGGGTTGGCATCCCTTGGTTCCGGTACGTATGTACTTCAGTGTTCCTGAGGATGTCATTAGACGAAAGCGCTTGAACACCATTCTGTGTTTCCTTTCCTTTGTGGTTTTATTCATCATAAATATTTTTCACGTGTTACTTTTGTGAAATAATTTTCATATATATATATATATATATATATATATCGTAAAGAACGACGCTTGTATAGGAGATATTCCGCGCAAGACGAGAAAGAGAAAACAACAAATGAAAAAATGAAGTACCACCTGGGAATCGAACCCGGGATCTTCCGATTGCCGGTCAGACGCGATAACCACTACACCATGGACTTCACTCTTCCAAATGCCGTAATACCTCTACATACTCGCAGAAACCAATGCCCCAAGGGGGCACCTCCCGCATGCCGTAACATTATATACATTCAACTGCAAAGAACACGCAGTATAAATAACGTAAAGAACGACGCTTGTATAGGAGATATTCCGCGCAAGACGAGAAAGAGAAACAACAAATGAAAAATGAAGTACCACCTGGGAATCGAACCCGGGATCTTCCGATTGCCGGTCAGACGCGATAACCACTACACCATGGACTTCACTCTTCCAAATGCCGTAATACCTCTACATACTCGCAGAAACCAATGCCCCAAGGGGCACCTCCCGCATGCCGTAACATTATATACATTCAACTGCAAAGAACACGCAGTATAAATAACGTAAAGAACGACGCTTGTATAGGAGATATCCGCGCAAGACGAGAAAGAGAAAACAACAAATGAAAAAATGAAGTACCACCTGGGAATCGAACCCGGGATCTTCCGATTGCCGGTCAGACGCGATAACCACTACACCATGGACTTCACTCTTCCAAATGCCGTAATACCTCTACATACTCGCAGAAACCAATGCCCAAGGGGGCACCTCCCGCATGCCGTAACATTATACATTCAACTGCAAAGAACACGCAGTATAAATAACGTAAAGAACGACGCTTGTATAGGAGATATTCCGCGCAAGACGAGAAAGAGAAAACAACAAATGAAAAAATGAAGTACCACCTGGGAATCGAACCCGGGATCTTCCGATTGCCGGTCAGACGCGATAACCACTACACCATGGACTTCACTCTTCCAAATGCCGTAATACCTCTACATACTCGCAGAAACCAATGCCCCAAGGGGGCACCTCCCGCATGCCGTAACATTATATACATTCAACTGCAAAGAACACGCAGTATAAATAACGTAAAGAACGACGCTTGTATAGGAGATATTCCGCGCAAGACGAGAAAGAGAAAACAACAAATGAAAAAATGAAGTACCACCTGGGAATCGAACCCGGGATCTTCCGATTGCCGGTCAGACGCGATAACCACTACACCATGGACTTCACTCTTCCAAATGCCGTAATACCTCTACATACTCGCAGAAACCAATGCCCCAAGGGGCACCTCCCGCATGCCGTAACATTATATACATTCAACTGCAAAGAACACGCAGTATAAATAACGTAAAGAACGACGCTTGTAGGAGATATTCCGCGCAAGACGAGAAAGAGAAAACAACAAATGAAAAAATGAAGTACCACCTGGGAATCGAACCCGGGATCTTCCGATTGCCGGTCAGACGCGATAACCACTACACCATGGACTTCACTCTTCCAAATGCCGTAATACCTCTACATACTCGCAGAAACCAATGCCCCAAGGGGGCACCTCCCGCATGCCGTAACATTATATACATTCAACTGCAAAGAACACGCAGTATAAATACGTAAAGAACGACGCTTGTATAGGAGATATTCCGCGCAAGACGAGAAAGAGAAAACAACAAATGAAAAAATGAAGTACCACCTGGGAATCGAACCCGGGATCTTCCGATTGCCGGTCAGACGCGATAACCACTACACCATGGACTTCACTCTTCCAAATGCCGTAATACCTCTACATACTCGCAGAAACCAATGCCCCAAGGGGGCACCTCCCGCATGCCGTAACATTATATACATTCAACTGCAAAGAACACGCAGTATAAATAACGTAAAGAACGACGCTTGTATAGGAGATATTCCGCGCAAGACGAGAAAGAGAAAACAACAAATGAAAAAAATGAAGTACCACCTGGGAATCGAACCCGGGATCTTCCGATTGCGGTCAGACGCGATAACCACTACACCATGGACTTCACTCTTCCAAATGCCGTAATACCTCTACATACTCGCAGAAACCAATGCCCCAAGGGGCACCTCCCGCATGCCGTAACATTATATACATTCAACTGCAAAGAACACGCAGTATAAATAACGTAAAGAACGACGCTTTATAGGAGATATTCCGCGCAAGACGAGAAAGAGAAAACAACAAATGAAAAAATGAAGTACCACCTGGGAATCGAACCCGGGATCTTCCGATTGCCGGTCAGACGCGATAACCACTACACCATGGACTTCACTCTTCCAAATGCCGTAATACCTCTACATACTCGCAGAAACCAATGCCCCAAGGGGGCACCTCCCGCATGCCGTAACATTATATACATTCAACTGCAAAGAACACGCAGTATAAATAACGTAAAGAACGACGCTTGTATAGGAGATATTCCGCGCAAGACGAGAAAGAGAAACAACAAATGAAAAAATGAAGTACCACCTGGGAATCGAACCCGGGATCTTCCGATTGCCGGTCAGACGCGATAACCACTACACCATGGACTTCACTCTTCCAAATGCCGTAATACCTCTACATACTCGCAGAAACCAATGCCCAAGGGGGCACCTCCCGCATTCCGTAACATTATATACATTCAACTGCAAAGAACACGCAGTATAAATAACGTAAAGAACGACGCTTGTATAGGAGATATTCCGCGCAAGACGAGAAAGAGAAAACAACAAATGAAAAAATGAAGTACCACCTGGGAATCGAACCCGGGATCTTCCGATTGCCGGTCAGACGCGATAACCACTACACCATGGACTTCACTCTTCCAAATGCCGTAATACCTCTACATACTCGCAGAAACCAATGCCCCAAGGGGGCACCTCCCGCATGCCGTAACATTATATACATTCAACTGCAAAGAACACGCAGTATGGTGGTGTAGTGGTTATCGCGTCTGACCGGCAATCGGAAGATCCCGGGTTCGATTCCCAGGTGGTACTTCATTTTTTCATTTGTTGTTTTCTCTTTCTCGTCTTGCGCGGAATATCTCCTATACAAGCGTCGTTCTTTACGTTATTTATACTGCGTGTTCTTTGCAGTTGAATGTATATATATATATATATGTGTATATAGAATAAAATTCATGCATAACGAGAAACAACTATTGAATCAAAAGAATTAATTTAATCTTGAAATTCCTTATTCATGGAATGAACTTTACATGAAAAAAAAAATATTCGGAATGTGTATCAAAGAGAGGTTAAGATGTACGTATGTGTGCGAGTTTCATTTTAACATTAACACTTTTTATTTCATAAGATTTCACAAGATTTTTGTCTCTTCTGTTGTTTTATATATTCGGAATCCCCCATCCAATTATGATGGATGGGGGCTTCCCCCATCCCTTCCTTGTCCGTAAACTTTAATTTCGAAGATGACTCTTTTGTATGCTGAAAAACGGCCATTAAGTGACACATTTCTGAGAATATTCAAGCACAGCTTAGAGAGTTACAAGGACAAGAAGTATCTCAAAAGGCCTTGCGGGCCATACCGAGGAGGTACCAATGGCAACGGGTGCCAGGGAAAAATTACTACATATTGTCACAGCAAGCTTCTCGAACAGCCACCCCAGAAGACAGTAACACACATCCTCAAATGGTGTGCAAGATTCGGTCTAACCTTTTCTTGAACTGATCCACAGAGGAACTGTTCACAACTTCTGAAGGTAGCCTGGAGGAGAGAGAGAGAGAGAGAGAGAGAGAGAGAGAGAGAGAAGAGAGAGAGAGTTGAAATATAATATGTAATTGATGAAATTCCCTTCTGACTGCATACTTAAGTAGCCATACCTTTTATCGTAACGAAAATAGGTTCATATTTTTCATTCAGGTAAAGGCTGTCTCTCGGAGTTGGTTGAATGAAACATTTCAATACAACAATAATGTATAAAGCAATTTCAGGAACAAATGTAGTTTACGTCCCCCTGTGATGCCTAGTGTAGTTTACGTTCCCTACATTATCCTAGTGTTTTTGCGTTCTCCAACTTTGTCCGCGTATACCTAATCAAATAAAACGTTAAAAACTAACGAAAATATCACGACTTAACCTAACCAATCGTCAATTTATTTATATATATATATATATATATATATATATATATAATATATATATATATAGATATATTTATATTGACGATTGGTTAGGTTACGTCGTAATATTTTCGTTAGTTTTAACGTTTTATTTGATGGATTCATTTAAAAAATGTTTTTCTAAAGATCCTAGTGTAGTGTACATTTGCTCCCAATTTCATTTTATCCTACTTACCACTTGGTATTATTACCTGGCATAATTAAATTTATCGGTACTTGTGGGTTATCTGTCGCCACTTTTTAATATACCTATTGGTTATCTGTTTCCACTTTTTACTTGTGGGTCATTTATTTTTTAGTTAGGTTAGGTTAGGTTAGGTTAGGTTAGTGTGTGGTAAGGTTAGGTTAGGTTAGCCAACCTAGAGCAAACCAAGATCGGCGGCGAAGGAATAGTGGTTGAGATCGATGAGAGCCTGTTCACGAGGCGTAAAAACAATACCGGACGCATTTTACCACAACAATGGATGTTCGGAGGAATTTGCCGTGAAACAAACGACTGCTTCATCGTTCAAGTTTCCAACCGCTCTGCTGCAACTCTCTTGGCTGCCATTGTGGAAAACATCGCCGAAGGTTCCATTATCTACTCCGACAGCTGGCGAGGATATAAGACCACCGACCTCCAGGAGGCTGGCTTCCAACATTTCAAGGTTAATCATCGATACAATTTCGTTGATGCAGATACCGGAGTCCACACTCAAAATATCGAACGCTTGTGGGGATCAGCAAAGTGGAGGAACAAGCGTCACCGAGGAACGGCCCGACACCATCTTAAGACCTACCTGGCCGAGTTCATGTGGAGGAGCAAGCTACCCGCTAGTGTCGACCATTCGACGGCATCATGGAGGCCATCGCCGCGTTCATGCCACCCGAATAATATGATTAATGTTTGTTATTTTGAGAAATAAAAATAATTTAAGAAAAAATAGTATATTTTTTGTAAAAAATGGCAACATGATAACACACATCTGTATTTGTGAAAAAGTTGGAAAATTAAATTAAAAAGTGGCGACAGATAACCCACAAGTACCAATTTATCTTCAACAGATTACTACCGTATACATAAGAGTAAAATTTGAATTTTTGACAGGTAAAAACATTCTTTCTCTAAAATACTTATTTGAAAAATAATTAAGAAATCTTTTCAACAGATTTAAAACCAGACTTTTAAAATCCCAAATCTTAATATCAATATTCAATATTTTAAATTACCCACTGAAAACGCGTGTCCTGAGAAATCCAATCCGACCTTAAATCCTTGCCTGCTTCCCTCCAACCATAATTTATTTTCACATTTGCTTTCACTCATTCACTGTGAAGTGAAGCTCCCTATTACATCGGTTCCTTACGCAATTAACTCATTTATATGTATTCGCTTCGAACCGAATAACGTTGGTAACACCTGCTTCGAGTACAAATTAAGAATGGATGAACACTGAGGAATCTCGAGCAGAGCCTCTTTGCATTTAAATAAACCTTCTAAATCAGCTGTTAGATTGTGCCGCGACCAAACTAACTACCCACGAGACACTTCTTCATTCAAATTAATGAACACTCACCAACTGTAGCAACGATTTAACAGATCTTCACATTTTGGGACTAATATATATATATACACACACACACACTATATTATATATATATTATATATAGCTAAGCCTCCATTAAATTACTTCACGACAGCGTTTAAATTACGCAATGCAAAATGAACCAATTATTATTTAATTATTTCCACATTTCTTGTCGACTTAAAACTAAAATGTGAAAAATTTATCCATAAAATAATTTGTAAATAATTCTAAATTTAAAACTAGGGTATAATTTTAGTTCCAAAAACACATTTAGGATTGAAGAATTTCGAAATTTTTTGTGTGTAAATATAGTTAGTTTAAAGAAATTATTTTCTCTCTCTCTCTCTCTCTCTCTCTCTCTCTCTCTCTCTCATATATATATTATATATATATATATATATATATATATATATATACACACCACACACACACACTATATATATATAATATATATATATATATACAGGGTGTCCCGTAAGTCTGGACCCATAGGGAAAAATAATATAAAATTACAAAATGTCCAAAATTTATTACATAATCTGTTCAAAGTGTCCGCCGTTGTGTCGCACACATAGTTGAAGACGCAATCTCCACTGCGACAGCAGTTTCTGAATCACAGTCGCAGAAATTTCTTGACACGCCTCCACAATGCGTGCTTTAAGGTGGAAAATGTTCTGAAGTTTTGACCTCGTACACTTTGGCTTTCAAGTGGCCCCACAAATAAAAATCGTAATAAAAAATATAAAAAAATAATAATAATAAAATAATAATAATAACATAATAAAATATATTATAAATCCCTATGGGTCCAGACTTACGGGACACCCTGTATATATATATATATATATATATACTGTGTGTGTATACTGTATCATATACTGTATATTTACATATTTTAAAACTTCAATTACATTCTACGGTCTTTTCCGTTTGGGGCTAGCAGCGAATTTTAATGAAAATCGGCATAGTAATGTAGTGTTTGTCACTGATTTCAAAATAACTTTCTTTTTTTGGAGAAATGAAAAACAAACATGTTAGAGCACTTTAAATAATTAATATGTGTTTTAACTAGCTTAACTAGTTACAGAGATTGTGTGTAAATTTAGCCAGATCCAACTGCTACTGTTTATGAAGAAGTGCTCTAAGTGTGGGAAAGTGTGTTCTTTTGATAAAAATACCCAGTTCTTTCGTTGCCAAAGCGTCGGTCAAACGGTAAAAAGTGCAACTTTAAGAGAATACTTGTTTTGAAGATCCCGGCAGATCTGTAAAAGTAGCAGAAAAAAATCAAGAATTAATGCCCATTTAGATCAATTGAATGCCCGGTTTGGTCAATTGAATGCCAGATTAGGTCAATTGAATGCCCGGTTAGGTCAACTGTATGCCAGATTAGGTCAATTGAATGCCAGGTTAGGTCAGCTTTATGCCCTTGACGATTGGTTAGGTTAAGTTATATTTTCGAAAAACACATATTAATTATTTAAAGTGCTCTAAATGTTTGTTTTTATTTCTCCAAAAAAAGAAAGTTATTTTTGAATATCAGTGACCAAACTACATTAGTATACCGATTTTCATTAAAATTCGCTGCTAGCCCCAAACGGAAAAGATCCCATTCTACTTCAACGTTGCCAAATGTAACCTACTACTTTAACCTAAACTAACCCAGTGTAACTGAACCTAATTTAACGAGCTGCTCGTACCCTGAAATGGACGTACGGGCGGAATGGTGCTCTGTGTAAAAGGATCTTTAACTCTTCATACTTCCACTTAAACTATATATGCATCGATGATTAATTATTATGTTATATATATATATATAATATATATATATATATATATATATATATATATATATATATTATATATATATATATATATAGTATGTGTGTGTTACATACAGACCGTGCATGGAACAAGAAACTTTCTTGGAAAATTAATTCCACTCTAATCCGAATAAGTAATGGTAAATGACAAACACCATAGTTTTTTCTTTTTCATGATGTTAACCCGACGTGAGCAACGGGTCACTCGAGGAGTTTCTTGTTCATGCCCTGTCTGTGTGTAACATAAAAGTTCTCAGGGGACCATTCTGAGTTGTATCATATATATATATATATATATATATATATATATATATATATATTGTAAAGAACGACGCTTGTTAGAAGAGTGTCCGCACAAGAGGAGAGCAGAAAACAGGCAATGAAAAATGAGGCACCTCTCGGGAATCGAAACTGGGATCATCCGATTGCTGGTCAGATATGTTGACCATTCCACCAAAGGCCTCCACGATTCAAACCTTGTAATTCTCGCACGTACCTACGAGCGGAACGTGGGAGAATTACAAGGTTTGAATCGTGGACTGACTAGCAATCGGATGATCCCGGGTTCGATTCCCGAGAGGTGTCTCATTTTTCATTGCTTGTTTTCTCCTCTCCTCTTGTGCGGACACCTTCTCACAAACGTCGTTCTTTACATTATATATATACACACAGTGTGTCGTTTGCAGTTAAAAAAAATATATATATATATACACAGGGCGTCCCAAAAAAATGTATACACACTTTAACAGCTGATAGCTCAATTGATGTTTCTTTCTTTCCAAGTTAAACCTATTAGAATTAATAATGGCAGTCAGACTAAGCTTTGAACAAAGGAAATTCATTCTAAAATGCTACTGGAAGTGTGAAAACGCAGTTGAAGTGCAAAGACAGTTTAGGAGGGAGTTTCAAACAGATCCACCAACGCGACTTACCATCACTCGAATTAGAGATAAGTTTGAAGCCGATGGAACTGTTCAGAATGTCCACAAGAAGCGTTCCGGAAGACCACGGACATCGACAAGCCCCACAAAGCAAGAAAGAGTACTGGAAACGTATCACCAAAGTCCAAGAAAATCTGTGCGGCAAGCGAGTCGTGAGGTAGGAATTTCAGAATCGTCTGTCCAACGCATTTTGAAGCGCTGTCAATGGAAAAGTTACATTCCAAGATTAGTCCATGCTATTAATGAAGATGATCCGGACCGAAGAGTGGAGTATTGCGAGTGGTACTTGGCACGATGTGGATGTGGATTGGACGAAGGGGTTTCGTAGAATACCCTCCGCGTTCACCAGACCTCACACCACTAGACTTTTTTTTATGGGGATACTTAAAAGACAAAGTCTACGCTATAAAACCTGCAACAGTCGCTGAATTGAGAGCAGCCATTGAACGAGAATGCACACAAATACCAAACGAAATGTTTCGTGATGTTTGCGATTCCATTGCTTCGCGTTATCAGCAGTGCCTGGACCAGAACGGACGTCAGTTTGAAAACAGGCGTTGACAAAACAATTAAATAATGTCTGTAGTTTCTATTACATTTTGAAAATGAAATGTATTTTAATAAACACTGCCTTTAGAAGTATTTAAAGTGTGTATACATTTTTTTGGGACGCCCTGTAATATATATATGCATACACGAGGGTAATTCAATAAGTATCCGCACTTTTTATTTTCACAATTTTATTTTCACATCTGATAGATTATAAACACATCACTTCTCAACATAGTCTCCCTGTTTCTCAATACACTTACTCCAGCGATCTACAAGCTTCCTAATGCCATCACAAAAAAATGTTTTTGGCTGTGTGCGTAGCCAGACATGCACCGCCTCCTTCAGGTCATCATTGCCTTGGAATCGCTGACCTCTCAAAGCGTCTTTTAGTGGTCCAAACAGGTAAAAATCCGAAGGTACCAGGTCTGGACTGTAGGCTGGATGGTCGAGAACTTCAAATTTAAGTTCTTGAAGGCATTTTCTAGTCTGTGCAGCGGTATGAGGGCGCGCATTGTCGTGTAACAGAATAACACCTTCCGACAATCTCCCTCTCCGTTTTGTGCGAATTGCTTGCTTTAACTCATTCTGAAGCATGTCAGAATACGATGCACTTGTTACTGTAGTTCCACGCTCTCCATAATGTTCAAGGATAGGGCCTCGTGTATCCCAAAACAGTGTTACATAACTTTATCTGCTGACGGCTGCGCTTTGAACTTCCTAGCAACGGGAGCTGTTGGATGCTTCCATTGCATGCTCTGTCGTTTGCTTTCTGGTTCATAGTGATGGATCCAGGTTTCATCTCCAGTGATAATGCGCTGCAAAAAGTTTTCACCTTCATTATGATACCGGCCAAAAGACGAGAGCAGACGTCCATACGATTACGCTTGTGCTCTTCTGTCATCTGTTTGGGCACCCACCTTGCACAAACCTTGTGAAAGCCAAGAATGTTATGAATTTCGCCGTGGTAACGCATTATTCCCATACTGAGCACATAAACGCGTGTGAATTTCAGCTCCTTTCACACCTTCTGCCCACAAAAAACGAACGACGGATCTCTGTTCTTCCAGAGTACAAATTGAAAGCGGTGCAGCCATGCTCACTACTCGTACGATATGTGACAGCTACGAGTAGCCTATATAAGCCTATATTGTTGCTAGCCTAAATAAGCCTACAGATCTCAGTTTGGCTCGTTATTACGAGTATATATTATATATATTATATTGTCACAAAATAAAAAGTGCGGATATTTATTGAAGTACCCTCGTGTGTGTGTGTATATATATATATATATATATATATATATATATATATATATATAATATAATATATATATATATATATATATATATATATATATATATAATATAATTAGATTTAGAGTAAAAGCTCAAGAACTGCAATAAAATTTAAAAGTTTGACCGTCTCTGTCGGCTTAGACTATTTAATTTGTTAGTACCTCCGATGGCGTCATGAATCTAAAGTAAACGTGTATAACTTTCTTACAAATGAGTTATTTGATTAAATTTCGTGCGATGGTTACATTCCTACGAAGTTGTAGCTAAGATCCAGGATGAGAGCGAATAAAAGTGTCAGTACTGCAGCCTCTTTTCCTTGTCTGGACCTATCATCTCAGGGACGACCTGAACACCATGTGGATAAATTGAAGTTTCCTGCAGGGTGTATGGATGGTGGTCTTTTTCAGCCCAATCTTCTGGTACATTCGCCTTAAGCTGTTCTTCTAAGTCATCCAGTACATCTTGAGTAATCATGCACACTCTAGCGTCCACTCTTTTTTTTTTTATTGTCTATAAGAGCAATCTCCCAAAATCACTTTATTAATCGAGAAATTGCGTCTTTGGTGTTTCCACATCTGCAAATTTACGTACAAAAACTCTGCTAAGGATTTTGTGTCAAAATACGGTGCAGCAATACACCTCATCCTCCATAACGTCCTAAATTAAAATGATTGACAAAATATAAAAATATCTCGGGAAAAAAACGAAAACAATTTTTAAAATAACATTTGTGAAATTCTTGAACTATTTAAACTTTCTGCGAAGGATTGAAATTGGAGGAAGGGATGTGGACGCATAAAGAATACGGAGCTTTCGGAAACGTCAGCGAAAAGAGATTGTCTAGTTTTTAGCGTTTTTACTTCAAGTGGAATTTCATTGTGTACAGCAGTGGTTTTCAAACTGGGGTACGGCGTACCCCCAGGAGTACGCGAGGGAATCTTATGGGGTATGCGAAGGGGTCCTGAAAATATAACCCTTTTAATTTTATATACGATTAACAAACAGCCACGAGTCACACGGTCGTAAAGAAAGTAAAAATCCTCTATCTCTCTCTCTCTCTCTCTCTCTCTCTCTCTCTCTCTCTCTCTCTCTCGAAAATCCAGAAAATCCCGTGAAAGAATTCAAGGGGTACAGAAGAAGAAAAAGTTTGAGAACCGCTCGTGTACAGTAATGTGTTGTCACTCTATTTTAAATCGTTTACTATTACATTTCGTTAAACCGCATTTGCTGTCTCTTAGAGAAAATCTCGCTTGCAGTATAACGGATTACGACGTTGCCGATTTAATGGGAAACAGTGTTGCGATGTGGATAAGTTAATAAGCAACGTTGGATCTGTTCAGAAATGGGTGGTTGACCGTCCTCCGCATTCAGTTTATGTAGCAACCCTTATACTGTTTGGATCCCACGTAAAGCTGTAGATTTCCTCTCACATATGACCTTTGGTATTAAGGAGGAGGTTAAATAATGCTAAATATTATTATTATTATTATTATTATTATTATTATTATTAGTATTAGTATTATTACAGGCGGTATAACTGATTTTAATTCATTATAGATATCTTCTCATCTTTGATTTAAGTTTTACACCTCAGATTCATCACTTTAAATTTTTTTTTTTTTTACCTCAGATTTGTATGTGATTTTAATTTTTCCTATTTTCTTCTATTGAAAAGGAAACTCTATTTTTAAAAATTTTAAATTGTTCTTTCCCCATTCTTTTAATCCATCATAATAATACATATTTGGATGAGATTATCCTTTATTATTATGCAATTTCAGTGTTCTTTCATTCTAATTAATTCCTTTTAAGTTTTAGTTTTTTAAAGATGGTTTTAGATAATACTGAAACGTTTGCAATGAATTTTCTTCAATCGATTCATCCTAATTTCCTGATACACACACACACACACACACACACACACACACTTGTGTATATATACTTTTCTTTTGCAACTCCCTTTAATTTAACATAAAAAATTACATATACGAGTATACTGTATATATATAATATATATATATATATATATATATATATATATATATATATAATATATATAATATATATATATATATATATATATATATAATATACTGTGTATATATATATATATATATATATTATATATATATATATATGTTTTGCCACTAACAAGTTAGGAGAAAAAATGTTTGGCTTCCTTTATTTGACACGTGGAAGACAGCGTAACAACGATAATGAAACTCCCTTTTGTGAACCTGGAATATAAGCAGAGAAAAAAACATTTAATAAAAACCTTTCACTTACTTTCTAAAGTTTCCGTTTTTATTTGTTTACGTTAGAAAAGAACATTATTTCTTTTAATGTACAAAAAAAACAAACGAAGAGGAGATATGTTTTTCTTATTATTATTATTATTATTATTATTTTTTTTTTTTATTACTTTACAGTTGAGAGGGTTTTCGACTGGTTTTTTTTCTTTGTTTTCTAAGTTTTCTTATCTGTACGGATAAGACTTGTTTCCATTTATTTTCACATCTGGCTTTTTTACCTTTTTAATAAGGAAACCCGATATATTGATTAACAAATCGGAGTTTGTTGAACTCATGTTGCCCAGTTTTAATTAGTAGTGATTAGTAAGTGGTGTTGCAAAAGTTGTTGTTGTTTTCAGGATTTCAGTTTTTTTGGAAGACCACCTCTAAACGGTGTTCACAGAAATTTGCCAAGTTTCACTTATTTACGTCAGGTTAATGGCATTCTATAGACCATCGACATCGATTTTAGAATTATGAGCTTACATTTGACGTTGCGAAGGACATCGGCAAACAATCGCGACGCCACGGCACGCCGAATGCAGCTCTTGCGATAAGAGATTTGACTTTTTAGACATCATGAAAAAACTCGAGGCAACGGTGATATGACGTCATGATAAAATATGAATGCGACATTGCAACTAATAAACCGGATTCTCCAGTTTTGTTTTAGGACAAACCGTGCTAAATTTACGTTTAGAAAAATATAGCTCTTTAAATAATCGATAAACAAATCCTGAAGAAAAAACACCACGAATTTGCAACACGTTTTAATTTAACAAAATAATCACACACACACACACACACACACACACATATATATATATATATATATATATATATATATATTATATATATATATATATATATATATATATATATATATATAGCATATGATGAAAACAACGAAGAAAAAAGAAAACACGGAATGGTGCTGAAGCGCTTTCTTCTAATGACATTCTCAGGAAGATTGAAATTAATAACAAGTTCGAGACTATATATAGGTCACTTTGGCAAGCCATTTGGGGAGCTTATAGGTCAAAGTTTTGTCCCTTATTCTTTGAACTATTTCTGATTCATATGTAAAAAATTCCATGGACCTTACTGAAAAACTGAATAATATACGCACTGAAACCAACGACAGATTGATCAGTTTCGACTTTCTATCAAAGACTGCAAATTCACTTTCAGTAGGGAATACTATCAGGTTTTTGGGATGGCCATGGGTAATCTCTTGTCGCTCCTCCTCTCCAATATTTATATGGAGTTTTTCGAAATTACTTACATTCCGAGAATCCTGGGGGTTGGCATCCCATGGTTGCGGTACGTCGACGATATTTTGTGTATCTGGCCCGTGAAGCGTGACCTGGATGACTTCCTCCTTCAGTTAAATAATCAAGTCGCTTCCATTAAATTTACTTTGGAAGTGGAACAAAACAACTCAATCCCGTTTTTGGATGTGAGTGTACATAGAGAAAGCACAGGTTTTAAGCTTAGTATTTATCGGAAAAAAACAAATAATTTGTCCTACGTACACTTTTACTCCTGACATGACACCCCAATCAAGAAAGCCATATTTTCTTCAATGTTTCTCCGCACTCTTGGGATTACCAGTCCGGAATGCATGGATGCCGAATTAGAAAAAAATTAACAGTATTGCAAGTGATTTGTGTTACCCACCTGCTTTTTTGGAATCTTGTCTTAACAAGGCAGAACGAACTTTCTATCGTGTGAATAATAACACTCGCACTTTGTCGAAAAACATTTTAGTACTTCCATTATTCCGAGGCTTTTAAGGCATTGCTAATGTACTTAAACTTTTGAATATTAATGTAGTATTTTCATATGACAATATTGTGAAAAATATCATAGTAAAAAATAGTCCTACCAATAATTCAGGCATTATCTATAAAATCCGTGGTAAACAATGTGATTCCTTTTGCATTGGACAGACGGGAAAGGATTTGAACACGTGCGTAAAACAGCATCAATATTCTGTCAGAATGGAACACTCGTCCAGTGCCCTTTTTATCTATTTGTCATAGTTATCCCATTGTATTGATTGGAATAATGCTTCAGTTTTGTTTCACTCAAGCAATATTGTTAACAGAAATATCCTTGAGTCTGCCATTATTTAACTTACAAACCATTTCAATATTAGCCAGGGCCTTTTTTCGCTTGATCCTGTTGTTTTGAATCCGTTCAGAACGGATTTAGACAAGAAAGGCAACGTGCTAAAACTCTTGTAGCTTTTCTATATGAATTTGTATGCTCCTCCTACAATTTTTTTGTGCACCAATCATATTATCCCTTTTTCTTTTCTTTTTTTTTCTTTGTGACCTATATATAGTTTCGAACTTGTTATTAATTTCAGCGTTTCTGAGGATGTCATTAGACGAAAGCGCTTGAGCACTATTCTTGTTTTCTTTTTCCTTCGTCGTTATTTTCATCATAAATATTATTCATGTGTTACTTTCATGAAATAATTTTCATATATATATATTTAGTATATATACAAGATCTGTTCAAAACGTATCTGGACAAGGTGTTTATTTTTAGAACAAGATCACGCTTGGAGTTGTGACTGTGCTAAACATGTCTCTGCATGTCGAGACAAGTTGACCAATAGGGTTGCATTTCATTGCCTAGCGTCAGTCCACTGTGGTGGTGAGCCGATAAAGTTAAACGTGTTTTGTTTCTTGGCGATTTCTTTCTTTTTCTGTTTCTTTCTTGCTTTTTTTGACTGTGAAGGTGTTGCGCATCATAAATATGCTCCACACGGACAAACAATTAACAAGGAATTTTACATTGAAGTTTTTGAGACGTCTACGTGAAGCAGTTCGGAGGAAACGGCCGCAGAAGTGGGAGTCCAGAGACTGGATGGTTCATCACGATAACGCGCCATCTCACTCGTCGCAACTTGTACAGCAGCCTCCATATTCGCCGGATTTGGCTCAGTGCGACTTTATTTTGTTTCCAAAGCTCAAACAAACCCCGAAAGGACACCGATTCGATGATGTTGAGACCATTAAAAGAAATTCGACGGAGCAACAATTGGCCATTCCGAAAAGTGCTTTCGAAAAATGTTTTTCAACAGTGACAGGATCGTTGGGAAAAATGTGTGGCTTCAGAAGGAGCGCACTTTGAGGGAGATTAAGCCCCAAACCCTGTAAGCACATATTCTGCCTATACAGTATCAGTTCGAATACTTTTTGAACAAACCTCATGTACACACACACACACGCACACACACACACACACACACATATATATATATATATATATATGAAAATTATTTCACGAAAGTAACACGTGAAAAATATTTATGATGAAAAAAAACACGAAGGAAAGGAAACACAGAATGGTGCTCAAGCGCTTTCGTCTAATGACAGTGTTCCTGAGGATGTCATTAGACGAAAACGCTTGAGCACCATTCTGTTTCCTTTCCTTCGTGGTTTTTTCATCATATATATATTATATATAATATAATATATATTAAAAGAAAATAATAGCAGACAGTAAACATAATTAAGGAATACGAAATCAGGGGACAATTAGAAATACAGTGGCTTCTAAAATTATTTGGACCACCTACATATTTGACGTGGAATGAGATTTAGAAAAGGTTTCCAAAGGAATATATATACAGTTAATGAAATATATTGAAAATATACAAAACATAGTATTATCAAAATATTACTACAGGAAAAATATACACAGTTATATTAAATATATTGAAAATATACAAAATGGTGCATTATCAACATATAAGTACAGGAAAAATATAGTTATATTAAATATATTGAAAATATACGATAAGTATAATCATATTACTACAGGAAATATATATACATATATATATATATACACAATTTAAATATATTGTCTTTATTTTACGATGCAAACGCTAAACTCACACGTAATAGAGCCATGTACACATGTGCGTCGCGCGACCGCGTTTAATCGACGGAGGGACCGACACCGTCCAGACCTTTCGCGCTAACCGTAGGCCTAAGGTGGGTTTAAACACTTCGTACGGAAAAGAAAAATAAATAAATAAATGAACAATTCGTACGGAAAATAAATCCCTAATGATCACCGTAGGGATAAGGTGAGGATAAAACAAACCGTACGGGGAAAAAGAAAATGATTAAATGAACACTTCGTACGGAAAAATCAAATCAAATAAATGAGCAATTCGTACGAAAAAAGGAAATCATTAAATCACCGAACACTTCGTACGGAAAAAGGAAAAGAAAAATAGATAAATGAACAATTCATACGGAAAAAATAAATACCTAATGATCCCCGTAGGTCTAAGGTGGGGTGTAAAACAACTCGTACGAAAAAAGAAAAATAAACGAACAATTCGTACGGAAAATAAATCCCTACCGTAGATCTAAGGTGAGGATAAAACAACTCGTACGGGGAAAAAGAAAGAAAAAATAAACCCCTATTGACTCCGTAGGTCCAAGGCGGGGATAAAACAATCCGTACGAAAAAATAAAAAATAAACGAACAATTCGTACCGAAAAAAGTTCATCTAAAAATCGTGTAAACACTTACCCGTTTTTAAGTAGGACTAAGGCGTGTCTAACACACACAACAACTCAAAAAGTTCTTGCCAGAGAACAATTCGTACAGGACACACACACACACACACACACACATATATATACACATTTAACTGCAATGACCACGCAGTATATTAATGTATAGAAACGACGTAAGTATAGAGGAGTGTTCTGCGGTCACCTCATTTTTCATTTGTTCACATATATATATAAGTAATTGTAATTTCGCAAAAAGAAAGTCGAAAAACCATGAGACTATCGGACCTTTAAAAATGAGAACAGTGCTTTATCTGATGATCCAACAGAAGTATCTGAAATATTAAGAGCTCAGTACGAATCATCTTTCAGCATCCCAAAAACTGACAAATTGATATGCGATAGAAGCGCGTTCTTTGAAGAAGAACCACAAGGGGACAGTATAGCGGATTTCGACTTTACGACGGATGATATTACACAAGCCATAGGAAAACTACATTCCGCGGCAGGACCCGATAAATAGAATGGAAGGAATCTTTATGAAATTCGAATTTTTTTTACAGGAAATATATATATACACACAACTTAAATGAGGATAAAACATCTTGTACGAAATAAACGAACAACTCGTACAGAAAATAAATCCTTAATAATACCCGCAGGTCTAAGGTGAGGATAAAACAATTCGTGCGAAATAAAAAATAAATGATCAATTCGTACGGAAAATAAAGCCCTGCCGTAGGTCTAAGGTGGGGATATTCGTACGGAGAAAAAATAAAAAAATAAATGAACAATTCGAGAAAATTAAATATAAAACGTCAATTTCAGTTTTTATAACGAATTTAAGAATATTTGTTTTAATTCTATCCTGCATTATTTTTGCAAGAATTCGCGAAACTTTATCACCACAATAAAAGGTTAGTTATTTAAAATGGTTTCTCTGACCAATGGTATACCGCTACTTTTACAGTCAACTAACTAATTATGAATTCTTGCTGTTTTTTTTTTAAATAATAATTTTTCATATTCATCTAAAATTCGTGTAAACACACCCTACGGGGGAAAAGAACAAATAAATAAATCCCTAACGACTCCCCGTCACACACACACACACACATACACACACAGAAAGAAAGTTTTGTCACAGTCTCTGGCCAGACGACCCGCCCCATTGTACTAACTCATGGCTTATTATTATTATTATTATTATTATTATTATTATTATTTTTAGTAATAGCATCGGGAATCGTACCTCAGACCTCAAAGCCGTGGTGTTGATACATCACCGGTATGGTACGGAAGGCCTTTTGAGTTAGTTCTTATCCTTGTATCTCTCTCTCAGGATATGATGAAGTCCCTCCATGACCCGCGTTCAGTGCTTCCTAGAGCTTGGCGGCGGTCTTCCCTGTATTTTTCAGTTCCGAGTGTCAACGATACATATGTCTATCTACCTCTCTACCTATCTATCTATCTATCTCTCTCCCTCACTATATATATATATATATATATATATACAGGGTGTCCCGTAAGTCTGGACCCATAGGGATTTATAATATATTTTTTTATTATGTTATTATTATTATTTTATTATTATTATTTTTTATTATTTTTTATTATGATTTTTATTTGTGGGGCCACTTGAAAGCCAAAGTGTACGAGGTCAAACTTCAGAACATTTCCACCTTAAAGCACGCATTGTGGAGGCGTGTCAAGAAATTTCTGCGACTGTGATTCAGAAAGTGCTGTCGCAGTGGAGATTGCGTCTTCAACTATGTGTGCGACACAACGGCGGACACTTTGAACAGATTATGTAATAAATTTTTGGACTATTTTGTAATTTTATTATTTTTCCCTATGGGTCCAGACTTACGGGACACCCTGTATATATATATATATATATATTGGAATAAATAAAACCGCCAACATAGCACTCTTTAGCTTCATGATAAGAATTTCTGACAGGGCGCCAAATTTTAATATTCCTAATCTGATCGTAAACATTGCTTTCATGGGTCAACCACATTTCTCTTATCTTAAAACAATATTTGCTTTACGATAGGAGCTTTATGCCCATCATAGAAAAGTAAATTGGTCCCACGCATTGGGACAGACCTACTAAGTTATATATTTTGGGTAAATACAAAAATTAACTCGTTGAAGTGAATGGGCATTTTTTTGAATTTCAGAGCCCTTAAGACTTTTTAATATTTTAATAATTTTTCCTAATGATAAAAACTACAAATATAAGAATGTAGCTCTCTCACCACACTAATAAGAAATAAAATACGCACTTTACATATAGATAATTCAGTCTCATATACAGGACCTACATTGTCTATAAGATACATAAAAAATGAGAATGCGTTGTAAGACAAAAATAAACTGTCTTTCTCTCTCTCTCTCTCTCTCTCTCTCTCTCTCTCTCTCTATATATATATTATATATATATATATATATATGTGTCATTCGAAAAAGAAGTTTCACTATCCGGGTTAGCACAAACAAATTAGGAAAAAATGAAATATTTTCTGTAGGAGTGTCCAGGTAGAAAGAAATTAATTTCAAAAGGTAATGCTGAAATTCCCTGGAGTGCGAGGAAGGAGTTGACCGCTTTGAAATGGGAAATTTTTTAAAAATTTCAAAGTTTTATTAATTTTCTTTGACTCTAATCACGTATTTAATTAAACTAACATCCCCTTATCTACCTCCAGATTTTAGCAAAATGAACCCTAATTTAACCCAATAAACAAAACGTCTGACTCATATATTACCTTATATTACTTCAAAAAGACAATTGAAAGCGAGTTCAGACTCAAATTGCATGTTTTATCACGCGTTCAAGTATTTAACAATGGTACGAGAAAGGTGTTTATTACGAAAGCTATTTCATTAATACGTATAATATTATGAGAAAGGCGTTTATTAAGATGAATAAACAATATTAAGAGAAACGAAACAATTGAATATTTTCATTTAACAATAGTCGCATTGTGAACCTTGGAACTGAGAAGGTGGATCGTGTGTGTGTGTGTGTGTAAAAGATGAAATGAATTTGTTGTTTAAACGTGGTTAACCCATGACTGGCTTCAGATTTGCTTACAACTTTTAGAGATATGTACCAATATATATATATATATATATATATATATATATATATATATATAGAGAGAGAGAGAGAGAGAGAGAGAGAGAGAGAGAGAGAGAGATAGATAGATAGATAGGTAGATAGACATGTGTATCATTGACACTCGGCAAGAAACAGGAATCGTGATGATGTTTGCACGAGCTTATCAGTCTTTAGAGACATGCATTGTTTGTTAAACAAAAAGAAGGTTCCAGATTTGCCTACAACTTTTAGCTGGCTATCGTATCGGAAACCTTGGAAGGCATTAACATCCAATAATTCATCAGAAATATAATATTGTATCAGGGTTTGAAAAACACCTGTTCTAAATTTGTCTTCATGCCAGAAATTCTTATCATGACGTGGATCCCTTGGGAGCAACCTTAAAGACAATAGCTCCTGGACATTTGCAAAACGTCTATGGGCTTTCAGCTCGCACCACTGTCTACGCCCTTCCTGTGCAAACAATGGAAGATATATGCGTTTTAAGATAGTTTTGAAAATATCTGTCCCACCACAGATTAAACTCGAAAGATACGGCATAAAAACATGCCTTTTCTAAATATATAAATAATATTAATAATATTAAAAATAAGTTACAGATCTAAAACTTTATTATTAGTATAATGTAAAAACACCGATTGTATTAAGGAGGAAATCTCTCGCCCTCCAGGGAATTTCTGTATAACCTTTTGAAATTAATTTCTTTCTACCTGGACATTCCTACAGAAAATATTTATTTTTTTCCTAATTTGTTTCAGTTCTAACCCGGATAGTGAAACAACTTCTTTTCGAATGGCACTATATATATATATATATATATATATATATATATATATATATATATATATATATATATATATATATCATACAATGAAGGCCTTAAACTTTGATTCGCTCTCCTAATCAGATTGGTTTTAAAAGGTCACACTCAACTGACCTGTGTATCTATGTACTTAAAGAAACAATTTCTAAATACATTGACAGTAATTCAGCTCTTTATATATACAGACATTAAATGCGTGAATTTCTTTATTTTGAAATAATCCGCAGAAAAATGAAAGCCACTCCGAGTATTTTTTTAGTTTATTTCGACCCCTCTTTTGGAATTGAAAACAAAGACAAGTCTGCCCAAGGATTTAATCCCTCGGATTATCGAAGGTTGGGAAATTTTTTATACTGATTAAAAATAAAGCTAGAAATACAGTCAAGTTTATATGTACCGAAACTAAAATTAAAATTTCTAATATTATTTAATACAAACTGCTTCAATTATATTTCTTTCAATATTTTTATTATTTCTAAACAAAACATCTGAATTATTCCATAATCATATTATAACGTACAATGTCGTACATGAACAAATTCATTGGATGTGCGAATACAATATTTATGTTTTTTGTTTCTAATGACCAGAGTTTTGCCTGCTTGATCGAATATATACTAAATTACGGTCTTTACATTTAATAGAATAGATACAACCTGGGGTATTCACGAAGGTATCGCGAATTAATATAATAAACTCTTGACTGAATTATTTTAAATAAACACAACATTAGTTTCCATGCCTCTGAGCACGTGACTGAAGTAAATAAATATTTATGATATGGCAAAATTCTTTCTTCGCTTTGTTTGTGTTATAAAACGATTTCTTAGCTTTATTCAGACGGTTTTCCAAGAAATAATTAGGAAACGATTAGGAGGAACAACGAGCTTGACTTTCGCAAAATAAGGAATCATCGCACGGAACACTTGAAAGGTTGAAAGGTAACAAAATTTGGCTCCAATGTAAAACAACTCGTTAATTTCACTATCTAAAAATTCTGAAGGCTCTTAGGAACTTACCAGTAGAAGTGAATACAGATCGTTCATCGGAATTATGGTGGTTGGCAAAGAAATGTAAACAAATTTATTATTCGTAGGCTTTCGGTAAATTTCGAATTCAGAGGCATTATCAGTTCTATAAATAATCATATCAAGAAATGAGATGAAATTATCTTTTTCAATTTCTAAAGTGGATTTAATAACTAAGTTGTCGATATTATTAATGGATTCATGAACATTTAAATCAGTGGGTCACGGACATAAAATGTTGTTTATATACCGAAGCCATTTGATAATAAAGCTGTATTTACCCGTTATTATTTTCTTACCAAAATTATTTAATTTCAAAGCATGTGTAATAAAGTCTTCGACGATTTGTACAGTTACGTTGGTTTTAATTAAAATGAAGATCTAATAAAGAAAGCGTCACTCATTTATGAAACGTTGTTCAGTCTCTACGTTTAACTTGACCTGAAATGGTTGCTGATGGTTTTTAGCAACTGCGGAAAAAATTTAACGCTTACAATAATTGGAATTAATCTCGGTAAAACGGTCAAATTAACCGGCCTGAATAGGATTGGGAAAAAGGTATAATAAAATATGTCTAGTTATTGCAGAATAAAATTCCTGAAATGCAATATACTCAATACAGAAACAAATTAACTAAAATAATCAAAATGCGTGTAAAAAAATAAGTTTGATTTATAAGGTTAAATGATGTATTGAAATGAAAACTCAGCCATAGCATTATTGTACATGTGAGGTGATCCCCAATCAAAGTACTGAACAAAGCCAACGTCGCTTAAACTCGTTGACGCGGAGGAAATGGAACCAGGTAATGAAAAATATAAGTTTATTTGCCTCTGCTTCTCTGACAAGTAAAAGCTAATGACTAGGTCTGTTGATTAATGTAAAACGATTCATGTGTTTTAATGTAAAAGTTTTTATAAGTTTTATCACAAATGTCAATAAAGGCATGTGATTGATGTTTATGAAAATATGACGCGTTACCAGTATATATATATATATATATATATATATATATATATATATATATATAGCATAGGTACGGGGAAAAATTTACCTCTGATCCCACGAAAATGAAGTTAACTGAAATAATTGTGTGGTACTGATAAAAATAGTTCACATAATTTGATGGAATAAGAGCTCAGTAAAGACTAAAGCTTGAGGGACAAACTGAATAAAATAAATAGTCAAGCTTCACAGTTGATTATGTCATTGTAAATTGCAAAACCTACGTATTTATTATACTATTAATAAAGGTAAATATTTTTTAGGCGGATAGGCTATAATATCTCCGTTTGACTTTCAATTAGAATCTTAAACAATTAAGCTATGCAGGTTAGGTGACGCCTGGTTAGGTTCAGAACGAAGCTTAATATAATTGGATATATATATATATATATATATATATTATATATATCTATATATATTATATATATTTAAGCACGTGATGAAGAGTAGTTGACCCTTGTTGCTCTCTCTTCACATGAAGGTTAAGCTGGTGCGCCGTCACTAGGCATGGTTTGGATGAGCCGTTCCTCCACCTGTGTTCATGGCCAGGTGATGGTAGACGGAGCGTAAATTACTCTTCCTTTTAATCGGTTGATGGCAAGGTGATGGAGGGAAATGTTTCTGTTTATATAGTCCCTTTGTAAAGGATTCGACCGAATTACTTTGAACCACTCTGGCTGGCAATCCATTCCACATATTAACTATACGACTGAGGAAAAATGTTTAGCTTCATTAGAATTAACATGTTTACCCACTAATTTGAAACCATTACTGCGAGTTGTATTTGCATTTTTGAATGTGAAATATTTTTTGGCCTTGTCATCAAACCTTTAATTATTTTAAATACCTGGATTAAATCTCGAACACGCCTTTTCACGAGTGAGAATAAATTTAGCGTTTCTGAATGGGCAGCGTATGATTTATTTTTAAGTCTAGGAAACACCTTAGTTACACTTCTATTACGAGAAAGGCGTTTATTAAGATGAATGAACAATATTAAGAGAAACGAAACAGTTGAATATTTTCATTTAACGATAGTCGCATTGTTAGGCTGACCATACGTACCGTTTTGAACGGGACAATACCGTTTGTTTTATATTTCCTGGCCGTCCCGTCGTTTTAATAAAAATGTCAATTTTGTCCCGGTTTATGTACTTACTTTTTCATGAATACAGAATATTACATAACCCCCGTCCCATTTTTGCCATCCCAATGTCCCGTTTTTGTCTCAAGGAAATATGGTCAGCCTACGCATTGTGAAAACATCTGTTTGGGTGGAAATTCACTTGAACGAGTTAATTTTTGTATTTACCCAAAATATATAACTTAGTAGGTCTGTTCCGATGCGTGGGACCATTATGTTCACACGAATTTATTTTTCCATGATGGACATAAAGCTCCAATCGTAAAGTAAATATTGTTTTAAGATATGAGAAATGTGGTTGACCCATGAAAGCAATGTTTACGATCAGATTAGGAATATTAAAATTTGGCGCCCTGTCAGAAATTCTTATCATGAAGCTAAAGAGTGCTATGTTGGCGTTTTCTTTATTCCAATAGAAACGACATGCAGTTAAATGCATATATATATATATATATATATATATATATATATATATATATATAGAGAGAGAGAGAGAGAGAGAGAGAGAGAGAGAGAGAGAGAGATAGGTAGATAGACATATGTATCGTTGACACTCGGAACTGAAAAATACAGGGAAGACCGCCGCCCAGCTCTAGGAAGCACTGAACGCGGGTCAGGGAGGGACTTCATCATATCCCGAGAGAGAGATACAAGGATAAGAACTAACTCAAAAGGCCTTGCGTACCATACCGGTGATGTACCAACAACCACGGCTTTGAGGTCTGAGGTACGATTCCGGATGGTATTGGTAATAATAATAATAATAATAATAAGCCATGAGTTAGTACAATGGGGCGGGTCGTCTGGCCAGAGACTGTGACAAAACTTTTTCTGTGTGTGTGTGTGTGTGTGTGTGTGTGTGTGTGTGACGGAGAATCATTAGGGATTTATTAATTTTTTCTTTTCCCCCGTAGGGTGTTTACACGAATTTTAGTTGAATATGAAAAATTATTATTTTTAAAAAAATCAGCAAGAATTCATAATTAGTTAGTTGACTGTAAAAGTAGCGGTATACCATTGGTCAAAGAAACCATTTTAAATAACTAACCTTTTATTGTGGTGTTGGATAAAGTTTCGCGAATTCTTGCAAAAATAATGCAGGATAGAATTAAAACAAATATTCTTAAATTCGTTTTGAAAACTGAAATTGACGTTTTATATTTAATTTTCTCGAATTGTCATTTATTTATTTTTTTTTTCTCCGTACAAATATCCCCACCTTAGACCTACGGTAGGGCTTTATTTTCCGTACGAATTGATCATTTATTTTTTATTTCGCACGAATTGTTTTATCCTCACCTTAGACCTGCGGTTATTATTAAGGATTTATTTTCTGTACGAGTTGTTCGTTTATTTCGTACGAGATGTTTTATCCTCATTTAAGTTGTGTATATATATATATATATATATATTTTTTTTTCCTGTAAAAAAATGTTCGAATTTCATAAAGATTCCTTGCATTCCATTTATCCGGTCCTGCCGCTGAATGTGTTTTTAGTTTTCCTATGGCTTGTGTAATATCATCCGTCGTAAAGTCGAAATCCGCTATACTGTCCTCTTGTGGTTCTTCTTCAAAGAACGCGCTTCTATCGCATATCAATTTGTCAGTTTTTGGGATGCTGAAAGATAAGATGATTCGTACTGTGCTCTTAATATTTCAGATACTTCTGTTGGATCATCAGATAAACCACTGTTCTAATTTTTTAAAGGTCCGATAGTCGCATGGTTTTTCAACTTTCTTTTTGCGAAATTACAATTACTTATATATATATATATATATATATATGTATATATATATATATGTGTGTGTGTGTGTGTGTGTGTGCGCGCGCGTCCTGTACGAATTGTTTTCTGGCAAGAACTTTTCGAGTTGCTGTGTGTGTTAGACACGCCTTAGTCCTACTTAAAAACGGGTAAGTGTTTACACGATTTTTAGATTAACTTTTTCTGTACGAATTGTTCGTTTATTTTTATTTTTTCGTAAGGATTGTTTTATCCCCGCCTTGGACCTACGGGGTCAATAGGGGTTTATTTTTTCTTTCTTTTTCCCCGTAGGAGTTGTTTTATCCTCACCTTATATCTACGGCAGGGATTTATTTTCCTTACGAATTGTTCGTTTATTTTTCTTTTTCGTACGATTTGTTTTACACCCCATCTTAGACCTACGGGGATCATTAGATATTTATTTTTTCCGTAAGAATTGTTTTTATTTATTTTTCTTTTCCTTTTTCCGTACGGTGTTCGGTGATTTATTATTTTATTTTTTAGTACGAATTGCTCATTTATTTATTTTTTATTTTTCCGTACGAAGTGTTCATTTAATTATTTTCATTTTCTTTTTACCCGTACGGTTTGTTTTATCCTCACTTTAGCCCTACGGTGATCATTAGGAATTTGTTTCCCGTACGAATTGTTCATGTATTTATTTCTCTTTTTCCGTACGAAGTGTTTACCCCCACTTTAGGCCTACGGTAGCGCGAAAGGTCGGGATGGTGTCGAACCCGCCGTCGATAACGCGGTCGCGAGATGCACATGTGTACATGGCTCTATTACGTGTGAGTTTAGCGTTTTGCATCGTAGAACATAAAGACAATATATTTAAATTTTGTGTATATATATATATATATATATACATATATATATATACATACACACACACACACAATGATTATAAGTATCGTATATTTCATTATATTTAATATAACTGTATGTGTATATATATATATACACACAATTATTATACGTATCGCTTATTTTCAATATATTTAATATAACTGTATATTTTTCCTGTACTAATATTTTGTTAATACTGTTTTGTATGATTATATATTTTCCATTCATGATGCCATTATTTAACCATATATATGTCCCGTTGTATATCTATTAATTCAGCTAAAATAAACAGAATGATGTATTTTTGTTTTATTTATTCCTTTTTGTTTGTACAGAATTATATAATTTGTTTGGTTTCTAAAGCGAATTTCAGAATAATTAATTAATTGCTATTTGTCAAATTGGTCTTCTAAGCCAACTGACGGAGGAATATATGGAATAATTTAATAAATAACGCAATATGGCAACTCAACTTTCTAAGCCAGATGACGGAAGAATATAAGGATTAATTTAATAAATAAAGAAATCTGGCAACTCAGCCTTCTAAGCCAACTGGCTGATTAATATATGGTTTAACTAAATAAATAACGAATCTGGCAACTCCCCTTCTAAGCCAACTGGCTGATTAATATATGGAATAATTTGATAAATAACGAATCTGGCAACTCAGCCAACTGGCTGATTAGGAGTCCTATAAGAGAGCGGCGGGATGGCTGAAGGACTCACATGCGCTTGGCTCTTGCCAAGCGAAGACCCTTCCTCTGGGTCCCCTTCTCCTCTCTCTCTCTTAGGTTAGATATGCCCCTTTGTGGGGGGTGAGGCCGTCCCAACTTCTCCCCCAAAGAGGTCCCCCCTCTTCCTTAGGTTAGGTATGCCCCTTTGGGGGGTGAGGCCGTCCCCCCGAAAGAGGTCTCTCCCTTGCAACAAAGGGGGTGGGGGTGCCTTGCAACAAAGTTGGGTGGGGTTGGCACCAAGCGGGGGTGCCTTGCAACATTATGCACCCTTGGAATTGCTTTGCACTCAGGCATTTTGCCACTATACTACTCAAGGATAATAATAATATTTATGACAGCAGCAGTAATAAAGGGATGTGTGATGGGAAAAACTCAATGATGCTTGCAGGAATAAGGACGGAGGGTCTAAACTGGATTATAAAGAGATATACTAGAGAAATATTGAAATCGTGGCTGCAAAACAAGGAAAAGGTAGATCATTAAAAGTTTTTCCAAATCTGATTTATTTATTTCTATCTTCTTTAAATTTTATTCAATTTGAGATTACAAATATAATTTTTTCCGTGTTGACTCCACAGATATATATAAAAATATTATTCTAAACAAAATACAGGCCTGTATACGGGCGGTTTGCAATTGCAGATTTTTGGTCTAGTTTGTGTAGAGCAAGCCTAAGGTAAAACAAGTATGACTCTGATGCAGGTAAATTTGTGGTACTTTGGGGAGGAAACAAACTTGCGATGCAGCTTGCTCCTGAAGGATCATGCACCAGGACTGATAAGAACGGGGTGTCTGCAATACAAACTAACAAAATTGCAATACAGTAAATTGAATACGGATAGCAATGTTTCCTGGCCTAGACTAACACAGAGCATTGTTGCGTTCAGTGGTGATGAACCACGTACGAAAACCTCGTCAGTACTTTGCCCCCCTAACTGCTTGGCAATGCTGCTGAGAGTTTCTCATACCCTGAAATGGGCGTATGAGTAGAATGGTGCTCTGTGTAAGATGTTTAATTCTTCATACTTCCACTTGAACTTTAAATGCATCGATAATTTTATATATATATATTATATATATATATATATATATATATATATATATACACACACCGCAAATTGGTGTGTTCCTAAGGAATCTTATTCTAATGAGGAATATGAAGACTGTCGTCAAAATTCTTCGCATCTTTATTTAATCCAAATGTTTCGTTCCATCCTAGGAACATTTTTAGTGGGAGTAAACTACAATAAATAAGTTATGAATTAAAAGTTGTAATAAAATTATAATTAAAATTAAAAGAATCAAGTAAGAAAAATATTAATTATAGAATAATATGTATGTAAAAGTCTTTCTATAAACATTATAAAATAATAAAAAACACACCTTTAACAAGAGATGCCGGAAAGAGACTGGAGCCACGTTAAAGAGAAAGTGAGAGAACAGCTTGGAAAATAAATAGTTGGTTGATCATTTAATTTGGTGGTTATTCCATGTAAAGTTTAGCAGATGAAGTCTGTTCATTAAGAGATGGCGTATGAGTTTCAGTGTACATACTGTAGATTTCATTATTTTTTAAGTTAACATCTTCTGAATTAGTTTCTAAAATTGAAAGGTTTGAGATTGTGGGGTTAGGAATATCAAAACGATGATTATTAAAGGATGAATACTCTGGTTTTGAAGGATGTTGACCATTTCTGAGCGACATACCTTTATGCTTACTGATCGTATGTTTTAATTGTAAAGTAGTTTGACCCACGTAGCGGGATTGGAACTCTGCACACTTATAAAGATGCACACCAGTGGATCGTATAAGCTTGGATAACTGTTCTTTATGAAGTCCCTTCAAGTCCACTTTCGTCACAAAGAACAATTACCAAAGTTTATTTGTGATATTAAGATTTGGCTTCAGTTTATAAAAATAAATGGATTCTATTTTACACAAGTCAGGTTCACCGCATACCGTAGCTAAAATTTTCAAGTCTATTGAAATCTAATCACACTTTTTAACTTGATCTCTAATGACAGAGGAGTAAAGGGTTCAGGATTGCGGGTGTTTCGGTAAACCGACCATTGGCTCGTCCGTGAGTTGGTGTGTGACGACAACGCACCCACAGTTATATAATTCAAGAGACAAAGTTAAGCTGTGACCGAAAATCAAGTAGACCTTCAAAAACGATGTAGCCTTGCGCGTGACATGAATAAAAATCTAGGGCTGCGGACAGAAGATTCCACGTCACAGGCCCCAGTCGAAAATGAAGTTGATTTACTGTTATTAACTCATCTTAATATAGGCCCTACTTCCTACGGGCTCTGTTCGAAATGTTGAAATTAACATATTAACAAGGGAAGGCAAAGGGATTTTAAGATGGAAAAAGTTCTTCCAACGACTCTAACTCTTCTTCACTCAGCTTTCTAACTCTGTATCTTCTTAGCGATGCGCTACCTTTTTCATCGAGCAGATTTTGTAGTTCCAATGTTGCTTGGCTTGTTATTTGTTTCTTAATTATTTATGGACCTAAAACTTAAAAGATAGTAATTAATACATAATTTCGATAATTTTCATAATTTCCTACCTATTCTACAGTATTCAACTAACTTTAGTGGCTTATTTTCTGATATTAACTTGGTTACTTATATAGATCTGGTATTATTTAAAAACTAATTTGTTTTTAAGATCATGAGTGGGCAAGACTAGAAGTGGGCATCACGTGACAAACAAACCTATACCTGATTGCTGACCTTATTTACACGTATAAACACAAGCGAATCTGTTGTTCTGGCTTCGTGGTTCATGTCATGTACTCTTGTTTAAATTCAGGGATCAAGTAAAGATAAGCACCCCCAGCCTTCTTTAATTAGCCTTATAAGGCTAACTAACGAAAATATCACGACCTAACCTAACCAATCGTCAAGGGCGTACAGTTGACTTAACGATTGGTTAGGTTAGGTCGTGATATTTTCTTTAGTTAGCCTTATAAGGCTAATTAAAGAAGGCTGGGGGTGCTTATCTTTACTTGATCCAAATTCAGAATAGGCCCATTTCCTACCTTTTACAATGTATCTATTAAAACTAATTTACATTTATACATTATGAATTGTTATTTTATATTAATTAATAAATCGCAATTTTTCGATCCCAACAGGGGCACGGCTTACATGGTAACTGGTTAGTTGTAGAAGACATTCCGGCATGCTAATTGCAACGAGACTGCAATATTCGTTAGGTTGAACCTACATAAGATGCGCCATTACAATGCGCATAACTCAATAAATAAACAACTGACGATGGCATTCTGAAAGGCATTCTATCGTTGAATTTAAGCAATAACCCGAGTGTAAAATTATTGCAAGGCACGATTTGAATGTTAATTTGAGGAGAAACTTTAGCAAGCAGTGAACCTAACTCACAGCTTAAATTTTCAGACTGTGGTACAAGATACAAGAGCGAAAAATAAAAATTATGTTTAGGAATTGTAGTTAACAATACTTCAGAGTGGTACTTGTTATTCAATAACTTTTTATCTCATGACATATAAGCTGCTTACGAAAACCACTTTTATTAAAAAATCCCAAGAAATTCAAATTCCAAATAAGTGAATGAAAAGAAGAAAAAATTTTATAAGCTCGCAACAAAAGAGTTTTAAGGCATTAGATTTAAAACGAAAAGGACAAAGATTTAAGAAGCTCAGCCCAAGACCAGAAAATGTAGGCTTACGATACACTGAAGATATGAATTTGGAGCCTTTTCTTTCAACTGTTACATCTAAAAATGATAACTTGTTGTTAGCCTCAGATTCCATAGTAAACTTAATGTTAATATGTTTCATGTTAAAGTAGTCCAAGAACGATTTTGCATGAGACTTCCCACGAAAAAAGCAAGAATGTATCATGAACATATCTTCGATAAAAAAAACAGGATGGGAATAAAGGGGACACTCATCAAGCCACACATTTTCATGATGACACATAAATAAGTTGGCAAAAGTTGGTCCGAGAAGTAAACCCATACCCAGTCCATCTAACTGTTCATATAATCTTAAATGAATACCTATATGTACATTAATTATATGTAATTATGTGAATGTGTAATCTTGGCTGAATATCCAAACTGTATGTATTTATAAACATATGTTTGTAGCTTACTGCAGGTAATCCTCAGGTAATGTATAGTATATCTTGAAAACTAGTGTACTCCATTCTGCCAATAAAGCATAAAATTTGCTTGTTAATGGTAGTTCTATGCAATGTAAGTATATGAAAGCATTACTGTTCCATTTATCTGAAGTATATATAAATTGTTGAATTTTCTGTGATTAAATATTTAAAATTTTAATTTCCACTTGTATTGATGCTGATAATGGAATACTTATCATGATTTTACAGTAAGCATTGTTTTGTCTATTACTTTCATATTCCGACTGTGATTCCCAAGGAATACGGCCCTCTCAAATATATATATATATATATCGGGTGGTCCGAAAAAAATGACGCATTTTTTAAAAATTAATATCTCAGTAACCCCCTTCCTTATCATGACAATTTTTATATGCAAGATACTTCAAACTTCTTTTTTTGAATGCAAGAAACGGAATTCTGATATCTTTTATAGTTTTCTCGCAATTAACAAAAGTAACAACATGGGTCAAAAAAACGAATATCATGAGAGAGGAAAAATTTAATCA
The DNA here is from genome assembly GCA_023014485.1 of Bathynomus jamesi. Lineage (NCBI taxonomy): Eukaryota > Metazoa > Arthropoda > Malacostraca > Isopoda > Cirolanidae > Bathynomus > Bathynomus jamesi. The sequence goes on from JAJOZX010003827.1 coordinate 167,401, forward strand.
GAAATTTAACTAATTAATTTACAGTAAATGATCGATTGGACCACCACTCTGTTGACACACTAATCTAAGTCTTTTCTTCCACACAAAAATAAACTTCTTACTTCATTAATGCCAATTTCTTGCCAAGATTCAGTATTTTACTTTTTAATTCTGATTCGGTGAATTTTTTCGTCGACCTCGGTAAACCTTCTCTTTTAGTAACTCCCAAATTGAGTAGTCCATAGGATTACAATCTGGGCTTTGTGGTGGCCACTCATTTTTCGTTATTAATTTTGGTGTATTGCTAATCAGAAACGACTGTGTGGCGTAGCTTGTATGCGACGGTGCTCCATCTTGTTGAAATATGAAATCATTTTCTTGATACAGGCGACGACAATCCGGCAACAATTTTGTTCTTAAAAGTTCAATGTAATTTGCAGAATTCACCTTTGTCTTTTCAGTTTCAATAAAATGAACATCTGTCTTGCCATTCCAAGAGACCCTGCAGATATCATAACCTTTTTGGAGAATCTTGACGTTTCATGATACAATCTGTTTATTGAAATGTCACACTTTTTACCACGCCTGTAGACAACATCATTTTGACGGTTTCGCGGAATTTCTAGAGTGAAATGTTTTTCATCCGTGAAGACTATCTTTTTAATATCACGACAGAGAAATTATCAAGTAACTTTCTGCACCTTGTTTTTCTTTTATCCTTAACAGTATCACTTTTTTCTAGAAGATACTATTCTTTTGAAGGCTTTTAGTTTTTGTGCTTTAATTATTCGGTGTACAGAAGTCTTTCCAATATTCAAATGTTTAGCAATTGTTCTTTGTGACAAATGACTTCCTGGTTTATTTCTTCTTGGAGCAGATTTTATCGTTGATGTAATCCACATTTTCTGGAACCGAAGCTGTTTTAGGTCTACCGCTTCCTGGTTTTCTGGCAGTACTTCTCGATTCGCGAATCTTCTTTAAGAGTCTTTCCACTGCACGCCTTTTCCACTTTTTGCCGGGAAACTCTTGCAATACCTTCCAGTCTTCCATCCTTTTTCACAGTAACAATTTTTAATGAGAATACGATCTTCCTCTGACAACATCATTAAGGGTACTGACGATTGTTAAAAAATAAAAATATCCACAATTTGACTTGTTCATTCCCTGTAGAGTTTTGTAATAACTTGCAAAAATATCGCATGATATCGTATAAAAATGATATCGTATAAAAACGGATATTTATTGCGATTTTTGTTTTTTTGACCCATGTTGTTACTTTTGTTAATTGCGAGAAAATATAAAATATCAGAATTCCGTTTCTTCTTGCATTCAAAAAAAGAAGTTTGAAAGTATCTTGCATATAAAAATTGTCATGATAAGGAAGGGGGTTACTGAGATATTAATTTTTAAAAAATGCGTCATTTTTTTCGGACCACCCGATATATATATATATATATATATAAATAAAAAAACCTTTCCCTCATTTCTCATTTGCATATTTGATCAAGATTTTAGTTGTTACAGAAACTTTATTTCTCAAATATATTTTGACGCGAGTGTTGTAATGCCTTCATTATTGCAATAACATCTTTAATGTTAGGCAAACGCATAACTTTGAATAGTTAATTTATGGAAATATCTAAATTGTTTATAAAAATCTGAATTGTACGAGTGTATACAATAATGTTAACGTAAAAATCCATAAAAGTAATCCAGGAAGCGGAGAACAAATTTTATTTGTAATTTTTAAGGTATTTTAGTTGAATCCTTCCTCGCTCATACGTAAAACTCTTTAATTATTCTACAAAGCTTTGTAAAAAATATCAAAAGATTCTTTTTCCTTTCTGAATTTAATTTTTGTTGAATTTCACTGTCTAAAAAAGTCAGTTGCGTGACCATAAATCAGAGAGCAACATCATAAAACGTGATCGATGTTGGAGTTGGTTTCACTTTAGATTTTGTAATGCGTTTTATACGTAATAAAACAGCATACTGCGATACGTATATAAATGAATGATAATATATATATATATATATATATTATACAGTATTATACAGTATATATACTGTATATATACACACACACACCTCCGTGTGATTAGGAATAGAAATTCCCACAGGTATATTAGATAGGATAATTAACTAATTAGAAGTAGAATACACCATTTACCCTCATTTTCACTCTAGACTTTCCCATGTAAAGTTAATTTTTTTTCATATTCATAGAGAAAATACCCCTTCGGGAGTACAATTTCGTCACCGTTCCTTTTCACACTTTTCCAAATCAAAAGGTTCTTTTCTCAAATTTGGAATTCTCACCTGCGGACCACGAATGAGAATGGGAATGACACGGACTGAGAAGTAATGTGTGAATAATGTTCGTACTGTAGGCAACTAAAATTCAGAGATTTCTCGTGTGATCAATAACATCAATAACAATAACATACTTTGCTTGGAGGCGAGAGGAAAGCACCTTTAACAATTGTTTCAACAACCCTCTCACAACTTTTGTTATATATATATATATATATATATATATATTATATATATATATATGCGCCTCGGTGGTGTAATGGTTAGCGTCGCTGACTACGAATCTATTGGCCCCGGGTTCGAGACCCGGTGACGGCAGCCGGCGCGCAGCAAAACCCAGCTGTTCATCCTTCCACACAATAAAGAAAGTGGTTGGTAGATAAATGGGTACCCTTGATGGCCTAGTGGTTAAGACACTGGGCTGCTGGTGGGGCGTGGTTCGGATTCCACGTTAAATTGTAGGTCTAAGGTGGAGTGAAACGCTTGACCTTCGTCAGAATGAACAAGGTGTGTGTGTGTGTGTCTGTGTGTGTATATATATATAATACACACACACAGTATATATATATATATATATAGTATTGTGCAAATTAATGTGGACATGGCACAAAAATATGATTTTTCATTGTTTTTAATAAAAAAAAATTACAGTTTTTAAATATAATTTTTTTTCATAAGTTTAATTACTTATGATATACACTCCATTACTGCCCATCTGAGACATGATTGCATCATCTTTTAAGGCTATTGCTTCATCGTTTAAAGTTGGATTTGTCATTCAGTTTCTGCATAATTTAGTATATTCTTGTCAGTCATCAGAGTAAGTACTTGTGATTTCTGTGCTCTTTGTCTTTCAGAGTTGAATATGGACGTTACACCAAGGAAAAAAACAAAATAATCGCCTTGCATGAAAATACATCACTCACAGAGAGAGAAATTGCCAATAAAGTCAAAGTTAGTCCGGGAGCGGTCAATAAGATTATTAAGAAAAAAACCACGGGTTCAGTATCCCTATCAAGGAGAGACAAATGCGGAAGGAAACGGAAAACAACACCTAGAGATGATGCAAAATTAATACAATGAGCAAGCAGGATCCCATAAAAAAGAGACATGCTTAACCAGGAATTAGCAGCATCAGGTGTCCATTTATCATTATCAATTGTAAGACGTCGATTGTTGGCGGTGGAGCGCAAAACCAAGAAACCTATGAAAAAACAATTGCTAGCAGCAGGAATGAAAACAAAACGCTATGCCTGGTCCAGGAAAAATGCTGGTTGGTCAAAAAAAGGCTGGTACAATGTGTGTTGTTTCCAGACGAGTCATTCTCTTGTTCAAAGTCAACAAAGTCGATTTGTATGCCATTCATCTGGTGAACCCACAATCAATTCCCACTATAACCAAACTGTGAAACACCCAGAAAAGAAATTGTTCGGGGGTTGTTTTTCTGCGCGAGAAACTGGCTCATTCGTGCCCACAGAAGGCATGAATAGTAAGCGATATATCGAAGTTCTAGAACGCCACACCAAAACAGAACTGCGGAAATTGCCCCCCCCCCCCACAGTTTTCCAACAGGATCTGACTCCATGCCATACATCAAAATGTGTTAAGGAGTTCTTAAAAATGAACAATATCAGCTGTGTAGACTGGCCGGGAAACTCGCCAGATCTTAAACCCAATCGAAAATCTATGGGCTATATGTAAGATTCGACTGCGAAAACTGGACTGTACAACTAAAGCAAAACTGATCGGGTCTGTCATCCAAGTTTAGTTTCATGATAAAGAATTAAAGGAAATCTGTGAAAAAATGGTACATTTTATGCCAAAGCGTCTTCAAGACGTTATTAAAACTGAAGGTGGCCATATCAAATATTAAAGTTTGTTCCAGTCTTCAAAATATATGCTGTTTAATGAAAATTCTAATTTTTTTATCCTATTCACATTAATTTTAATTTGCACAATACTGTATATATATATATATATATATAATATATTATACTCAGAATGGTCCCCTGAGAAACTTATATGTTAAACACAAACTGTGCATAGAACAAGGAACTCTTCTGGGAAATTACATCCATTATAGTTCGAATAAGTAATGATAAATGACAAATACTATAGTTTTTTTTTCATGATGGAAAGCCCAACGTGGCCCCTTGCTTTTTCTTATATATATTAACGATTTAGATGTCGACCTAGTCAGTACAGTTTCAAAGTTTGCGGATGACACGAAGTTGGGTGGTAGGGCAATTAATGATGAAGATGAGGTAAAATCCAGGAAGATCTGAATAAAATCGTTGATTGGTCAGTCACATGGCAAATAAGATTTAACGTCGATGAGTGAAAAATTTTACATATATGGTAATTTTGCGTATAGTATGTCAGGGAAGGAGTTGGCAAGCGTAGAACAGGAAAAAGATTTAGGAGTTATCGTCACTGGTGATTTAATAGTGGCGAAACAAAGTACAGCAGCGGTCAATAAGGCGAACAAAGTGCTAGGTTTTATAGCTCGGAATTTTGAGTACATATCGCACGATATTATTGTTCGTCTTTATAAATCATTAGTTAGACCACATTTGGAGTAGGCGATCCAATTTTGGAATCCACATATGCGCAAAGATATAGATAAAATCGAAAGAGTTCAAAGATGAGCAACTAAGATGATTCCGTCGCTTAGGTCGAAGTCTTACAAGGATAGGCTTAAGGAATTAAAATTGACTACATTTGAGACTAGGAGGTTTTTAAAATTATGAATGGGTCCGATAACGTAAATAGAGATAGCTTTTTCGAAATATCACAATATAATAGAACTAGAAATAATGGGTGTAAGTTGACAAGTAGAAGGTTCGAGACAGCAGTTGCCAAAAACTTTGTTACACATAAAATAGTAAATAGCTGGAATAGTTTGCCGGTAGAAGTAATTCTAATTTGAAGGAGTTCTTTTAGTGAAAGTTGCTTCAACATAATAAACCCCAGTTAAAAAGTTACAGAGTTATCTATTAAAATCAAACCTGAAAGAAGGGTGATAAAAATAAATTAATTATTGACTTTTCATACACTTCTCACTTCTCACTTTCTCAAAGGTCCTGTTATCTGCTCAACCCCAAAAATCTTCGCCACACTTCTCGGTCCAAAATATTCATGCTCCTCCACAGCTTCAATTGTAAAGTTCCTTTCCCTGATATTTGCAGGGATGTTATCCCTCCATCTCATTCTCGGCCTACCTCTCGGTCTTCTGCCTGCAGGTCTCCATTCATAAAATTTTTGGGGATATCTCTCAATATTCACACGCTTCAAGTGACCATACCATCTTATTTGTGCTCTTTTCAGAACTTCAATACTGATTTTATACCTAGTTCTTGTATGATATATACACATTGCGCAATGTATCCATTCTGGTAACTCCATATATCAGTCTCAGAATCCTCATTTCTGCTGCCTGGAGCATGCTACGGTCTTGGCTGTTAAACCCCATGACTCCGCGCCGTACACCAAAACAGGTCTCAAAATTAATTTGTATATTGCCATTTTAACTTTACGCGGAATCCTGCATTCTTTCAAAAGTAAACCTATAGTAAACCTACTTCCCTATTGTAGGCATTATTTCTCTTCACAATTTCTCTTTCCATCAGACCTTCACTATTAAAAGTGACACCTAAGTATTTAAATTCGTTAACAGCGTGTGGTTTAGTTCCATTTAACCATATTTCACACTCTTCACCTTGTCATGCCGCCGTTATCATCTCACATTTGACCGAGTTAAATTTCAAACCCATCAGTTCGGAGTTCATTATCCTAGATGTCAACTGCACTTTGCAGCATAACTTCCAGTTGGAAAATCACAATCAAGTCGTCAGCATAAGCAAAAGTCACCACATCGTCAACCCCTTTGGCAGACGTTCTTTAATATCCTATACATACACAGAATAAAAGGCAGGGGAGACAAAACACTGTCCTACCTGACCCCGCTTCCTACATTGAACCAATTTTCTCTACCCTGTTCTGATCTTACCACACTCTTCCACGTATCACACATGCTTCTTATGGCTCTTTGTAGTGGTAGCGGTATCGCGTACAGAGGGTCACCAATTACCCTCCATAATACATTTCTAGGAACCCCGTCGAAAGCCTTCTCCAGGCCAAAAAACACCATCCTTTGCTCCAGATTCCACTCCCACGACTTTCCCAACCACATTTTCAGAGAAAAAAAACAGGTCAGTTGTACTTTTACCACGGCGCAATCCATATTGCCATTCTTCTAAGGTGTTTTCTACACAATCGCAACCTGCGCTCCAGAATCCTTTCATATACTGTATCTTTGCTATATGTGGGAGCAAAGATATCCCTCTGTAATTCCTACACTCTGTCCTGTGACCTTTCTTAAATACGGGGCGAATGATCGCCTTTGAATAATTTCAAGAATTGTTCCTGTAGTCCACGCCCGGTTAAATAAATAGTTTATTTTTTTAATAAAACTGTTACCGGACGCTTTAAACAGTTCCGGGTTGTCATCATCAAAATCCGTCCATTCCGAGACGGAGCATGAGTTTCTCGAGCAATGCGATCCCATTTCAGAGTTCATAAAGCCTAAAAGGGGAAATTCGGTCATCGGCTTGCTAGGCCTGTCGTGACTCTTTTTCATACATTATTATATATAATTTATTTTTCAGCATTGTGCGCTTCTATAATTTCCTAAAATTTTATTTTCTGTTTTAATTATTATTTGTATTTATTTCTAAGTACTGTTTAAGTATGATTACTGAATTTCTTACCGGTCTGTGTGTTTCTAAATGAAAGTTACTGAAAAAATTTAACTGAAGAAAAGTTACTTGTAAGTTATGTCAGAAATATTGACAGAAAAAAATTACGGAGTTGTTATGTAGCCATGAAAAAATGGTGATATATCGCGAGCACCAAATGTATGTGGCATCCACGTCCTGTTTGTAATAATCGAAGGCCTTGCATGTAGACTCAGGTGTTCCAATAATTTTTCCGGATGTTCATTTTATTATTATTATTATTATATATATATATATATATATATATATATATATATATATATATATATATATATATATAATATATATATTATATATATATTAGAGTTTGTCCTCTCAGTAAGTCACTCGACTAAAATTCCTAGCTTCCAGCACGCAGACTTTAGTAAATTTCGAAATAAATTTTCATACGTCAATTGGGAAAACGTAATGGGGAACTCCAACGCAAAACTAATGTGGGAATCGTTCGTAACGGTATTTAGGACTATAAATGAGGAATGTGTACCGTACAAAATAAAGCGTGCGAAAGTAAACAACCAGCCCTTCTGGTTTACTTCTAGAGTAGGAGACATTATAAAGAGTAGAGAGGGGGCTTATAGGCTATACAAGTGCGATAAAGATAATCTGTTGTTACGAAACAACTACATATCTCTAAGGCGTGAAGCTAAAAGTGTAATAAAAAAGTCAAAACGCGAATTTGAAATCTCCATAGCTCGTGACGGTAAAGAAAACCCCAAGCGATTCTTTCAATACGTCAATAATAGAAATCCAGTAAAAAGTGTCTTAGGTCCATTAAAAAATGGAAATGGAGATCTAGTCTCTGAAAACAAGGAATGGCTACCTTGCTAAACGAATTTTTTACGTCAGTTTTTACTATAGAAGATGTAACGAATATCCGTACGGTCATAGACATAATACCTTTTGATAATGGTAATATTTTGGATAATATTGTCGTTAGCGAAGGGGAAGTAATGCGCTATATTGATAAAATGAAAACGCGTAAATCACCGTGTCCGGATTCCATATATCCCATACAACTAAAAGAATTAAAAGATAGCATTGTTGTGCCGCTAACAAAGATTTTTAATGCGTCTATTTCTGAGGGGTGCGTACCAGATAATTCCAAGTTAGCAAACGTAACACCTATCTTTAAGAAAGGCGATAAAGGTGCGGCGGGAAATTATAGGCCAATCAGTTTAACGTCTGTTGTAGGTAAGCTACTGGAATCAATAATTAGGGATCGTATAGTCGAACACTTAGAAGTGCATAATCTGGTTAGAAATACGCAACACGGTTTTAGGCGAAACAAATCTTGCTTAACTAATCTTTTAGAATTTTTCCAAAGCGTGGTTAACGTTTACGATAGACATCGGGCGGTTGATGTAGTGTATTTAGATTTTCAAAAAGCGTTTGACACCGTGCCGCACAAAAGACTCATTGAAAAAACTAAGGCTCATAGAATCAGGGGTGTAGTAATAAATTGGCTAGAAGAATGGTTGCGAGGCAGGAAACAGAGGGTGGTTGTTGATGGAGCGGAGTCGTGTTGGGCTAATGTAGCGAGTGGCGTTCCTCAGGGTTCTGTATTGAGCCCCTTGCTTTTTCTTATATATATTAACGATTTAGATGTCGGCCTAGTCAGTACAGTTTCAAAGTTTGCGGATGACACGAAGCTGGGTGGTAGGGCGATTAATGACGAAGATAGAGGTAAAATTCAGGAAGATCTGAATAAAATCGTTGATTGGTCAGTCACATGGCAAATGAGATTTAACGTGGATAAGTGCAAAATTATGCATATAGGTTCGCGTAACGGTAATTTTGCGTATAGTATGTCAGGGAAAGATTTAACAAGCGTAGAGCAGGAAAAAGATTTAGGAGTTATAGTCACTGGTGATTTAAAAGTAGCGAAACAAAGTACAGCGGCGGTCAATAAGGCGAACAAAGTGTTAGGTTTTATAGCTCGAAATTTTGAGTACAAATCGCGCGATATTATAGTTCCTCTTTATAATCATTAGTTAGACCCCATTTGGAGTACGCGGTCCAATTTTGGAATCCGCATATGCGCAAAGATATAGACAAAATCGAAAGAGTTCAAAGACGAGCAACTAAGATGATTCCGTCTCTTAGGTCAAAGTCGTACGAGGATAGGCTTAAAGAGTTAAAATTGACTACACTCGAGACTAGGAGGTTAAGGGTGATCTAATCCAGGTTTTCAAAATTATGAATGGGTTTGATAACGTAGATAGAGATAGCTTTTTCGAAATAGCTCAATATAATAGGACTAGAAATAACGGGTGTAAGTTGACAAGTAGAAGGTTCGAGACAGCAGTTGCGAAAAACTTTTTTACGCATAGAATAGTAAATAGCTGGAATAGTTTGCCGGTAGAAGTAATTAATAGCACGTCTATAAACATGTTTAAGAATCGATTGGACGCGCATGTTGATAGAAAGGGTATAGTTTAAGGTAGTAAAATTAAGGCTTTGTGGGGATAGATCCCACAGCTCAACACAAGTGTTGTGGGATATAGGGAGGCAGCGTCTTGGGTTAGGGGATACTCTCTGTCCTTACACACCCCATTTAAAGAGATTCCTCTGCTGAGCGGTGCCCCCCATAGTACTGTGAGGTATTGAAAAACTCATGATCTTCACTTGCCCCACAAACACCTTTAAATGGGAGACCCATAATGGGTGCACACACATTTCTACATTACTGTACAGTCTTTACAGCCACACCTACACTTTTCCTCGTAAGTGTATATATTGAAATGTATATGGTTGTAAATCCGACTTGGTCCGCAATCGATATGAACCGTGACTTGATGGATACCGTAATGAAATTGACTGGATTCTTTGGATCTGATATATTTGCATGTCCGTTATATAATAGATATAGAGTGTAACATATTTGTGGATAGTAGTCTATTATGACTTGATCCTCTGGATCGAGAGATTATATCTTTAGTTTTAAATTGATAATTAATTATTTTTAAATTGATAATGTATATGGTTGTAAATTTTGACTTGGTCCGCAATCGATATGGACCGTGACTTGATGGATACCGTAATGAAATTGACTGGATTCTTTGGATCTGATATATTTGCATGTCCGTTATAAATAGATATAGAATGTAACAATTGTGGATAGTAGTCTATTATGACTTGCTCCTCTGGACCGAGAGATTCTATCTTTAGTTTTAAATCGATAATTAATTATTTTTAAATTGATAATTATTTAGTTTCGTAAAAATTGGTCGTTGCCAATTTACCGGCAGTTTTTAAATAAGTTTCTTATGTTCTTGTGGTTCGGAACCCACGTAAAATTGTAGGTCCCCTCCGCCACCACGGAGGACATACACAATACACGATTACGAACACAGTTAGGTAGACCAGCCATGAGTGGATCCTAGGGTCTTTGTTGGTCTGAAACATTATATATATATATATATATATATATAATATATATATATATATATATAGATAGATAGATAGATATAGATATAGATATAGATAGATATATAGATATAGATATAGATAGATAGATAGATAGATAGGAAATTCAGAGAAATTCCAGAGCAAAAGATTTAGGGGTTGTAATGACAGATGATGCAAAATTTGAAACACAAAATAAGATAGCAGTAAACAGAGCAAAGAGAATAACGGGACAGGTATTGAGAACCTTTAAACGAAGGGATAGGAATGTAATGATTCCTCTACTGAAAACCCTGATAATACCGAAATTGAAATACTGCTCGGACTTAACATCCCCATATAAAAAAAAAGACATTAGACAGCTGGAAGGGATCCAGAGAAGCTTCACAGCCAAGATCAATGGGTGCAAAGAACTAAATTACTGGGAAAGGTTACGCGAACTAGACCTATATTCACTGGAAAGGAGAAGAGAGAGATACACCATTATTTACACTTGGAAAATAATGGAGAAACTAGTCCCTAATCTTACTCTGAACCCTATAACTCCCCAAACAACGGTGGAAAGTAGAAACGGTAGACTGTGTCGTATTCCCAAATTGAAGGCGAGACAGGGAACATCCTTAACCCTGAAAGAAAATAGTTTTGTAGTGAGAGGACCAAAACTGTTTAATCAGTTGCCCAAAGGCCTAAGAAACACGAAGGGAGTTGCGGTGGACATCTTCAAAAGAAGATTAGACGCCTGGCTCAGAACAATCCCCGACGAGCCGGGCGAACCTGGCTATGTGAGGTGGAGAGCGCAAGAATCCAACTCACTACTTCACCAGGCCAACTCGAGAGGAGAGACGACAAGCTTGACCTTCGCGAAATGAGAGATTATCGCGCGAAATCTTTGTAAGGTAAGGTAAGGTGTGTGTGTATATATATATATATATATATATATATATATATATATACACACAGGGTGTTTCAGGAGGAAAGGTCAATACTTCGGGAGGTGATAGTATCGGTCATTGTGAGAAAAAAAGTTCATATGAACATGTGTCTAATTCTGAATGGTTACCGAGATAGAGCTGTTTGAATCTACAAATACAAAAGCATTGTTGATGGTAATCAAGAAAGAGAAACCAATTACTGTTTCTAACATTTAATGTTTAAACATTGGCATTTTGAATGGTATCAGTCACAACAGTCAGCTGTCGATTGGCTTATGTTACATGCTTACATTATAGCTCACATGGTTCAAGGTTATACGGGAGGGAAGGGGGAGGAAGAGCTGCGCGCGCATCAGATTCAAACAGCTCTATCTCCGTAACCATTCAGAATTAGACACATGCTCATATGAACTTTTTTCTCACAATGACCGATACTATCACCTACCGAAGTATTGACCTTTCCTCCTGAAACACCCTGTGTGTATATATATGCATGATAAAATTACAATTAAGAGTCTAGTCTGTTTGTAATAATCGAAGGCCTTGCATATGGACTCAGGTGTTCCAATAATTTTTCCGGATGTTGATTTTATTATATATATTATATATATATATATATATATATTATATATATATATATGATAAAATTACAATTAAGTCTAGACAGTATGAACCTGTGTGATATGTATATAATCTATTGCTCGTCGAGGAATCTTTTGATGTTTGAAATTGTATTTTCTTTATCGTCACAAAGGATTCACTACAAATATTTTAATAAGTTTTATAAAATATTAATATGTAGAAACGACCGATATTAAAACTTCAAAAAGCTATGATTTATTTTTCAAAACTGTATTTTATTAAAATAAAATAATTTTTGTGCGCCAATAAGACTGTGCAGTAATAATGTCAGAGGTAAAAAAAGACAGGTAATAATGTCAGAGGTAAAAAAATGACAGGCAATAATGTCATAGGTTCAACATACTTTATGGCAAATATGCCAAAAGTTTCGTTCGGTTCGGTTAGGTTAGATGAACCGAAGCAACTAATATTACATTAATACTATATACTATGTATACTATGGCATTTTTACTCTCTTGCATTATTATCTATAATATTATCAATGACATTTTCACCTATACTTAAGCCCAACAACAGGTCAAGATAAACTGTATTAGATCTGGCGTTGTCGTCACGTTGTCATGAACTTTAAACTAAGGAAAATATATTACATATTCCATCTACCATTCTAGGTTTTGAATTTTCTGAAAGATTCTGGAATGCATAGTTATCATGCAAATTATGTCAAAAATCAAAGATGATGCATTTCTTTTGCAATTTAAGGTTTTGTTTTTTCTAGATTTGGATTGTGAGGTATTTTTCGTTTTTGTTCGTCTGTGTGCATACAGAGGGTTGACAAAAGTAAGTAGACACCTCCGGGTTTGTTTTTTTCGTAGTTATTGATTTGGTAGTAAAAGTGAATAAGTAACAACAAATTTATTGAATCAGTATATTTAGAATCATGTTGCTTTCTCCTTTACATACTGTAAAGCTGACACACGTTCTGGCATTTGTTCTTGAGGACGTTCATCATAGTGTCTACTTACTTTTGCTAACTGTCTGTATATTTGTGTATATTTTTGCGATTTCGTGTGGGTCTCTGTTTTATTTTATTTTTGAGGTCCTCAAAAGTGAAGTATATCAAAGCATTAAACAATCATTCTAATTAATTATTACAGCTGGTGAAAACAATTTTAATTTTTGTGTAAAATTTATGTTCACATTCTTTCGGTTCACTGCGTGAAATGTGCTGCTCAATATTACCAAAATTCATACGTAACCGAAAATATTTGATAATACTTTAAATTTTAGTTGAAAAAAAAAAAACATTGATTATAATCAATATTAAAGGGTTAATTGATATCGTATCTCACAAAACGAACACATTGGGGCATCAGGGAATTTTTTTTTATGGAATGAAAATACAAGGAATTTTTTGCAATAATAAAATAAAGCAGTTTAAAAAGAAAAAAAATAGTTAGAGAAGCAATAGGTTCCTTATATATATAATATATATATATATATATATATATATATATATATATATATATGTACAGGGTGTCCCGTAAGTCTGGACCCATAGGGAAAAATAAAAAATTACAAAATAGTCCAAAATTTATTACATAATCTGTTCAAAGTGTCCGCCGTTGTGTCGCACACATAGTTGAAGACGCAATCTCCACTGCGACAGCACTTTCTGAATCACAGTCGCAGAAATTTCTTGACACGCCTCCAAAATGCGTGCTTTAAGGTGGAAAATGTTCTGAAGTTTGACCTCGTACACTTTGGCTTTCAAGTGGCCCCACAAATAAAACTCCAGCGGAGTAAGATCATAATAAAAAAATAATAAAAATAATAATAAAAAAAAAAATATATATATTATAAATAAATTTTTGGACTATTTTGTAATTTTATTATTTTTCCCTATGGGTCCAGACTTACGGGACACCCTGTATGTATGTTAACCCTCTGTGAATGACATTGGGAGGTTCGAGGTTGACGGGGATTCTGGTTTGGTGGCAGCAACGGATTTCTCACTCTGCGGTAGCTGGTACCGCGTAGGGAATCGTAATCGTTTCTTTTATACTACACTTCGATTTCTTCTTGTAGCGGACCGAAGGATTCTGTAAACACTTACTAGGTGATTGGTTGATTCCCCGATTCTTCTTGTAGCGTATCGGAGAAGTTTGTAAGGCAATACTGGTCTCAGACTTAAGACCTATTAATTTCGAACTCTTACTGTTTCTTGAAGATGCTGTGTTTTCTTAAAACTAAGTTCTCTTGAGAAGACAGGGCTCAAAGGGTAAGACAAAGATATCCTTTTACTGAATTTTACTGCTTCAAAAATATTACAGGTAATGCTTCATACTCTAGGTCAGATCAGACAGAACAGAATAATAATTTAAAAGATTACAATGGTTTATATACAATTTAATTTGGTGACGTGATTATTATTTAATGTTGACTTGTTTTTTTCGATTTTTAATATGCTGAATTCTTTTGCTAACTCAATCCATATTATGTGGATCTTGCAGAAACTGATAAAGCAAAATATTTGAAGATAAAAGCAAATTCTGCTGTAACAGCGTATTGAAAAATCTGATGTTATCATGATTTGCCGTGTCAACTAAAAATGAAAATTAAGATACACATTTTATTAAAATTAAATGTTTTAAAATTTAAAATTAAATGCTGATTCAGGATATGACTTCATCTTTTATGATTTAAGAGAGAATAAAAAAATTAACATTGCAGAATTTAACAGGCATACATGATTAAGCTTAATATAAAAAATTATTAGGTAATTAAAAAAAAGAAATAATTCTTCAAGTATTGGATAGGAAATTACTTAGCAAAAATAAAATAGAAAGAAAATTAAAATTTCAATTATTTTCCAAACTTGCATGAATTTTATCATATATACAGTTAGAGTGTCATGCGAGTTTGGAATTTATATGCGAAAATGAATGTTAGAATTATCATTTTTACATATATGCTGCAACTCAGAATGGTCCCCTGAGAAACTTTTCTGTTACACACATATTTATGTTACACAGACCTTGCATGGAGCAAGGAACTCTTAGTAGAGTTCCTTTTTCCATGCTCGGTCTGTGTGTAACATATATATATATATATATATATATATATACACACACACACACACATATATATATATATATATATATATATATATATATATATATATATATATATTATATATATACACACACACACACACACACACACACACACAGCATTTTAGAATTTTTATTTAATTTCTAAATGTAATATAACTCGCAGGCTTTTACGCGGAATGTTAAATGCCGTGATTGGTTGAAAATGGCCACTCACGGTTGGCTTTTAAAAGTTTACAGCCTTTAGGGCTTGCCATAAACATGACATAAAAGTGGGAACAGTCATTTGCTTTATATTTACAATAAATGAAGAAAAATATACAAAAAAAGAAACCTTTATTTCAGTATTTGGTGGCACCGTCCTTTGTAGTGACAAGTGCCATAATCCCGTGTGATGTAAAGTGTAGAAAATTTTTAATACCACTGTGCTCCTGCATAGTTGGGCTATATTTCCTTGAAAGCTCCCTTTGCTTGACATTCTCTCTTCTCGTTATCATCGTTTATAGACTTGTTGATTTCCCGCGATAGCTGCTATTTGTGTTAAACTTTGAATGTACTGTATATTGGTAACAGAAGCGTAGTACTTTGTGTAAGAGTAGTGACAGAGGATGTAAACAGCTTCATGGCCTTTAGTTTGAATATATATTGAATTAATAACTACTGTACATGAAGCCGGACCTTTGGTTCACCATGTATTACCGGAAAAATGGGTTTGTGCATCATCAATTTCATGTGTCAAAGGTCACGAAACGTAGCAGTAAAGTTATATCAAGAATATCATGAGTCACTAGTTCCCCACTACAAGAAAGGGCGTTGACTATCTCACTGTTTGTAATAATGATTGTAAATATAGAAAAAGAAACCAAAAATATTATTGTGCCTTCTTTCATGGATGATACAAAAATTTGCAAAGAAATCAGTTCTGAAGAGAAGAGGATAATTTGAAATTTGTAAAAAATTACAAAAGGATATTACCACTATATGTGCTACGACGTGATCAGTGTAGTAACACCGCTTCCCGTCGATCAGTGAAGCGACATTAAGCAACATTGGTTCTGGCTAGTAGTTGGATGGGAGATCGTCCTTTCCATTCAGATTATGTAGTGACCCGTGGTTTGGGTCTCAAGTAAAGCTAATAGGTCCGTCATATGACCTTAGATGTTGTGAAGGAGGTTAAACAACCCCAAAATTACATCATAACTATTTAAATGGACGGAAGAAAACAACATTCGATGATAAATTCCACCTTCTCAGATATTTCGCAGCAACACAGATTTACAACGAAATGGGTAAGCAAACAAACAGCAGAACAGAAATTACATCAAAATACCAAGTCATAGATGAAGGAATAATAAAATCAGAAGAAACAGAGTTTAAAGAGTATTACAACACTAAAACTGCCACAGAAAAAAATAATGGGTCCATTTGGAGGAGTTTTCAAATAGTAGAAGAGCACACATCATGCTCAGATTATGGAAGAATTTAGTTCTCCCACCAATTGAATATTGTTTTGTCTTAAACGGTCTTCACAGGAAACGAGATATCGCAGATACTGAGGATCAAGTTAGAACCGTTACATCTAAAATAATAGAAACGGTAGAGGAAGATGGGAATATTACACTTTAAACGCCAAAACAAGAACTAGATTAGAATTGTTCTCGAAATGGCGTCGAGATAGATTTTACTGGAATTTTATTATCTACAAAATTTGTAATAATTTCCTTTGTAAATGTAAGTTACTTTAATTAAAGTTGGGTTAGGTTAGTCAGATTAGGTCAACTAAGGTTAGATTAGATAAAATTTCTTGTATTTTAAGGGTTTTGTTATATGTATACGGGATTTATAGGGAGAGGGGCTGTATGCATAAAGGATCGACACAATGAGCGTCAAGTTTAATGTTTACACAATTCATAAATAAATTTTCCATTTACTGGAAATAACAAAAACTTAAAAGCTTTAGTTATAACACATACAATATAAAATATAAAAATTAAACGTTACGGACAACTCATAATATCATGAAATGTAATTTGAAAAAAAAACAAGTATTTATTCTTGAGAGAATTTTTAGATTCAGAGCATCTAATATATTATGGAATTCAGTCCGATAAGATTAAACTTTTTGCAATACAAACATTTTGACTTGACATAGTTCGGAAGAACGGATGTTTCATATAATTAATTCGTCCTGTATCGTATTGGTGCTTCCAATAATTAATTTTTGCATTACAGAAGAGAAAAATTTAATTGTTTTAACAAAGTTGGGAATATATAAAAAGGTCCCACTCTAAATTTAATAGGCTTAATAACAGGAACAATTAGAAGTTGTTTATATAATTCATTAGTATGTCAAGCTATGGAGAATTAGTAGCAGGTATACACAGGGGCGGATCCAGAGCACAATTTTGGAGGGGCAGTCACCTTCCAGAACCTGAGATTATAATACACTGGTAGGTAACTGGTGTGATAGAATTGCCAACGATTATCACATATTCATTCTGCCTATAAAGAATGCAGGAAGGTATCTGTTTTTGGTCAAAAAAGTCAATTCCTTAAGATGACAGTAAGCTCAAGTGAGGCATAAAATTAGTGCAAGAACATTTACATTACTATTTTATTAAGCATTATCATCAGGGGCAATTAAAGAAAAATATATATTGAATGGCTCACTTTTGAACATCAATGTGCTCCTAAATGCACTGTTTTGCAACAGCGATTATTTTTATAGGATGCTTCACTCTAATTTTGTATTCTCTCTTCTTTATGTCTCCGATCTCCTTCTTTCTTTCACTTTCTTTACGTTTAAGGTTTAGAAGCCTCGTGGTTGGGGGCAATCTCCCCCCTCGCACCCCCTAATTCAGCCCCTGGGCATATACAGGGTGTTTATAAAGTCCCTATCTATTTCAGTGAAAACGTAGCAAAAATGGTAAAATTCAATAACAATATAATAGAAGGCATACATTTAATGAATACTTAAGCATATGATTCTACATGAGCACGATCAATATCTCTACAGAGTTCGAATCTGTCAGCAGCATTGCGGAACACATTTTGGAGCATGACACGGGTTATTTTTGTAACTGCTGTTACGATACGAGCACGTAAATGTCCCAGCTTCATTCAGATGGCATTTTAAACACCGTCGTCTTTCAACAAGATGGGGCACCTTGTCATTACGCAAAAATTGTTCGGGAGTACCTAAATGAACGATTTCCAAATCGGTGCATCGGACGTGGAGGCAACAGGCCCTGGGCGGCTCGATCTCCTGACCTAACGCCCTTGGATTTCTTTGCATGGAGCTTTATCAAATCAAACGTCTATCAAACGAGGGTTACAGATCTGCAAGATTTACCTGCTCGTATCGTAACAGCAGTTACAAAAATAACCCCTGTCATGGTCCAAAATGTGTTCCGCAATGCTGCTGACAGATTCGAACTCTATGAGATACTGATGGTGCTCATGTAGAATCATATGCTTAAGTATTCATTAAATGTATGCCTTTTATTATATTGTTATTGAATTTTACCCTTTTTGCTACGTTTCCACTGAAATAGAAAGGGACTTTATAAACACCCTGTATAAGCATACTATAAGTTGACAAGGCATTCAGCAAGAATAATGTTTTTTTCAGTAAACGAATTATTCCATTTCTCTTTGCCAGTTTTCCTACTAACATCGCAATGTACTCTTTAAATTTCAAATTAGATTGAAGAATTATACCCAGGTACTTAATTGATTTTACTATTTTTACCTCATTACTTATAAACATATCACAGTTATAAACATTAACTAAAGGAAACATCATCGCTTTTGTCTTCTTTGCGTTAAGGGACAATTTACTGTTACAGCACCATATATAAATACAGTAGATTCAAAGTTCCTTCTCATGATTCTTTTAAGAGAATTTAAATCACAAGAAGAGCAATAGAGCACAGTATCGTCTGCAAAAACTATAATTTTTGCCAAAGATATAACCTACATGATATATTTTATATATATAACAAGACATTTTTCTTTGACACGGCTTGTCTTTTACGAGCGAGTGTTCATATTATGTTCTTGTAGCGACTCTGCCAAACGTAATGTTATTTATTTAAGTGGTGATGAAATGTCGAAAATCTATATGTTGGTTGAGAAGTAGAGGAGAATTATAAAATACCAGCTACCTCGCGTACAACAAGAGTGACGATTAGTGACACCCCATCACACTGTACTATTTGCATGTTAACTGTGAGCCGTAATACGAGTCAACCCTGCGTTGAAACACGATTGATGTGGAAAAATTAATCTATAAATTTTCAATACAAACAATGTTAATAATGGACTAATGCCCACGCGTTACCGTTTCATCCTTGACATACTATTGAAAACAGTCGCCTTTCTCAACCTAAATCCTTTATTAAATGTGTGAGTTCATGATGTACATTGTTTTGACACCGTACTCGAGCATGCGCATACAGTTTTAGTTGATGATTTTATGAAGTGTAGAGATAAACAAAATAAAAACGTCTGAGAACTTAGAGAATATTTAGAAGTCACTTACTCCGAGTCGTACCAGTCGCATTGGGACGTTGATCTAGAGCGTTACAACCCCCCCCCTACAAATATGAATTTCAGTATTATCGTATATACAGTAGTATAAATAATTTAACGAGGTTAACAATAAGAAACATGACATGACTAGTCAGTTTACCAATTCAAAGGTTAAAGCTTATTTACAGCTCTATTTCGCCGATACAATGCATGAAATTTTTTAGATATTAATTTCAAACTATATTCGATCTCTTCCCAAGTCATTTATGTATTCTTTGTGATGGCTAGGAAGGCCGGAGTATTCGACATCCCATCATAAAAATTGAAAGCTGAGTATAAGGAAGGCTACGCCTCAACTAATTACAAATTGTACCTGAATTTTGAAAATTTCAATATTTTTTCGATACATATTGTATCTTGCTAACTTCTTTCCCCGGCTGCACTTTCCAATATTGAACCAGATGGAACGTTTTAATACCGGAAGAAAGATTTTTATCCATTATTTTTTTTTTTTTTTTTTCACTATAAAAACTTTAGTTCCGAACATTAAATTCAAAGTCGGTTGGGAACACAACGGAAAATTACTTTTTTCTTCTATATAATGGTCACGCCATTATGAACTTTTATTTTAGGTATGTGTGAAGAATAAGTATATATATTTATCATAGATATAAATAAGGCATTTGCAATTATGTTAATGTTTGTTTATTGACCCAACCTTCTACGCTATACGTAGTTCATGAGTAAGTGTGTATTAATACTTATCTTCGTTTTGTAAACACTGCGTTTATACACGTATGTCTGCTCATATATGTACTGTATGAAAATTCATACAGGCTTAGATAAGCAGTTCATAAGCAAAATCATTTCTGTAACCACCAACAATAGAATCTAATTTTCACGCCTAATATAAACCATTTCGCTTATCAAGGTATTGTGTGTAGTATTTATTCACCATTAAGTTTAGTACCGGCGCTAGCAGTATCACTTTTTGTCAACGAAAATTACATTATTTTATAATTGTTTTAGATAGCATAAGCGTTGTTAGTTGGTTACATCTAATGAATGAAATCTATGTTAAATCAAATAATTGGCCCTTGTTCCCTTTACCAAGTTTAGATAAGTCGAAAAATCTAATAATAATACACATAAGGATTGAAATTATATCCATAAATAATGTGACTAGCTGCAACAAACAAATGAATCCGAGAAAATGTATTTTACATTGTTTAAACGAAACTAAAAAGCAGTTAGATCAGATTTAAAGGACAAGATTTCCCGTTGTGCAAATCGTAATTTCACTGTTTTATCACAACCGGCGCATAATAAATATCGGGGCATCTCCATTTCATCGCAGACCAGAAGCCCTATTAATATATATATATATATATATATATATATATATATATATATATATATATTCAGTTTTAACGCAGCAATTCATAATGTTAAAAGAACATCGCGCTTTCGAACCGAAAGTTTAAGCACATCACATATAATTAATTCAAAACTTTATTTCATTAAACATTTACAACGGGAAGAATCCATCGTAAACAAAATTTATTCTAACTCCGAAAAACAAAATAAAGGTTTTTTATTGTTAATAAATTATGCAGAAACTTCAAAGGTTTAGTAAATAAAGTTCAAACGAAATCGCTTCGTTTCCACGTTTTTCGTTCAAGCCAATAAAATTTTAATGCTGAGGTTTATTCCTGAATATCTTTTGTACGAGTTGGTGCTACACATTGGGAGGCGAAACGAAAATACTTAATAGTTATAGTCAGTGGCGGATTATCGCTGAGGCTATAGGCTGAAGCCTCAGGCTCCCATGCTTGAGGGGCCCCCCAATCAACAGAATTTCGATGATATAATTCGAGATTTCGCAAACTTCTTTGATTAAATATGACAGAGTACACAAACTGATAAATTTCCTGTTTTATTTTGTGTTATAGGCCCTCAAGTAAAGTTTGGGGGGTAATGGGGGTGGGGGGTGGGGTAATGGTAAGGGGGATAATGGGGGAGGGAGTTATGCAACAAGGAGGGTGGGGGTCAGCCCCCCCAAGTTGCATAAAGAGGGGTGAGGGGCTTTTGGGGGGAGATGGAGAATGACCTCCCCCCAAAGGGATAACTCTAACGTGCCCTCGTCGTAGGCGAGTTTGCGAAGCACAAGCCCCGCTCGTAGGTCAGGGAGCCGAAGGCACTGCTTGTAACATAAAATAATATGCATGTAAAAATTACACTCTATTAATGAAAATAAACTGAAATGGAATTACCTGACATTTCCTCCACTAGATGGCGCCACCCAATTCGATTAAATTAACTTATACACAGTTAAGAGTGGACTGTCCTACTTTCATGAGTTGCTTTAATTCGAAAAGGGAGTTCAGTACACTCTTTTGGGAAGTTTAATTTGTTATTAATGGAGAGTGAAATGAGCTCCTTCAATTTAGTTCTATATTTCTATAGGTCTTCGTTGGCACTATAATAATAATGATATCGGTTATAGTTACGATTGGTAAGGCTGGGGTTACCATGATCTTTTCAAATCAAATAATGTTATTAATTAGGTTGATTGATAGAATGAGTTTTCTTCCTTTATTAAACAAAATAAATGATTTATGAATAAGACAAAATAAAAGTTGATTGTTTACAGTTGAAATTAAATGTGCACTTGAATAATGACTTCAATAGTAATAACGCGCGAGGTAATGATTAGTCTTTATATAGTTAGGTGATGTTTACATGATGGTAACTCTCGTGTCACTGGTTCTTCGAAGAGAGAGAGTCAAGGTGCGTCGAGAAGTCCTTGTAACGAGGTTGAGGTGCGAGGCAAGGCATAAGTACATGCCTTGAGTGAATCCTCAAGTCGTGGCCGTGTCGATGGAACATCGCGAAAGTATTTGCAAACGTCTCTGCCACTGCATTTCTATAGTTCTGTGTATATACTCGTATATACCTTTTGAGAGTTCATGATATAGTAATCCTGTTCGAGTTCATGGAACTCCCCAAAATTTACAGTGTGTGTGTATATATATGTTACAGGGAATCTGTGTAACTAGGGAGTTCATGAAATCCCTAAAACATTCAGGGGTTTCATGTAAGGTTAAGTAGTGATATTTTCGTTAAGCCTACGGGAAAATTATTGAATGCCAGGTTAGGTTAACTGTACACCTTTGACAATTGGTTTGGTTAATTCGTGATATTTTCGTTAAAACTAACGAAATTACGACGACTTAACCTTACATGAAATACCTGAACATTTTAGGGATTTCATGAAGTCCCTAATTACACAGATTCCCTGCAACATATACACCTTTGCTCTTTCAAAAAAAAATTTCGTTTATAAGTCAATAAATAATAATTTTATTAAATCACTAAATGCGAAGAGAAAAGGAACACGATTTTAAATATATTTATTCAATTAATTTGTTATTATTTATTTACTGTACTTTTATAATCAAATAATTGGTTTTAGGAAAAACAAAGGTGTTTATTTGCATTTGCCAACTCTCTCTCTCTCTCTCTCTCTCTCTCTCTCCATATATATATATATACGAGGTGTACCGCAGAAAAGCCCCTATTTGTAAATAAATGTTCTAAGCTATAAAAAAGGAATCTAGACACAAAGACAAGCACAATAAGTAATAAAACATAGGAGTTTATTAACCATAATTGAACAACATGTTCAATGTAATCGTCATTTTTTCTAACACAGTATTCAACCTTACACAAATGTTTCGCATAATTGTTGGAAATAGTTCAGCTGGGATAATATTGTATATATTTATTGTATATTTGTTGTATATATTTATTTGTATATATTTATTTCTTAAAACTCGTGAAAGAGATAAACTCATCGATAAAAATTGTCAGCCTATACGACGATAAATAAAGTAGTAAACTTGGTAGGGTAAAACAGCTGATTCGTTTGCTGAGGTTGAGTGAATTTTTATACAAAGAAAAACTTTGGAGGTATTCACGCTACCAATGTGTAAAATTCTGTGTGTGTGTGTGTGTGTGTGTGTGTGAAATTATCCACGCTACCAAACCATCTTCGTGCATTAACCACTTTGTGAACTTATTGTGGGTGGCAATATTTTCTGTGTAACATTCCGACTGTGAAAAACATTTGGGGTATGATACCCATCGTCACAATGTTCACGTTTGTTCCTGAAATCTTTCATGATCATCACACGTAACGTTGCCATCCACCTACGAATGGGCAACCCATCGACCACCGGGGACCTCACCCCGGGAAGAAACCCCGCATCCAATACAATATGGACTATACTGTATGGCAAAGTACTGCAATTAATTAACATCAAACATCAAGAACATTGCAAATTGCAGTAAAAAGTTTTCTAGGAAGATTTCTTTTTCGTAAAATAAGTTTTTATAAAGCACAGTGCATCTAAAGATTAATCTAACACTCGTGCTACACGAACAAAATCGAATTTCATAATGTTGACGTTCGACTTCATGCAAATATATAGATTTCAGATTTCAAATTAGTTTCAGATTTTCACTGACTACTCTAACTTAACCAGACTAACCTAACCTAACAAGAACTAATCTAATCTAGTGCAACCTAACCGGGCATAATGTAACCTAACCTAACCCAACTGAACCTAACTTGACCTAATTTAAACTAACTTTTTAGTATCGACTTTATTCTGCTACCCGTGACAATATTTCAAGTTTTAGTGACAAAAAGTCCATAAACCTCTACAAAAGAAGGTGGCATTGTTGCAAGGGCGTTGTACAATAACTGAAAATTGGTGTTTGTTTTTTTGTCGCTTCACAAATGGAACACTCTTTGAACAACAACTGATTTTGCTGCGGGGTTTTCTTGATTTGTTTCCCCTTTCTTCTCGGCAACGGACTGTCTGACTTCAATTTCAAAAATACATGAGAGGTCTTTTATCTTAGAAACTAGAATCAATGGATTTGAAGTTAAAATTGAAACACTTGGCTGATTGACATACATGTCACCATAGGCCTGTTCAAAAATCAACTTTTTCTTATTTTCATAGGTTTCTGTACATTTTCCCATGCTTTTTGACCTGAGAAAGCCGAAAATCACAACTATTTTGACCTAGGATGTTGGGAAGCATTGCCGCATGGAGCTTTAAATTTTCTGCCTTGAAATCGGCCAAAGCGCCAATTCCGGAGTCCCTTGAATTATGTTTTGCAGTTTAACTTTTGATCTAAACAAGATAGAGCAACAAATTAGGTATCAAATGAAAGAGCATAAAATTAATAAATAATAATAATAATAATAATAATATAATAATAATAATAAATAAATAATTTAATAATAATAATAATAATTATCTATCATTTTTCAGGAAACAACAGAAACTCAATCAGAATCTAGAAAACCATCTACAAGTTACAACTTCACAATGGCATTAAGCAAGGAGCTGAGGGAGCTCCGTGGGCGCACAGTTGATATCTCAGAACCTCCACGTACTGTCCACAGGCAGGTGTCAACTAGGCCATCTACCAGATCTCTCACTGAAACTTTCCTGGTTGGATACCCTTCAGCTTTTATCAGTGGTTCCCAGCTTCCCACCAACAGACAGGCGTTCCAGTATTTCCTTAATCTTCAGAATTTACCGGAAAATGCAGGGAGGCCCATGGTTCAAGACCTTGCATATGAAACAGTTGAATCTATCATCCCATTCTGGCAGATGGCTAGGATCAAGACAATGACCAAGTACAACGCAATGAAGCTCTTCATGAAACTACATGAGAAACATCGTGCTCTGGTGAAAAGCAAAGGAAGAGCAAGTAACCCTGGAGGAAAAGAGGAGCATTTGTGCTGGAATTAGACAGCCTGTTCGATATAGGAGCTCCAGATGCAATCCAGGAAATACAGAACAACAGACTGTTATCCAGAGAGAAGAAAGATGGGGATATCAGGTTCTACGAAGACCAAAAGACTGAGAGGAAAGGTCATATGTCTGGTCATGACAAGATTTTTGAGACAAGATCCCTGCAGCAAGCAGCGAGGAATGAAAGACTGCAGCATAGACAAGAACAAGGTAAAACTAATTACTTTGAACGTTACAAAAAGTTTTAAGTTTTACTCCATTGCGATATTTAGCATGTACTTAACAATTACTGTCTTAACATGTTGTACTATTTTACAGCTGCAGCAGAACAAGAGGCAGTTGTTCATGTGGATGACATTACCTGGGGTGACTCAACTGACAACGACGCTAACACAGAGGACATGGATTACCATCAGCCTCGTCCTGGATGTTCTCACCATCAAGACACTGTGACTAGTGTGACTTTGACGTTTCAAGGAAGGTCATGGAATGTGATGTCATCTGTAATACAGCTGATCGTCTTGGTTTATCAGACAATCAAGTTACTGCCATGGTTTCTGCCACCTTGAAAGCTGGAGGGGCTGATCTGGATAACTTCGTCATCTCAACCTCAACAACACGTCGCAACAGAATGCTGTCCAGGTATAATATCAGCCAGAGTCACATGTCCAAGTTTTGTGAAAAACCCCCACAGTACGCTGCCTTACACTGGGATGGAAAGTTGCTCAAAGATGTCTTGGGCAGTGAACCTGGAAGTACCTCAGAGACTTTAGCTGTGCTAGTGTCTGGTCCACCTTCATACACTGAAGGAAAGTTATTGGGAGTACCTGTCATCGACAATTCTTCTGGCACAGCTCAGGCTGAGGCTTCAATGGATTTACTGGAGACATGGGAACTTACGGATAATGTTACTGCCCTTGTTTTTGACACTACATCCAGTAACAGTGGAGTTCACAGAGGAGCTGCCAAACTGCTAGAGAAAATGCTGAACAAAAAGGTGTTTTATCTGGCCTGTCGACATCACATCCTGGAAATCCTAGTAGGAGCAGTTTGGGAGAAGCTGTTTGGGAAGGTGAAGGGGCCAGATAATCCCTGGTTTGAGCATCTGAAGGATGTTTGGACGGACTTGTCCAAGGAAAACCCAAAGATGCTGGCTATCAACAGCAAATGGCTGAAGGAAAAGAAGAAGAACAGTGAAGAAATACTCCAAGACATTCTAACAGCAGAAAGGCTTCCAAGAGCCGACTACAGGGAAATGGCTGAACTGACAGTCATTGTTCTTGGAGGAACGCCTCCTCGAGGTATTCACTGGAGTCGACCAGGCGCCATTCATCAGGCCAGATGGATGGCCAGAAACCTGTACTCCATGAAAATGCTGATGTTTGCAGATCAACTTGAGTACGACGAAGACACTGTATCAAAGCTGGAAAGACTCAACACCTTCCTTGCGCTGTTCTACACTCCTGTATGGATGATGTCAATGTCTGCTGCAGATGCTCCCGTGAATGATCTAAGTCTAATCCAGGACATGTTGAAGTACAAGAAAACTGACCCAGAGCTTGCTGATGCAGTACTTAATAAGATGGAAAACCACAAATGGTACCTGACGCAGGAAGTCGTGCCATTTTCCCTGTTCAGCAGTAGATTGAGTGACACATTGAAGCACGACATTGCTGCCCAGTTACATGCCACTGAGAAGCCAGACAGCTTCAGAACAGGAAAGCATCTATTCCAGAGAGTCACAGCTAAGACCACCCTGGTTGATCTCATTGGCCCAGAATCACATTTCCTGCTGGACACACTGAACATTGGATCCGAGTGGCTTCTGGAACCTGTCACGTCTTGGCCACAGAATGAGGACTACAGAAAAGCGTTGGACTATGTTAAGAATCTGAAAGCGGTGAATGACATTGCTGAACGTGGTGTCAAGATGATGAGCGACTTTGCAAATGTCATAACAACAGATGCCAAGCAAAGGGACTATCTCCTTCAAGCTGTGGAGTTCAACAGACGCCGCTTTGACAGCTTCAAGAAACAAACTCTCAACAACTGACTGTGTAAATGTCATTATGAAATTAATCATCATGTAATGCTTTCACTTCTTGATCGATTAGACTTGTGACAAAATGTTAATCTCAAATTTGTGTCATGAATAAGGCGCCTTGTCTGCCTTGAGTGTGAGAAAACGAATTTTGTGATATTTCTGAAAACTTTGTATGTACCAATGTGCCATTTCTTGTTCCAAGACTATCATAATTGTATAAGTTAGAAAGAGGATTAAAAACACTTTAATTTGGTGCCTATTTTGTTGCTCTATCTTGTTTAGATAAAAAGTTATAGTGCAAAACATGATTCAAGGGACCCCAGAACTGGTGCTTTTGGCCGATTTCAAAGCAGAAAACTTAAAGCTCCATGCGGCAATACTTCCCAACAACCTAGGTCAAAATGGTTGTGATTTTCGGCCTTTTCAGGTCAAAAAGCATGGGAAAAAGTACAGAAACCTATGAAAATAAGAAAAAGTTGATTTTTGAACAGGGCTAATGTCACCATCATCATGAATAAGGCGCCTTGTCTGCCTTGAGTGTGAGAAAACGAATTTTGTGATATTTCTGAAAACTTTGTATGTACCAATGTGCCATTTCTTGTTCCAAGACTATCATAATTGTATAAGTTAGAAAGAGGATTAAAAACACTTTAATTTGGTGCCTATTTTGTTGCTCTATCTTGTTTAGATAAAAAGTTATAGTGCAAAACATGATTCAAGGGACCCCAGAACTGGTGCTTTTGGCCGATTTCAAAGCAGAAAACTTAAAGCTCCATGCGGCAATACTTCCCAACAACCTAGGTCAAAATGGTTGTGATTTTCGGCCTTTTCAGGTCAAAAAGCATGGGAAAAAGTACAGAAACCTATGAAAATAAGAAAAAGTTGATTTTTGAACAGGGCTAATGTCACCATCATCCTTGCAGCTTTGAAAGTATTGCTCTAGAACAGGGGTGCTCAAACTTTTACGCAGGCGGGCGCACACAAAAAATATTATGATAAAAAATACATAAAACACAAAAAACATTATTATCTGGTTTTAATTGCAATATTCTTTCTATTAATCGGTCTCTAGTTTCATTTCAAGGAAACGAATATATTGACCACGTTGCTTCTGAAAGTGGAAGGGCAAGTGATATTGCTAAAGAAATTATACCATTAATTACTGACACCAACTCTGCATCGACTTTAAAAGCAGTAGTTTGTGATGCAACTAATGTAAATACAGGTAAATCAAAT
The DNA here is from genome assembly GCA_023014485.1 of Bathynomus jamesi. Lineage (NCBI taxonomy): Eukaryota > Metazoa > Arthropoda > Malacostraca > Isopoda > Cirolanidae > Bathynomus > Bathynomus jamesi. The sequence continues at coordinate 196,171 of JAJOZX010003827.1, forward strand.
GGAGTAATTAGAAAACTAGAGTTGACATTGGGAAGACCATTACAATGGTTTATTTGCTTACTTCACACTAATGAGCTTCCCTTGAGAAAATACCTGGAAGTACTTGACGGGACCTAGAAGTTCACAGGGTAAAATCGGGAAGGATCTGAACTTTGATCCAAAGAACAGACCAATTGCAAAATTTTCACCTCCCGCTGGAACAGTGATGGACTTACCAGAAGAAGTGCTAGCAGATCTCAGCAGTGACCAGCAACACTTCCATAAGGCGCGTTTGTCGATTCAAAACGGTCATGATAGAGGTCCAGCTATCAAATTGGCTGACAAAAGCAAATCGTCTCTTACGTTATTACATGTCGCACGAAAAACCATCAGAGACACTTCAAAGGATTGCTTATTTTATACTGAACTTCTATGCTCCTGCATGGTTTTATATCAAAGCAAACTGGTCTTGCCAGGATGGGGCCAAAAACTTTCTCTCCATGAGTGAGCTCTATCAAAAACTACATACAATCGACCAAGACATTATTCGTCCTGTGTTACAAAACAACTGTTACTTTTGTCATCCTGAAAATATCCTTTTATCTGTTATCGCTGACAAGAATAAGAATAATCGGAAGCCAGCAGTCGAAAAAGTGCTACAAGAGAAAAGGAGTGTTATACCGGGTGAAATTCAAATGTTTGACAAGAAATCCATCAGATTCAACTTCTCAGCTTCGACCTACATGGATATGATTGATTGGAACGAAATGGATATTACTGTTCCTTCCTTACTCTCTGATGTTATAAGTAGCACTGATGACTGCCAAAAACCCTTAATTCTTGACACATACCCGTGTCATTCCCAGGCAGTTGAAAGAAATGTAAAGGAAATCTCCTCTGCAAGTGAAAAAGTCTACGGACGTGACGCCCGCCATGGAATGGTTATTTTAAGCGAGAAATCTCGGCTAGAGAATCCAAAAAGGGAAACAAAATCAGATTTTAAATGCATCAACAAGAGTATAGCAATTACACTTCATATAATTTAGTGATGAACACAGTTTTGGTTTATAAAAGGAAATATTGTTATAATTTTTAACCAAACTAAATCTGCTTCAAAATTTTGTCTTTTCTTCAAAACTGAGGTCAAAGTTGCAAGACTGCACATATTCATACCTTACCTTATGAACCTTATGTTGTTTCGTGCGTTGGTCTCTCTTCACACGGAGGTCAAGCTGGTGGCCCCGCCTCTAGGTCTGGCCTGGTGGAGGAGCGAGTTGCTTTCTTGCGCTCTCCACCGTACATAGCCAGGCACGTCGGGCTTATCTGGTACTGTCCTGAGCCAGGCATCCAGTCTTTTCTTGAAGACTTCAACTTTGACCCCCGTTACGTTTCTGAGGTCCTTAGGAAGCTGGTTGAAAAGTCTTGGCCCCCTGACAACCAAGCTATTTTCCTTCAGGGTTGAGGAGGTCCCTTGTCGGGCCTTTAATTTGGGAACACTACACATTCTGCCTTTCCTATTTTCCAGTGTTGTTTGAATGGTAATTGGGTTTAGTTTTAGGTTTGGTACCAGTTTTTCGATCATTTTCCATATGTAGATTATGATGTACCTCTCTCTTCTTCTTTCCAGTGAGTACAGATTTAGTTTACGTAGTCTTTCCCAGTAGTTGAGTTCTTTGCAGCCATCAATCTTGGCTGTGAAATGCCTTTGCGTTTCTTCTAGTTTATTAGTTTCTTCCTTTTTATATGGGGACGTCAAAACTGAGCAGTATTCAAGTTTTGGTATGGTCAGTGTTTTTAGCAGGGGAATTATTACTGTCCTGTCCCTTCTCTTGAAAGTTCTTAGTACCTGTCCGGCGACTCTTTTTGCTTTATTTATCGCTATCTGATTTTGTGTTTCGAATTTCGCATCATCTGTCATTATTATCCCGAGATCAATCGCTTTCGTGCTTCTCTGAATTTCCTGTCTATCTGGAGCATAATATGCAGTCTGTTTAAGTTCTTCTTTTCTACTAAATCTCAAGAGCTGAAATTTCTCGGCGTTGAATGACATATTGTTGTCTTCTGACCATTTGTATATTTTGTTCGTGTCCCTCTGCAAGGCCTCCACGTCATGTACATCGCTGATTTTTCTGCTGATCTTTGTATCGTCTGCAAAAGATGTTACTATACTGTTGCTGTTTACTCCGCTGTCTATGTCTGTTAACATGATTATGAACAGGAGTGGGGCCAGTACTGTCCCTTGTGGTACTGAGCTGCGTACTTCCGATTCTGATGATGATATAGGGCCTACCTTAAATTTTGACGACCTGCAGACGATCTCTAAGGAAGTTGTAGATCCATTTTCCCACTTTGCCTGTTATTTCCATATATTTAATTTTATGTGCTATTATACCATGGTCACATTTATCGAAAGCTTTAGCAAAATCTGTGTATATAACATCGTAGTTGTCATTGCCTTCCAATGCATCTAGGATATTGTTGTAGTGTTCTATTAGTTGTGATAGGCATGATCTACCTGATCGGAATCCATGCTGATTTTCGTTGAATCTTTCCCGTGTCTCCAGGAAATTATAAATTTTCTCTCTAACTATTCTTTCAAATACTTTGGTGAGGTGGGACGTCAATGACACTGGTCTATAGTTCTTTGCTTGAGATCTGTCCCCTCCTTTATATATAGGGACAATGTTTGCTCTTTTCAAGATGCTCGGTATTTCCCCAGTGTCTAGGGATCTTCTCCATATCCAGTATAAAGGTGTAGCTATTTAATTTTTACAGTTTTTAATCAATAATGCGTTCCAATTGTCCCGAACTGCAGCTGAATGTAGTTTGATTTGTCCTATAGCTCTCGCTACATCTTCTGGTGTAAAATCAAAGTCTGTTATGTACTCTCCTTGCAATTCCTCTTCAAAGAATGCATTTATATCAGGTATCGCTTTGTCACTTTTTGGGGTACTGAAAACTGATTCATATTGAGCTCTCAATGTATCAGATATTTCTTTTGGATCGTCGGTTAGTTCATTATTTCCCGTCTTTAAGGGCCCAATACCGGCGCGCGTTTTTGTCTTCCTTTTTGCATAGCTATAGAAGTATTTTGGATTTTCCTTTATTGCTTCTACCGCCTTTTCCTCTTCCCTCTCTGTATGGTCCTTAATCAGGGCTTGTATTTCCCTATCGATACCCTCCAGTCTTTCTTTTATTGCTTTCCTGTCATTATCTCCGCAGTTACCTAACTTCGCCTCCACTCTCTTTCTTTTGCGGAATAGTCTTCTCTTTTGCCTCTCTAGCCAGCTCCTCTTTCCTTTTGGCTGTGATTTCGGAGCATATTTTTCTAAAATTCTCAGCGTTTTTTTCTCCAAGGTTGTTAGCATTTCTTCAGTTGTTTTATTCTCGAAAATTGTTCTCCATTCTATTTGGGCCATGTGCGATCTGATTGCTTCCCAATTTATAGTCTTCGAGTTTAAGTTAAAGGCCCCGAATTTACTTCTTTCCACAATATGTGTATTGTCTTCTAATGCTGCCGTCATATTTGTTGATATCTCGATTAAGTTGTGGTCTGAGATAATGGTTGGGGTTATTTTTATATCAGCAATCAAGTTCGTGTTATTCGTGAATACCAGATCCAGGCAGTTATTTTTTCTGGTATTTTCTGTTATCTCCTGTGTCAGCATAAACTCGTTTGTGAGAGCCATCAACATTTTTGCTTGTTCCTGATCTTCTCTTGTGCCCCCTTGTCCTGGTGAATATATATATTCCTATTCACCTTTTTGTATTTTATAAATGGGAAGTTAAAGTCTCCGCAGATCATTATATTGGGGGATGGAGGGTTTATGGCCTTTATTAGCTTTCTAATGTCATCAATGGCCTCCGAGAATTTTTCGGTTGGGGTGCTTGGAGGTCTATAGATGACTATTACTATCAAGTTTAGTTTTTCTATTTTCACTGCTAGGAGTTCCACATAGCTGTTTGATTTACTTATTATCGTCTCTGTCATATGACCTTCCTGTACATATATAGCACAGCCACCTTTCCGTCTCGTCGTTCTATCCGCTCTTAGTAAGTTGAAGCCCTCTATATTTATCTCTTTCTTATCAATACAATGTTCGCAGTTTTCACAATTTCCTTGGCAATCTTTAAGATGAGTTTCTGTGAGGCATGCGATGTCCGCCCTTGTTTCGTCCATAAATCCTTTCAGGTACGAAACCTTATTGAGTGATTGGTTTGGTCTTATTCCTTGAATATTAGCCAGGACAATTTTTATGTTCTCTGTTTTTCGTTGCCCCTTGTGCATTTCAAGTTCGTTTTCCTTCGATATCGCTTGATTCGTTGCTCTATGATCCTCCGAAAGAGATCCGTTTCCTCCTACTTGTATTGGTAGCTTCTTGCCCGGTAGCGATTTGGCTCGGGGGTTTCCAGCTGTGTCAACTGCATGTGGATGACATTTAGCATTCGTAAGGTGTCTGAGATGTTGAAAAAATTTTCTTGTTCGCTTATTGTGTTCCTATTGTTGTTCCTATTGTTATTTTTATTCCTATTGTCATTTAAACTTTTTCCTTTGTTCGTTGAGTCCGTCGGGAGATGTTGATAGTAGCATTTATTCCCGAATTTGCAGGTTCCATATTTTGCGTAAGTTCTGCAAATGTCCGGGTGGTAGAATTTACATCCGTCTCCAAATTTACAATGACCATTATTATAGAAGAAATTGCATATTGGGGGATGTTCATATATACATTGTCCTCTTTTAAATCTGCAATTATCTTTTATATAATACCTGCATATAATTCCTTCCCCATATTTACTCTTGGCTTTTGTTTTTTGCTCCTTATTGGGGGACAGTTTTACTTCGTTTACTTGACTGCCCTCTTGTCTTGTCCTATTTGTGCTATTTGTGCTAGTTGTGTTTGTGTCCTTCGTTGCCCTTATGCTGTGTGTTGTCTTTACACTCTTTGTCGCCTGTGTGTTTTCGGCCTCGTTTTGTGACGGTATTTGAATTTTTCTATTTCGCCTTTCTCCGTTTCTTCCGTTTTCCACTGTTCTTTGTTTCCACTTTCCTCTTTCATTCTCTTCTCGTAGTCTCTTTCTGCTTTAAATACCGTAAAAGAGTTTAATTCGGTCAAGCAGTTCTCGCAGAAAAATTTTATCCATTAAACTGCTTTGCGTTCGTTATAAGGGAGATTTTTTCATCTCCCCATTCTAGGCATTTAAAATCAAAAAGTAGCTGACAAAATCGCACCATCGCCTCTGTCTCATCCTGTTGCAGCTTTACAGATACCACAGAGTTGCAGGTATGCATTAATTTCCATGTTGGTGAAGTGACTCAAAAAGGGGGTATTATGGGAGGTATTGGGTGGGGGATGACTCAAGCTGTGTGAGGGAAAGAATTTTCCGTTACTCCAGGGTAGGGGATGTGGCACGCTGTATACTTCTCACTGATTGGTCCTCTCGACTGTGGCTGCGGGGATAATGGGGGGATATTTGCGGGCACTTCAAAAACAAAACTTTCCTCACAAAGAGACTCGGAAAAAAACAAAAAACAAATGCTGTATATATTAATTCACTTTGTTTTTATCTACTTTTTTGGTATACGCCGCGATTTTTACTTTTTTAAAAAGAAATACCGCTATGCACTATCAATTCACTCACAATATCGGCACCGTTTAAAACTGATTAACTGCAGGATTTTTACTGTAATACCGCTTTTATTCGGACTTCGATCGAAACACGTGTAACCGCCACAACAGCAAAACACAATTATTATTATTATTATTATTATTATTATTATTATTATTATTATATCTCTACAAATTAGGACGTCTTGCTATATTTAAAACGACCTCTACAATAAAAGTTAAAGCACTTAGTTTGCGACGCTGAACTGCATTATTTATATATATATATATATATATATATACACTACATAAGGGTGGCCCTTGTTCAGGGCCCTTATTTGGGGCACCCCGTACATTTATGAGAATAGACTAAAAAATGAAGTGCACAGAATTTGAAAGGAATGAAAACATGTTCAGGGATCGCTACTTGAAGTTTCTCCCCCTGTGATGCGTGTTGTACAGTATGCATCATACATGCAGCAAGCTACCAAAACAAACAAGAAGCTGCATACGTGATGCAAAGCTATGAAGCATTCAATGAAACGGGAGAAAACAAAATTACAAATTTACTATAAATTGTGGTGTGAAGCCGGTTGAATTCTTCTCTGAGGATCACACCGCGTACCGCGATGTCATCGACGACCCAGAGCTGTTAGTATGTTTCCCCTTCAAGAACTCTTCGTCTTGTTCCCATTGACCTAGATCCTTGGAGAGGAAGGAGTCCGATTCGAGGCCCATAGTTTCAAAAAACTGGAGGAGGTTGCAGTGATGTAGTCGAGACCACCAAGTCCGAGACTAAGACCGAGACCGAGACCTGATCCTGTGAGACCAAGATCGAGACCGAGATCAAAGGTTCGAGATCGAGATCTACCTTCCGAGATCGAGACCCTTAAAATTCGAGACCGAGATCGAGACCAAGCTCATGCCCTTTCAATTTGTTTTATACTACTATGGAAATTAGACTATGTTAAGTATATTAATAAACTAATAACTACTTTCTCAGATGTAGTGTGTTGAATGCAAAAAGTGTAGCCTATAAATTAACAAATGAATATATATATACACACGTACTTTTTATTTATTTATTTCTTTTATATCTGTTACAGAAGGTTTAATGAACGTACGCACTACCCAGTTTGACTTGTGCATTTATTTAAAGCATGATAGGTGCTCATTACACTTAAGGAACATCAGCATGCTCAGAAGATCTGCTGAAGTTCGGTTTCTGTGGGGCCTCATTATTATGCCTCCATGGCTAAACAAACGCTCAATTGGAGCACTAGAGGCAGGCACTGTTAAAACAGTCATGGCAATATTGGCCAGTGATGGGAATTTATCCCTTTTCTGGTGCCAAAACTTTATTGGAGAGCAGTTGTCTAAAATATGATGACGTCATTTTTTAACATTTACAATTGGCAATTGCGATTTGTTCTACGAATCGGTACGTTGTAAATATAAGTGATGTGAAGGGTTGTCGAGTTATTCTATGCTTTATTGAATTTATAGGTACTGTTTTCTTTATGCTGTATTTCTTACATAATTTTTGTGTGAAGCATTTTATTTTTTCATATACATAGTGGATGGGAGGATAATCGTTTTTATCACGCCATAGAGGTTGACACGCCGTTTGGCAACACTAAGTGGCCTTATAATATGTACTTATATATATAATATATATAATTCTCTATTTAGTGTTTCCATTTTCAATAAAATTAATCTGACGGGGACGGGGGGGGGGGGCAAATATTTTGTAGCGCTAACCTAAAAAAATCCAGACCCACACCCCCCCGCAAGACAAACGTGGCAACTCAAAACAGGGTGACTGATTAGTGAATACCTAGAGTCCCTTACTTTTACAAACTTTCATAAACATTCTGAATTGTGTCTGTTCAACCATCATGAGTATGCCAATAACATGTATTTTTCATTACGGTCTCGAGAGGTCTCGAAAGGTCTCGGGGAGAAAAACCGAGACCGCGTCTGTCCAGACCGAGATCTAGACCGAGATCTAAATAGCGGAGACCGAGATCGAGATCGAGATCTGCAAATTGGTCTCGAGATCGGTCTCGAGACCGAGACCGATCTCGAGACCTACATCACTGGGAGGTTGCTCGTGACGAAGTTCTCCACTGTTTTGGCCTTTGTCTCCAACTCAATCTCCTTGATTGTTATTCTGTTCTGCCGATCCTCATTCTCGTGGTTGTTGAGAGCTTGGACCATCTCTATTCAGGGTTCTACCTTAAGGGCGCTAATGCCCTTCTTATATAGTCAAAGGAACGGAACCTGGCTACGCCATCACGCAAGCGGTTGACGTCACCTGAGAACATTGTAGAACCGAGCTTCTTAACAACTGTTTTTCCCAAGTGAAATCAAAGAAACCGTCTGCGTCACTGCGTGTGAATTCCGTTCGGAAGGAAACGAGTCATCCATAGCTTGGGAATTATTGAATGAATGAAATTACATAAACATAATAGTCATCAGGGCGCAGTTTTACTTCGATTATAAATTATAATATAATATTATATATATATATATATATATATATATATATATATATATATATGTATACAGTATATATATATATATGTATGTATGTGAATGTGTGTGTATGTGTGTGTGAATATTAATGAAACCTAATATTTAGTGATTATTTTAGATTTCAGATTTCAGATTTCTCCTATAAAGAGGGAGAGAAGGTTTCCAACTCAAATTTGCCTAAGTAGTTAAATTAATTGCTAGGATTATTTTAATGTAACTACTGTAAACAAAGTTCCGCAGTAAAACTTTAATTACACTAATTCTTAAGATTGGTGTGGGAATACCAGATGGTTAAAACATTTTAGATTATTTACATGGATTAGGTCGAACTTGATTTAGTTCCATTCGATTTAATTCTAGTTCAGTTTTATCGCATTCACCAAATTCCATTTTATTCCATCCAATTCCACTTAATTCCTGCGAGTTCGAATTAATTCAAGTGTTCAAAATTGTTAATTTTAACAGAGCTTATACATCCACTAATCTAGTCGATCGTACGCCTGACGCCCAGAAAAGCGGCTTAACCAGATACTAAGCAGCAATTCACTCTTATTCCAGTATTATTCGACTTAATTCTTCCAGTACGTTCAACTTACAGTACTTCCAGTCTGCGAGATTTGACTTACTTTCAGTGCGACTTTACTCCGGTCCCATGTTTTTCGTCCGATTTTATTCCATTTCATTCGACTTTATTCCAATTAAAAATGTCCATTCTGCTATTACTGGCATTCTTGAATGATTGCATAAAATGAATAACACTTGCAATTGTTTGTCATGATAACATCATTGTTATAGCACCCGATGTTTTTGACAATTTGACAATTTGACAATTTCTTTAGTGAAAGAAATTACAAACTTTGAATATGATTAAGAATTACTGTATATATGAAAGTGGCAGTTACCCACTGCCAGCAAGCTCAGGATGGACACTTTGAGCTCTTCCGCTAAGTCACCGATTACAGGTTAGATATTTAATGAAGGAATATTTTTATTTCACTAATTGACAGCGCATTCCATGTCTAATTACTCACTTAAGCTGAAATTCCATTTTAAAATGAGATACATGAGATACAATCAAGTTTGTGTAGTCGGCACTCACCCAAGCTGTGTGTGCCAAGTATTTGTGTCGAGAAAGAGTTAGAAAAATGACCTATAGACATTTCTTTGACGGAGAATTTCATCGACACTCTTACTACCTAAATTAACCTAACCTAACTAAGCTTAACCTAACGTAACTTACCTAACGTAATTGAACCTAACTTTAAAACAACTTGTCGATAAAATGCCACGTTCATGAAATGTTAATGTATGCGAGAAATAATATACATTAATGAATTTTATAAGAAAAAAAAATATACCTTTACAAATACTCGTAGAATTAACTTGATATCCTATAAAAATTAATATTTTTATCTGAAATGAAAGAAATACGACCAAACTCAATTTTGTGAGATTAAAGCACTTCAACATCTGTCTCTTTCCATAATACATCACTGGCGAAGATGAAGAAAAATGCAATGCAGTCATTAATTTTAAAGAAATATTATCATCTCCTCATTATGAAACTGACGAGCGTTTGAAACTTCTCGAAAAATAAAATAAATCGTAGATCATTTAAAATAATCTAAAATTTTCGGATGAAAATGGAAGAGGATATTGATTTAGAAATATTACATTAAAAGTTTTCTTCAGAAAATCATTTTAAAACTTCCTTCAATTAGTGGTAAACGAGATGTGTTCATTAAATACAATATTCTCACAATTATTTTTATCAGTGTAAAATTATTAAAAGAATATTTTAGTCTGTAATAAAATAAAGTTACAAATTATACAAAATTAAATTAAATGCAAATGTGAAACAAACTTTGGCTGAATATGTTTAGCAAGATATGACACTCAGTAATTACATTTCATATCTATTACCAAATATCAGCATATAAAACTATATATTAAAAGAGAGAGAGAGAGAGAGAGAGAGAGAGAGAGAGAATACAATTGTGAAGGAGTTTTTCCGTAATCAGAAAACCAATTGCTTCTGAATGATAATAAGAGCATTTTTATAGCATTTGCTCTCTGCCTCGCCTTCCACTCTGTTCGTACAATTATTATTAGAGGTTTCCAGTAATTAAGTCGTAAGAATGCGTTCCATGGAGCGCAAATGTGGGTTCTTCACCCACAATTTGAAATGGTAATGAATTAATAATGGCGGTCTTATAAAACGAACGTAAATGGACGATTAGCATCTCATCAAAAATTAATAGCACCCTTATGCTTTTCTCTTTTCATTACTCTCTCTCTCTCTCGCTAATATATGTTTAATATGCTGATATATTCGTATACTTTCTTTCTTTTTCTTATTGTTCTTTCATCTCTCTTTATTTTCTTTCCTTTTCTCTTTCTTCATTTATTCGTTCACGTTGTTTATCTTCTTTCAATTTAACATTTTTGTTTTTAAGTCTTGATTTAATGATTTTCCCAAACATTAAAACTTATATGGGACATATTTAGTAGCTATAAGTATAATCAGTCTGAAAAACGAGGCTTAAGCACTGCAATGCAGACATCAGATGGGACACGAGTAAGGAAATAATATAACTGTTGATAATTATTACCTTCCTCTTTTCGAACCAATCTATCTCACCATTGTCTTCAACCAAATTCTCTCCGTTGAAGAATCTATCACTGTAATAGCAGAGGAAGAAGAAGAAGAAGAAGAATTATAAATAATGAAGTACATTTTCAGTTTAGAAATGAACACAGTAGTAACAACAGAGCCAGGCACTATAACAAAGTGCTTTTCTTATTTCTTTATAATATTCTCCCTACTCCCATTAACCCTTATTTCACAACCTTCCCTTTCATAACCTATCTTGGTGATTCGGTGTGAAAATAAATAAATTTGAAGACTATTGCTGTCTTTCAATAGTTTTTTATGGAATAATCTTACGTAGAAAATATACAATTATGTGCTGTTTTTTCTGGCTTATATACATATACATTTTGTAAAATGTTAATACTGTATATACTGTACTTCATTAAAAAAATAAATTCTGTTTGTATACATACCAAAAATAGATGCTCATGCTTTTCAGGAAAATGGAGCATGTCATACCGCAGTATATACGAACAGGCAGTGGAAGAGGCATTAGAGTATCCTTCCCTGCGACCTGCAAAGCCCCTACATGATTTCCATGGAATCTGTTAGGATACTTAGGCGCCGTTCAAAAATTACGTAACGCTATTTTTGCTAAAACCTGACGCCCTCACCCCCCTGTAACGTTCTGGAACGTGTAGGGGTGTCGGGTGGGGGAAGTGTAACATAACATCTTTATAGCGGGGGGGGGGGGTCTAGAGTTACAGAACATTCCTGGGGGATCTGGGGTGTCAAGGTTTAGCAAAAATAGCGTTACGTAATTTTTGAACGGCCCCTTAGTCCTAAAGTTGAGGCAGAGGCAGCTGAAGGAAATAACACTCTAGAGATATAAGGAATGTGGGTCAACGTGACCACTTCCCCCTTGTTAATTTTATGCCATCTCAGGTTCTGTAATTATTAACATGAAACTTACCCCAGTTACTGAGTATTCCTTTAATTTATTGTTCTATTTAATATATATACATATTCTTAAAAGTTATTTATAAAAAATATAAACCAATTTATTGATTAACTTTGACTTCATTTATTTTATGTTTACCTTGCATTTGTTCCTTATAGCGTAAATGAGAAATCCATTTTATTTCTCTACGTTTCAACGTTTCATTTTAAATTCAAATTTCAATTTCTCACCCAAATTTTGAATTTGCGTTCAACACGTTTGGAATATTTTTAGCCGTAGAAGTGCATCGATCTGTTTAGACGCTCAAGCCGTTGGCATTAATCTGAAATTCAGCTTCAATTTCTTCGTATAATCTCACATCATTTCTCATTTCAGTGTTCGCATTTCATAATTCAATCGCTCGAACACCGTCCCTGTCAATCCAAAGTTCAATTACGTGTGCGAATAATTGATTGACTAAGGTTTGCACATATGGTAGATGTGTGAAACTAAGTTATACGCGCGTGTATATGTGCGAATACATGTATGTATACATAACGGCGAAAGAACAGATCAGAACTCATTACGATTCTTGTTGGAGGATAGAATTCTCCCTAATATCCTAATATACATCATTATGAAGAAAGTTATTTACTCTTTTATTTACACGGAGCACAGGATGAAAGAAGACACTCAGATTGAATTTTTCCCATTTTTTAGTGATGGTTACAATTCCTAAAATTAGTAAATTATTTACCAGACATGAAATTTTAAAACCAACACGTAGAATAATTAGCACAGTATGCATAAGAGTAGTAATATATTGAAATAGACAAATTAATTATATAATTTGCAAGGAAATATTATTGGCCCTAATTTATAAAGTATGATTCTAACATTTTGAATGTATTGGTGAAAATGCATAGTTGTTTATTGTGAAATATTTCCATTTATTTATGTATCAGTAGTATGGTAAGCACCCATACCGACATGAGCGTAGACACCTCTGAAGGGGTCGAACCCCATTGCAGCCATTAAGAGGGTTATTAATTGATGGCGTTTTCCCCACTCTTGTTTAAAAGAAATCAAACAATAAACCACTGTCAAACCTTATCAAGATACAGTCACTGACCACCTTAGTGGCCTTCTAGATAACAAAAAGGACCGTCAGAGGCTTCAGGGGGCTCCGATCCCTTCAAAGAGGGCTACGTCCATGTCGGCATGATTGCGTACCATACAACGTTATCTATAAATAAAAAATGTAACAGGTATCATTCGAAACCCCTATTTACTCACATGGAAGAGGGTGAGGAGAAACACGAACTCCGAGAGTCATCTGAGCCCAAACAGTCACAGAATAGGTGGCCTTTGCACTAATTCCAATCTCCAACCAACCAAGTCACGAGATTGAACCCAACATATATTACTATAAATACAGGGTGCCATAAAGTGTGGAAACTTAGGATCGTATTAAGGACATTTTATTACTATGTCCTTTGTTTCCAGACTTTATGGCCACTCTGCATTACTATACTACTAAATTACTGTAAAATTCTTGAGTTAATTATTTATCGTTTGGACTGATAACATCCCCTATGTAAGAACAGTAAAATGCTTCATAAAGTATTGAATATCCAGGAAATGCACCGACACTAGAGGTCTGCAGAAAACATTCAAATACCAAACTTCCTCGATGTAAACCACTCTTCGAGCCGTTCTAGACGGTCTTCATAGTGAATGAATCTGGTCCAGTAAGATGTTTCGGATACCCACAACCACCCATATTACTCTCATTAAGTACAACAGAAGTTATTCTCGCAAAGAGACAATCCCCCCACGACTAGCAATGCGTATGACACTAAAATACTTTGACGACACTAGCAGCAGATTTGAACTACAGCCAATTATTGGCCTGAACAGTATTAATTACCAGCAATTTTAGGACTGTCTTGGATTGTACCGCAAACTAACTCTTACAGTGCGATCAATACAGTGTATATTATTTCACACCTTTTGTACACCTTATACTTACAAAAATGAAACTGCGTTACATCAACAAAATCGAATTTTATAATGTCGACGTTCGACTTTATGCAAGTATGATATATGAATTTCAGATTTCAAAATAATTTCAGATTTTCAATGAAAACGATTGACGTAGACTTAGCCTAACCTAACCGGGCATAATGTAACTTAACCTAACCCAACTGAACCTAACCTGACCTAATTTTAACCAATTTTTTAATATCAACATTATGTATGTTGACACTGTGCTGTAGACACTGTGCTTTGTTCCGCTACCCGGTCTGCCCATTACTGAACCGAATCACCGGTACACTTGCACTAAAACCTTGTCTGTTATTACTCGTCCAAAATGGAACATACCCATTTGTAACTTTCAACAATCTCAGTCATTCTTGCATATTCATACGAAAGTGGATCTTAATCTTTTAATTTCTATTACCCATGGAATGAGGCCACTGTTAGAGGCCCAAATAATGAAAGCAACCCATATTTGGATTATATTAATAAAATTCCTTCACAATGTTCACTTACTACACCGACTTTTACTTCGTAGAGAGTAGTGGAACAATGTCGATCTGCACAATGTCGACATACATAATATCGACATCAAAATTTCTGAACCTTATGGGTGTCAGTTAAATTAATATTAATTTAGCTTAAATTAGATCAGGTTAGGTTCGGTTCGGTTATGCCCAGTTAGGTTACACTAGGTTAGATTAGGTCTGGCTAGCAGTGCTACTGTAGTATGCGGTCTACCGTTAAGTTTCTACTGTAGTATGCGGTCTACCGTTAAGTTTCTACTGTAGTATGCGGTCTACCGTTAAGTTTCTACTGTAGTATGCGGTCTACCGTTCAAAATATTTAAAAGGAATTGAAAATGAATTGAAAGGAATTATAATTTAATTTACACAATTAAGGAATTATTAAAGAAGTTAAAAAGTTAAACATACTACTACCGCATACTTAACGGTAGACCGCATACTACAGTACGCCCTTGATGATTGGTTAGGTTAAGTCGTGATATTTTCGTTAGTTTTAACGAAAATATCACGACTTAACCTAACCAATCGTCAAGGGCGTACAATTAACCTAATAATAAAGTAATAAGAAGATAAGAAGCTATAATTAAAAGGTAGACCGCCGAATCGTAGGTAGACCGCATACTACAGTAGCACCCTGGCTAGCTTAGGTTAGTAATTTTCAATGAAATGCTGAACAAACTTTTCCCTGCCATTTAAAATCTAAAATTCATATACTTGCGTAAGGTTGAACGTCCACATCATGAAATTCGATTTTGTTCATGTAACGACTTCGTAGAATGCTTCAAAATTAATTTATAACGCCGCTATGAATTTCTCATATACCAAATAGACTTCAATTACTGACTTCCCTAAAAATTTAACAATGCAATCATATTGGTTAACCCCATTTAGGGAGAAATTTGGCATTGATGGAATTATTCCACTTAATTACATTACCGCTCGACACAAGAACTCACTACGTTTCTTAATCTGGTTAGCATAACTAAAATAGCATGTTAATTGTGTTTTTCTTTCTTATACGCTTTATTATTAGCGTTTCATGTTTTCTTGCGAAAGTTGAAAGGGAATTTCAATCAACTAACTTCAATGTCAGCGATTTATTTTTTGCCGAGTCGTCGTACACTGTAAAGTTTAATTGAGTCATAATTGAGGCATCAAACCACCGATACTAAAAATTATTTTAAGGCTTTTCGTATATTGCTATACCTCATCCCTGATGAGTTATGGCAATGTATTATTCCCTTGCGAGTGTGGATCAGTTCTTGTATTGATTGTGAAATTATATATATATATATATATTAGGGTGTCACTAGGTAATAGGGGGAAAATTAAACGATGGATATTTTCCTATGACACCCCCTAAAATTGTTCCATTTGGTGTAAAACATACGGAAGAGAAATTTGGTCCTGATTGGTCATCATTTAAAGGTCGCCCTCGTCACTGAAAACAAGACCCATTTGTTGACGTCAACAAGCTGTTCAGTGTTCACAGCTTGGGCCGAACCCGATAATAAAAAACAAGGCAATTTGGTGAAATAACGAAAGTAAGACACTTAAAAACGCAAAGAATACAAACAGTTTATTATATAATCAAAATAGAAGACATAATTTGGCGAATAATGGTACAAAATGGAGAAGCAACAAAAGCAAAACTTTGAGAAATAAAATACATATACAGTAGCAGAATAATTGGTGCTCATACGCTGATCAGTGATTAGTTCTTTCGCGTCCTCACTAATGCTGATTTGTTCGGAGCTGGGTGTTGCTCTCTGTGGTCAGTGACAACTTGAACGAGGAACTGGAGCTGTTCTTCTTTCACTGTCAACTTTCCGTTCAGCTCCTTCACCAGAGCCACGGCCCGTTCTGCTCTGTCGTTCACCACTGCAAGTTTGGAGACCACATCCCGAGCTTGCACGTATTCAGAGTTTGACGTCCATGAACTGGGATGGTGGAGCAGAAAGCAATCTGGCAACTGAAGTTTTGAGAAGAATCCTCGGGTGTTCTTTGTGATCAGTTGCTCCAGTCCTTTGCTGTCACTGAGGAACATAGTATCAAGAACCAAAGGTCGTTTTGGCGGCATGTGAGGGGCTTCTTGATCTAACGCTGCAACCATGCTGCACTTCACTTCCATCGATATCCTCTCATCAAAGAACGCCAGACCCACTGCCTCCTCCGAATGGTACCACAGGTGCGCAGACAGCTTCTTGGTGGTACCATCAGAGATCTTCTTGTGCGGGTATCGAAGGAGCGTCCTCATCAATTCCCAATCATTCAGCGGAGCTTCGATGGACAGATGAGCTGTTGCCCACGCTTTCATGTAAACTAGAACAGAAAAGAGGCAGATATCTCGAATTCCGCGTTCCTCAGTGTTCGTCAGTTTAAACTGTCTTCGGAAAAGCCAGATCTTGATGGCATAGAGCCCCTTAGCCATCCATCTCGCCCGGTGCATAGCACCAGGGGCGCGGAAGTTTAGTCCCTTGTATGGAACTCCTCCAAGAAAGATGACGGAAAGATCGAGGAATTCCTGATAGTCATCACGAACTTGAAGTGCTTGTGATTTTGCAAACTCAATGAGCTCCGTTCTATGCTTAAAAATAGCTGCTTTGGTGAACGCATCTGTGTCCGCAGTTTGGAACTGTTGCTGGTCAATGCGGGTCCAATAATCATGGAAGCGCTTGAAAAGCAGAATTTCTGGACCGGTAGATACTGAATCTAGCGATGCTGCGAATGCCGCCTGTAGCACCAACTCCAGTACATGGTGTCTGCACGCGCAGTGTAACAGGTCACGTCCAACTTTTTCTTCCAGAAGAACACAAGTTCCTCCACGGTGGCCTGTGTTTGTCGCGGTTGTGTCGAAACACATAGATTTGACATGATCAGTCACTCCCCATTCATTCAGGCAATCTATGATGGCATTTGTTTGTGCCAGCGCGGTTCCTGACAGAAGTTTTGGCACCCCGAGGAGCTGCTCTGTCCCGGAGCCAGATACAAGAATAGGTAAGCGGTCAACATATTCTCGTGACGTCAGATCTTGCATGAGTTTTCCGTCCCAGTGAACAGTCAACGGACTATTGCCTTGGAACTCGCTCTTCAGTTGCCGAGCCTTAAGGGTACGGAATTTTTCACGCTGACGATGAATGGATCCACGATTGATGTTGTAGTCGCTAGCATCATGCCCTAAGCTGGAAGCTGCCTCAAACAGCAGATATGTGGCCTTTCTTGACGAGAGTTGCGTGCGATCAAGCGCTGCCGCCAATTCCGATGTCATGATGTTCTTCGTTGCTCTTTGTTTAGACGCTAACGAACCACCACATGCTCCTTTTTCTTCGCTATCATCTGAGCTGGAGGATGAGGACTCCAAAACCGCTTCGTTGGATACTGCCTCCATTTCAGCTGCTGATCGCTTTCTTCGTTTCTCCTCCTCCTCCCGACGTCGAGTACAATCTTTGACTTGGCGCTGATGGGTCATGTCCAAACCTGCCATTGAACCTGGACGTCCTTTCTGGCGCTGCTGCTGAAGGAACTCCCAATCCTCTGGGTACTTGACCAATTTCTCACAATCAGCGTGGGCGATGTCAAAGAGACGATCGAGGCGTTCAATGAATTCTTTTTCTTTCGTCTTGTGTGAATCGCTCGTCCTTGAGGCGTGTTTTTTGAGTCCTTTCCACTCCTCGAAGACTTTATCCAGTTTGCTGACGCAGTGTGTCTCGAGTCTGGTTGGAATGTGAGCTTTCTCCCAGAAGGACATCACTGCTCGAAGTGACTTCCTCAACGCGTCACGTATTGTCATTTTCTTTTCATGGTGAAGGTAAAGGAAGTAACCGAATGCTTGTCTGTAGGAAGGAAGCTTGCATCCTTTCACCTCATCAACCGCTGCCCCTAATAGGTATATACACTTCCGGGTTTCCATCACCAGAAATCACGTAGCTGAAATGAGAAACGGTGAATCGTTAAGTATTGTTCACTTTATTTCTCAGATATTCAGACACACACAGATACACACACACACATATATAGAGATATATAGATATCTAATGAACGATTATGGAGACGCCGCGCAAGCATTAAACTTTGGAAGGCGGGGGCGACCTTTTATAGTTATTCAAATAAAAAGATTTTTCAGTCACCATGTTTTTTTACCAATGGAATAGATTCGCGGGGTGTCAGCATGAAAATTTCAAACTTTGCATTTAAGTGACACCCTAATATATATATATATATAATATATATATATATATATATATACTGTATATATGACGTGTCATAAACCTGTTACCTTGGTCCTACAAGCTTTACGACATGAGTTTCGTGTATTTGTTACAATATCTTATTTCCAAGTGTGTAGCAAATTACACAAAGTCAGAAACCGCAAGAGGACATCCCAGAGCAATTGAAATTGACACACAGAGACCCTCTATGCAAACAAAACAGGATGTTGATTTGTTACGGCTCTTGGAAGGCAACCATAATGGAAGCGAAGAATGTAGATCCGACCAGAACTAATTTTCTTCAAACACAAAAGCGCAAGGTTGATTTTAATGAGATAAATCAGGCAAACAAAATTTGACTGCAAGGAATATCTTTGGCGACTCATGCAATAAAAGAAGACCCTCTAGATTCGTGACGCCTGTACCAGATGTTCAGTCGCTGTAAACCACTTCGACAGCAACAGTAATTCAACCCTCCAAGAAAAAACACTAAGAAAACCATTGAAAAATCGATGAGAAAACCAAAATGGCAAAAGAAGAGAAAAGCCGAGTCCTATCAAGAATCCTCCTTGGTAGCATTAGTCTCTGCCCAATCGATTTTAGGACACAGCTTTCGTAAAAAGTCCCGTGACAAGATCTCCGTTTTTCTTTCAATAACACTTTTCAACAATGATTTTGTCTCAGGAAACGTTTTATGCCATTATTATAGAGTTTTTAACGCTGATTACAAAAATGGTCTTATTATTTTCCTATCACGTATAGTATTTGAGAAATTTGCATTTTTATGTTTTGGAAAAAATATTCAATTTTTGTAGTAAAAGCTGTTTGTGACTAAACTATGCGTGATACGGTATGTTGCTCTGTCATGTGCTGTGATGTTTGCCTTATTACGTCGTGTGTATTGCTACTCTTATAGTATGTGTGATGTTAATATTTTTTAATATTTTGTATAATATTTAATTAATTATATCCAATATACAATATTATACATATACATATTATATACAATATACAATATACAATAATTGTATAATATTTTTTAAGATTTCATGGAAACTATGCGTGATACGCCAAACTGAATAACATTCTCGAAATCAGCAGAATCGACTTCTTATAGACCAGCTTTGTTTGTTGCTGAGACAATAAAAGTAAAAATTTGTTGTTCAGTGTAATCATTCCGTTTCAGTGACGTTTATCATTTTATTAAGTTGTCTATCGATGTAATTAAATTAAATATAATATTAATCACATATTAATCCAGATAAGCAGGAAGATTTTATTTATTTATTCTTTTTTAACTGGCAAAAATCTGACCGTCCTGCATACTTGTACAAGACGCAACGCATATCTGGGATAATATAACGTTTAAGTTAATTGTTAATCCGGTGTTTGTTATATTGCTGTTGAATATGACAAACAATTATTAATAAAACTTTGTTGTTGTGAATTAATTGTATTAACCCTTTGAAGAATGATTTAAATACAAATTGAAAGACAAAATACTTCTCTGAGAATCAAACACAAATGAAAGCCTTAAACATGTTTTTACAAAAAGAAATAAAAGTTGTTTGGGTTTGGTGATAAATTTGCCATGACTCTAAATATCTCTACATGACTCTAAATGGACCCTTCTTACAACATTTGTTTCTGCAACCATAAAACTGTGTGTACTTACCTTGCAGAATAATATTTTGTGTATCGCTCACGTGAGTTACATGAACAAAATCGAATTTCATAATGTCGACGTTCGACATTATGCGAGTACAGTATATGGATTTCAAATTTCAAACTACATTTGATTTTCAATGAAAATGATTAACCTAACCAAACCAGACTAACCTAACCTAGCGTAACCTAATCGGGCATTGTAAACTAACCTAGCCCAACATAACCTAACCTGATCTAATTTAACCAACTTTTAGTATCGACACTATGCATGTCGACATTGTGCAGATTGACTTTATTCCGCTACCTGGCTCACGTTGTTTCTGTCAGACCAACATTGTCTTGTTCACAAAAAAAGCTATTGAGAAATCAGATAAGCCACACAGCGCTTTCTAAGGTTGCCAACCCAGTAGTTAAATTCCAGAATAAGTGAGACTTAGGTCCAAATGGAGTCAATGGGAAAATAGAAAATTTTTGCGGTAAACATGGACCGCTGAGCCGGAAAGGATTTAAGGCAGACTCCATACCATATTATTTATCCTAATAGTAGTAACTAACATTTCAATCAGAATCCTTGTTTAAACTTTATTTGCAAATAAACTGCATGACCACCTAAAGTGTTAACTATATATATAATATACACACACACACACAGGGTGTTTCACAACCGGTCTGCCTACTTTGTGGGGGGTGATTTGGGGGGTGATATCGAGTAAAAGAGTTAATAATACAACATAGATGCTATTTTCAACAGTTGCGGAGCTACGAACGTTTTAAGATGTGCAAACAATAAATCCCTACTTGTGTGAAATTCGATAAATGGACACTGTAGGGTGGATCACTTTTCACTTTTTTTTTTAAATTATAGCTGGTCAAAGTTTTTCCCATGATTTGGTTCAGTGGAAGTACACTGACACCATTTTTACGAAAATCGATCAATATTTAGGGGTCGCGCATCGACCTTGAAAATTTCAATTTTGGAAATTTGGCCAAATTGACAATTTTTTACTAAAGATAAATCATCAAATGACCATATTTTCTGAATCCTCTCAGTGAAAGAAATCCTCTCAGATACTTACCAAGTTGATAGGACAAGTGGTTTAGAAGTTATACTCACCTTGAGATAGCATTAAAATTTAAAATACTGTATTTGTCCCCGTACCTCCATATGCTGTCTGCCATTGTCGGCTTTTTAGGATAAGATAAAACGAATAAGGAAAGATCATATGTATTTTGTATTAAAACGGTTTACCGATATCACTAAAGGCACTTACTCCGGTGCCCCTAACTAGGTTCAAAAACTGTATGAATCGTGGTTAGAACACACGTCATCTTAAGGCGTGCGCCATGTACTCTCTCTGCTAACTCCCTTTCCCTCTGCGCTACGTCATCTTGGCAAGTGACGACTTCTTGAAGTCACCGAGTTCTTTCCGGCTCTTTTCCACGAGCTGAAGAAGACCCTGCAGCTGTGACTCGTCTTTTGTGACAGTGTTCGCGTAATCTTCTATCAGTTTTATCCCTCTCTCTGCCACGTCGTTGGTAACTTTCAGATGCGAGATGACATTCTTCAGATCACAGTAGTTCTTATCTTGATCCCACTTATTCACCGGCAGAGTGAGCCACGTAGACGCGCACACCTGCAGGCCTGTGAACACGAACCACGATGACTCCTCGATCAGGTCCGGAAGGCGCGTCGTGTCATCAACCGAGGACGTTGTCATACGTGAAGTCCTCGGGCACAGCGAGGCGGCACAGCTTCTTTGCCATCTCGTGCTTCACAGTGTCTTCCACTTTGTCACTGCAGAGGGCGAAAACGACGGTCTGAGGCCTCAGATACCACAAGTGCTGCCTGATCACTGCCAGTGAAGCCTCTGCAATCTTGCGATCCACAGCCCTGTACTGCAGAAGACGCTGGTACAACACAAGGTCATTCAGCGGGCATCAGCTGCGACAGGAGCCGCCAGCCAGGCAGGTGCGTAGAGGAGTGCAGTAAATAGTACCACTCTCTGAAGTTTCTGTACCAGCTCGTCGTCGAACTCCAGCTGACCGCTGAACATCAGGAGCTTCGTGTAGTAGATGATCTGAAACGAATACGCACTGTGACGTATAAATACCGATACCACTCCAATAAGTTGTTTAATGGTAAATTATTTATTATTTTTTTCTGGTAGGGACTTCAAATGGCTGTTTGCAGAAGTCAATACAATATTTAACTTCTAATTCAAAATACCAACCTTGGCCATCCACCTCGCATGATGGTAGGCTCCTGGGCGCATGAAGTGTGTGCCACGACGTGGCTGGGCCCCGAGTACCAGGAGTGTAATCTCCGCCACTTCTCGGTAGTCTTCTCTGACAAGACCAGAAGCGGTGCCGAGGAACTCGACTGCCTCATCTCGGAGCTCCATCAGCCACGTCACCTCCGCCAAATGCTCGATCTCCAGCTCGCGATAAGTCGAGAGGTCGAGCTTGTCCCACCTGAAAGGGGAGTTATGAAAATATTGCATGAAAACGACTGAAGTTTCCTTTTTCGACTGCTATTAACATCATTAGTAGAAGGACGCTGATATCTCAATTGCTCTGAAGGCAAAAAATCATTGGAGAAAACAAATGCGCCTTAGACTTGAAATTCACCTTCTCCTCAGATACTAGAACAAAGGTTCAGTTGGTGCTGTGGTTCTTCCAAACGCGGTGATGACCACTGCCCCCACGATGAGCTCTATAACGTGATGGCGACAGCCCAGCTGGAAGAGCGGTTTACCAAGCATGTTCTCCAGCCGGACCACCGCACCCTGCACCCTCCCCGTATTGGAGGAAGTTGTGTCGAAGCACAGTCCAATCACGTTGTTCTCGCATCCCCAGTCTTTGAGAGCACGAAAGGTCGCCTGGGCCTGGGACAGACCGGTGCGGTCGTCAGCAACAGTCGGAACGTCCAGAATTTCCTTCGTGACATTGGGAGCTCCGAGATGAGAATCGCCTGGCGGTGCTCCAATGATCCAAGAGAGTCCTGAAACGTATGTCATACATGCCAATCCATTATCGTCCACTGGAATATGTCAATCCACTGTCGTCACTGGAACATGTTAATTCACTGTCGTCCACGGTAAGGGCAAAACTGACCTTGATTACTTTACCGTCCCAGTGGACGACAGCATGCCTCGGAGATACGAAGGATTTCTGCACAGCTGTCGACACTTCACAACGATGTGCCACTCTTCCACGGCGAGACGTGTCCTTCGAGATACTGAATTTGTCCAGGTCTGCGGGCGGATCTGCCGAACGTAGGACTGCCGCTACGACACTTGCCACCTATGTGCGAAATTGAAAGGAAATTGACAAGGATGCGTATGGTTTTTATGTAACAAAATAATCACTAAATTTTCCGTCGTTACGTCTATTATATCTTTGTCAAGGAAAGATCATTACTGATATATACACACCTGATTATTGAACATCCGGAAGCGATCAGCCACTTCAATAACAGCCGGTGCATTGAGGATGCGGTGAGGAAGGCTGATTGATACAGTTGATTCTCTCGGCTGTCGGTATGGTGGTTCTAGCTGTGATTCGGAGTTGCTCGATGATCTGCTTTCTATAGATTCATCGTCGCTCTCAGCTTCGGTTCCTAATTTCGTTTTTGAGGTGCCTGGCTCATCACGAGATTGTTGTCTTGAGAGTTGCCGTTTTCTCTTGACAACGAACACTTTATCATTCCCACTCATTGTTGCCTGGCGCAGGCCCCGTTGATCCTCATAAAATTTAATATCTTCTTGTTTGTTGTTGTCTGAGAGCAGTCGACTTTTCTGTATCTCTTCAATAGCATCGGGAGCTCCGATGTCCCAGAGCTTGTTCAGATTTTCTGAAAACTTCTCCCTGCCTTTTCCCGCATCACTGTCTCTTATCTTGCTCTTCTGCAGCGAGCGCCACTCTTCCCACAGTAACTCCAGTTTTCTTTCGCAGTTACGCCTCGTGATCGTCTTTATACGTGCCATGTTCCAAAATGCCAGAACATTGGCCACCGTGTCTTTTACGGCGACCTTCCTGTCAGTAGTTTCCTGCTTGACATAGAAGAAGTACTGGAGAACTTGATGGGTGGTTGGCAATTTGGCACCACCGATCGAGGAAGATGGCTGACCAATTAAGAAGACGTCCGTGGCTGACCTTAGAGAAGGTGGTGCTGTTGTTACTGCTTTCTCTTTTCCAGAATAAGTAACTTTCAGAGTCTTCCCACTCCTGGTTGTTAACAGTTTATCCATTGTACTAAAGTCTAGACTTATCAAACAAGAATCAATTGACACAGTTGATCTGTAAAAAGCAAACTGTGATTAGTAAAAATATTGGTCATAGACAAAGCGTGTGTGTGTAATTGGGATTTTAGGATGCGCCAGCTACTGATGCTATGATTACGTCCATAACGAGGGACAAATACGGTATTTTAAATTTTAATGTTATTTCTAGGTGAGTGTAACTTCTAAACCACTTGTCCGATCAACTTGGTAAGTATCTGAGAGGATTTCTTTCACTGAGAGGATTCAGTAAATATGGTCATTTGATGATTTATCTTTATTCAGTAAAAAATTGTCAATTTGGCCAAATTTCCAAAATTGAAATTTTCAAGGTCGATGCGCGACCCCTAAATATTAATCGATTTTGGTAAAAATGGTGTCGGTGTACTTCCACTGAACCAAATCATGGTCAAAAGTTACCATTACTAATCCTCAGTTTTTCTTTCAATTGGTTCTGATCTGTGGTACGAGACACTGTGTTGCGCTAAGGTAAACAATCAAAATGAATCAACAGTTCACACCCGCTGAATAAACTGATATCCATTTCATTTATGCATTCTGTGATGGTAACAGCAGAGCGGCAGTTGAGGAATATCGAAGACGTTTTCCGAACTGCCGAATACCAAACAGGCAAGTGTTTAGTGACACACACCAGAGATTAAAGAAAACAAGAACCAAGAATATGTAGCACGACGGCCTGTTACTGTGGAAGAGTGCATACTGGACCTAGTACAACGTAGCCCAACTACCAGTGTTCGAAGGATTTCTAGACGAATTGGTGAATCCGCCTCGCGTGTATGGAGAACCATACATGATGAAGGTTTATATATTATCATTTGCAACGTGTACAAGCTCTTCAACCGGATGATTACGATAAATGTGTTCAATTTTGCCAGTGGATGGTTATGCATCACCAAATTCTTAATCGCATACTGTTTAGTGATGAAGCACAATTCATTCGGGATGGAATTAACAATAAACGAAATTCCCACTTGTGGTCCGCCGATAATCCCCACGATATCGTTGAAGGAAACTTTAAACATCAATTCTCGGTGAATGTTTGGTGCGGTGTAATTGGAGATCAGCTGACTGGACCGTTCGTTTTGGAGCAACGATTAACTGCTGATATTTATCTGAACTTCGTGACGAACGAATTGCCGCTTTTGATGGAGGACGTGCCATTGGAGACAAGGCGCAGGATGTTCTTTCAGCATGATGGGGCACCACCACATTTTGGTCGTCATATTACGGATTACTTGAATCAGCGGTACGGGAATCATTATATTGGTCGTGCTAGTCCAATTAGTAGGGCAGCTAAACAAGTTGAAGTGGACAATCCGGACAAAAGCACCAAACTTTCCCTACTTGTATATTTTGGACCAACAATTAAAAATATCCCCGGAACCACCTTCAGAGACCATTACTTGGCCGCCATATTGGATTTCAAGATGGCCGCCATAGACAAAATGGAATTTCTGATATAAGTTTCAATAGAGAATTCCCTTGGCATGTTTGGCATCAAACTATATGTTTTTTTGGCATGATCAGATCAATAAAACAACTTTTAAGCTGATCAGAAGTATGTTTACTGCAGAAATCACACTTCGTACAACATATACAGTGAAAATCATGAATATTTTAACACAAAAACCATGTTTAAGAAAAATCAACGAAACTATAACAATTGAAGATTTCACCCACCAAAAAGTAGACCTTTAGCTCTATAACTGAATGTGGGAGAGGAAAATTGGCAAAATATGTGCATTTTAAAAAATGAAATTCTACAAAGGTCAAAATGCTACCATTTCATATTTGCACAATTTTCATGCATTATTCGTGGTTCTATAGAAAACTTGTATTAACAACATTTGTAGAGTAAGGGCAGGGCTATTAAGTGGGCACCATAAAATGGAAATATCTTGGCATTTAGCATTGCAATGCCTACTGTCCCAACTCACCCCCTGTCCCGAACTGTCCCAACTCACCCCGCTCGACGCTATATGTTAAACTGCACAGTTGCAGCTACACAGTTCTGTACACTTCCACCTGGCCTTCTTGCAAGCACACCTGGTGCCACATCCACTCTTGCTCTTGCAGCCGCATTTGACCAATTCGCTGCAAGCTTTAGATGCTACTGGTCTTGTGGTCCAAACTGGTGTCCATGACTGAGACTCTTCGCTAAAGGTCCATCCCCATCCTTCAGGAGTTGGAAGATTCTGTTCACTTCTCTCACAGGTCGACCATATTCCTCCCTGGTATGTGACCCTCCTGGTGTGTTGGAGAAGAGCATCCTGAGTTGGTGGGATAGTCTCCATAGCTTTTCCCTTCTGACAGAACATGACCTTTCTTGCCTCATCTACACGTTCAATGTCACTGGTGTTGTCATAGAGGACAACTGTGTACCGTTCAAGAAGCTTGAAGTGGGGAGTTTCGGCGTCAACATCTGCAAATGGATTTCGTGCCATGAATGTGAATGCTTGTGTTACCTCAGGGTAATGGTGCCATGCTGCCCATGCCGTATTCTTGCCCCTTCCGTAAAAGGATGATGTTGTATCACATCCCGTGAAGCAGTGAAACAGTGGTAGGGATGTGCATCTCTCTTCACCCAAAGAGGCACAGATTGTGTTAATATGATGGTAAGTGAAGTTTTTCCCAGTGCCAAAACCAACCCAAATATTTACTTCAGATCTTATGGACGTCAAGTGATGGAATTTTCCTATTAGAATGACAATAACATCCGTGTCTACAGTTCTGATCATGCAGTTAATGTGCCCTTCCTTTATTGCATCTTGAAGATGAATGCACAGTCTAGTGTCTGCCTCCTCATGGTCGCATCTTGGCATTGTGCGGTCGGCCCCATTGATGATGACTTCAGGTCCTGATGTAATAACAACTTCTTTGTTGTTAGGAACTTCCATTGCAGCAACCTTGTCTGATAGGAAAGCGAACAGTTCTTGCTTTTTTCTAGAGTCGCGAAGGAAGTCATGCCAATTTAGGGGTAATTTGGTTTTTCCTTCAACCTTTCTTCTGATTCCTTTTCCCCGTTTTTCTCTGGTAGTTTCTTTTAAGGTGCTTGCAGTGTAGGTATCCCAGACGATGTCAATTCGCTGGCAAGTTTCTAACTGTTTCTAACTCCTTTGGTCTTGAAGTTCTGGCACACTGCTGTTGCAAGTTGGCTTTTGACTTGAAGAATTCGGTCATAACTCACACTGAGACCCAATTCATATAGTTGTGTAATTAATGATTTTGACCGAATTTCAGTATGAATTTTCAGACCAAGATACAGAGGCAATGGTGGTTCTCTTTCCAAAGAATGGCGAACCTTAGATGATGATGTATGCTTGTTCCTAAAATTAAAAAGGATAAGTTGCGAGACAGTGAGAGTTGCAGGGGAGTCTTCTGGTGTTTGGTCCTTCACGTCAGCACCATTTGTGATCATAGATATAAGGGTTTTCAAGGTTGTAGGTACCGATTCCTGTTGACAACCAGATGGAAAGGCACCTGCAAACTTGAATCCAGTAAAGTTGACGATTTCCTTGCGTATGATTCTAGCAGCTTTTGCAAGAATCATAGTATCTCCTTCAAAATTCTGTCTATTTGTCTCTCTGAGCATTTCCTGAATTCCCTGCTGAAAACTAAGATTTTGTTCTTGCCATCACTCACTTCCTGGGCATATGGGAAATACTCCAGAATCTTCTCTCTGAATCGTCCTCTGTTCATTTCCTTATTAATACCTAAGTCCCGAAGTCTTTTTTGATACAGATCAAATAGCACAGAAAACTTCATTTGAAAGATTCCTTCTTCCACGCAATTTTCTACATGATTAACGACCTCAACTATTGCCTTTGCTTTCATCAAGTTTTCTTCATAGCCTTCTTCCTTGCTCTGTTTTTGTCTCAGCGCCAAATGTACTGAATTCGTGAAGATGCCCATGTGTTTGTTGACAAAACACACAAGTTGCTTTGTCCATAGGATGCCGCTGAACCCGCTTCCCCGTAGATGAACTGGTTTCACCTTCAACCGCCCTTTCTCTCTTTTTTGTAGCCCTTTCAAGCTTTTCTTTACTAAATTTAACATGGCATGACTTGTGCCACACAGCTTTATTCTGAACCAGATCTTCAACAGTCACCTCTTCATTGAAAAGAAGAGGAACTGGTAGTCTTCCAAGATTCTTGAATGCGTTGACATTCTCCATAAATGTTGCATATGCTTCAGTTTTTTTACCACTCACAGCATTGAGTGGACATTTAAGAGTCTCACCTTTGCTCTCTTGACAAACCATGCATTTGCTCCAATCCATGTTCACAAATCACCTGCAAAACAGAAAAGCACATATTATATAGTTATATTATTAAATATTTTACATTAAATAAACATTTAAGGGTAATTCTGATTATTTTATAGCAATCCTGGCATCGAAATATGTAGGTTTAGGGACTATTTATTTACAATTACTCCTCACAATAGTTTGTTGATTTCTAGCTGGCAGCCATCTTGGATTTCCAAAATGGCAGCCAAGATAGGGTTGTGCGTCTTGGTTCCGGGGAAAAATTGGTAGCTAAGGTCCTCAACAACATTTGAGCCAAGTTTGGTGCTTTTGTCCAGAATGTCCACTTACTTCAAAAATCAGGGTCTAAGCTACTGCACTAAATATCGTGGCCCCCGAGATCTCCGGACCTAACCCCGTTCGAATTTTATGGGGTCTTATGAAAGAGATGGTCTACAAGACCAAAATACAAACGAGAGAGGAACTCTTACGTCGGATTATGGATGCCGCTGCTTACATCCCGAAATGATTCAATGGGCAGTGGACTCTTGTTTGGAACTAGCAAGGCTGTGCATTGAAAACTGAGGCGGACATTTTGAACATTTATAAGGTGTATCTCTTAAAATGTAGGAATATATACATCAGATTAATACCCTCGTTTATTTTTTCCCTGCACCTTAAAGCCGATGTTGTATTAACGTTTTCACTCGATATCACCTCCAAAATCACCCCCCAAATTATGGCAGACCGGTTGTGAAACACTCTGTATATATCTGGGATTTATATCCTGCCAATAAAGCTTATCATTATCATATAATCAATTAAACTTTACAGTGTACCGTTAATACTGTTTTTTCTTCTCGGTAACGACAACAAACATCAATAACCTCAGAACGAACTATTATAGAAGGCTTTTAGGATTTTCACCCCGATCCATAATTCTCGAGTGGATGGTCGACTAATTCAAGTTATTTGTTTATTAAAAGAACAAGAAGCTATAAAACTATGTACTTTAAGGGAAGATTTTAACCCATCTAGGACGTTTTGGCGCCGACATTTTGGCGCTGGACGTTTTGGCGCCGCCGTTTGGGCGCCACCGTTTGGGCGCCGCCGTTAATTAGTATTAAGTATTAAGTAGTAATACTTGGTTATTAACCTGAAGTGCTGTCTGTCTTTTCAGATAAGTTGTGTTGTTGCCCTTAATAGCATAAATGTCTGAAAATATATCAAGTAAGAAAGGGAAACAGAAGTTTTCACATAATGGATATTTGTATGTGTTTGATAAATGTAGCAAGCGCGACCCTTCGTTACTTTTTGGCGGTGCGAGCAAAAGAGTCAGTGTATTATAAGGTGTATATATAATATGGGTACTTTTCCGTTATCTGCCCCATTGACGATTGGTTAGGTTCAGTCATGATATTTTCGTTAAAACTAACAAAAATATCACAACTTAACCTAACCAATCGTCAATGCCCGGTTAGGTCAACTGTACGCCCATGACGATTGGTTAGGTTAAGTCGTGATATTTTCGTTAATTTTAACAAAAATATCACGACTTAACCTAACCAATCGTCAAACGGCGCCCAAACGGCGGCGCCAAAACGTCGGCGCCAGAACGTCGGCGCCAAAACGTCCCATTCCGGATTTTAACATCCCTCGGTGATATAAACCCCTTAAAAAAGTTGTTACTTAAACTCCCAACGCATAAAACATTTTGTGTTTGGCACCTTAAGATACACATAAGTTTCTTAATTTTCCTAAAAAATTCTACTCATGATAAATTCAAAATACTGATTTACACACCTATTTGACTTAACTGACATTGTCCACGTTTCTGTCATCACTTTTGAGTTTCACCACGTTTTCTCCATGAAATAACCATGAACCTTAAAGTTTATCGTATTGACGACGAGGACGTATTCGCAGTAACACGAGTT
Source organism: Bathynomus jamesi (assembly GCA_023014485.1). Classification (NCBI taxonomy): domain Eukaryota; kingdom Metazoa; phylum Arthropoda; class Malacostraca; order Isopoda; family Cirolanidae; genus Bathynomus; species Bathynomus jamesi. The sequence continues at coordinate 226,754 of JAJOZX010003827.1, forward strand.
CTAAGTATAAGCATCGATGTTAACACCCACCATCTAATTAAAGAAATGGACACCACGAACCAACCCATAACCACAAGTGTGCGAACAATTTTTATATTGGAGTAAAAACTTTATACTTAATTTTTATCTTGATGGCAACCGACTGATCTCACAGAATCACCATAGGAAATGAGGATCATCCATGTGAAGTTCCTGGTGAAATTCTGTAAATAGTCTTAAGATAGTGAATAATCCATTTAAAATTTGGAAAGTGTAACATCAATTTCAAAACACATTTTCAAAATTTGCGTATACACTGTTCCATTTCCTCATCCATTCCGAATTCTCATCGGATAGAACCAAAAAGTTCCTTGAAACTTCGGCCAGTTTCAATTTAACCCTTTATCGCCCGGAGGTCTTTTCCGAGACTGAATAAAATCGGCTGGCGTTAGCCAGAACAAAATCAGTAAGTACCACTGTGCACTAAAGGGTTAAGCAACCCGCCGAGTGAAGCGTCCTCTTTTTCTCAGGCCACTACTGAACTTAGAAAATCTACGAGTATTTTGTTATCCAACCTAATAATTCCTTTGAGAAATTGTACTTAATTGATTGTAAGAACATCTCACTCACTGAATCGTTATGACTTAATTGATTGTAAGAACATTTCACTCACTGAATCGTTATGAAGAAATTGTATTTTATTTTGTACAATAAATTAACTGTTCAACAACTATTTAATATATTTCATAAAATACATCCTTACATGAAATTGCGGTAGTTGAAATCCTATAAGTAATTTCCTTTCATTCCTTCCATATATTAAATCAAACACTTTTTAGAAAAAATTAATAAACCAAGAATTGAGAGTTTATCTCTCCTCCTTTGGTTGATGAAAGTAAAAATATAAATTAGAAACTGCGAAGCGAAAACTCATTCGTGTCGCGAAATTTCATTTGCTTTATGTTGTTTTGAAAAAAGAGTTCTAGAACAGGAAAGAGGGGACGTATCTCCCCCATTTGGATCAACGGGGAGAATGACTTGCACGACAGACGGACAGACAGACACACACACACACACACACACACACACACACACACATATATATATATGGTATTTGTCATTTACCATTACTTATTCGGACTATAGTGGATTTAATTATCCCAGAAGAGTTCCTTGTTCCATGCACGGTCTGTGTGTATCATAAAAAACTCAGGGAACCATTCTGAGTTCATTCCCATATATATATATATATGAAAATTATTTCACGAAAGTAACACATGAAAAATATTTATGATGAATAAAACCACGAAGGAAAGGAAACACAGAATGGTGCTCAAGCGCTTTCGTCTAATGACATCCTTAGGAACACTGAAGTAAATAGAGAGTTCGAGACTATATATAGGTCACAAAAAATATATATATATAATAAATATAGAAATAAAAATTGTGGGAGGAGCATACAAATTTGTAAGGAAAACTACCACTTTTAGCACTTTGCCCTTCTTGTCTAAATCCGTTTTGAACGAATTCAACACAAGATCAAATGGATTGTTTACAACCAATTTTATAGATAATGCCTGAATAATATATAGGTCACAAAAAAAAGAAAAAAAAGAAAAAAGAGAAATATATATATATATATATATATATATATATATATATATATAAATTGAAAAATAAAATTGTAAGAGGAGCATACAAATTTATAAGGGAAAACTACCAAAGTTTTAGCACTATGCCCTTCTTGTCTAAATCCGTTCTGAACGAATTCAAAATTTTAGCACTTTGCCCTTCTTGTCTAAATCCGTTCTGAACGAATTCAACACAAGATCAAATGGATTGTTGACAACCAATTTTATAGATAATGCCTGAATGATATATAGGTCACAAAAAAAAAATAAAAAAAAAATAAATTGAAAAATAAAAATTGTAAGAGGAGCATACAAATTTATAAGGGAAAACTACCAAAGTTTTAGCACTCTGCCCTTCTTGTCTAAATCCATTCTGAACGAATTCAAAACAACAGGATCAAGTGGAAAAAAGCCCTTGGCTCATGTTAAAGTTATTTGTAAGTTGGATAATAGCAGACTCAAGACTATTTCTATTAACACTGTTGCTAGAGTGAAACAAAACTGAAGCATTATTCCAATCAATACAGTGGGATAACTGACAAATGGACAAGAAGGGCACTGGACGACTGTCCCGTTCTAACGGAATATTGATGCTGTTTTACACGCGTGTGCAAATCCTTTCCCATTTGACCAATGTAAAAGGAATCACATTGTTTACAACCAATTTTATAGATAATGCCTGAGTTATTGGTAGGGCTATTTTTAACTATGATATTTTTCACAATATTGTTATATGAAAAAACTACATTAATTAATATTCAAAAGTTTAAGTACATTAGTAATGCCTAAAAAGCTCGGGAAAAATGGAAGTACTAAAATATTCTTTGACAAAGTGCGAGTGTTATTATTCACACTTCACCTTCTCTTCCCTACCTTTGCGGTCTTATTAAAATCCACAAACCTGGCAACCTTATGCGCCCTAATATTAGCTCGGTGGGCTCTATTACCCATAAACTCTCCAAATGGCTTGTCAAAGTCTTGTCCCCCATTCTTGGAACTATCTCTGATTCACATGTAAAAAATTCCATGGCTCTTACTGAAAAATTGAATAATGTACACACTGAAACCAACGATAGATTGATCAGTTTTGACGTTTGTTCATTTTTTACAAAAGTGCCGATTGACGATATGCTTCACTTTCTCTCCCGAGAATTACATAAGTACGACCTGCCACTACCTGCACACATCGTTTTGGAACTCAGTAAGCTTTGCATCAAAGACTGTAAATTCACTTTCAGTAGCGAGTATTATCAACAGATTTTTGGGATGGCCATGGGCAACTCATTGTCGCCCCTCTTCTCTAATATTTATATGGAGTTTTTCGAAATTATTTACATTCCGAGAATCCTGGGGGTTGGCATCCCATGGTTGCGGTACGTCGACGATATTTTGTGTATCTGGTCCATGAATCGTGACCTGGATGACTTCCTCCTTCAGTTAAATGATCAAGTCCCCTCCATTAAGTTTACTTTAGAAGTGGAACAAGACAACTCACTCCCGTTTTCTGGATGTGCGTGTACATAGGGAAAGCCCAGGTTTTAAGTTTAGTATCTATCAGAAAAAAACAAACAATTTGTCCTACGTACACTTTTACTCTGGACATGACACCCCATTAAGAACGCCATATTTTCTTCAATATTTCTCCGCGCTCTTAGGATCGCCAGTTTGGAATACATGGATGCCGAATTGGAAAAAATCAATGGCATTGGAAGTGATCTGTGCTACCCACCTGCGTTTATGGAATCTTGTCTTAACAAGGCAGAACGAACCTTCTATTGTGTGAATAATAACCCTCGCACTTTGTCAAAGAATATTTTAGTACTTCCATTTTTCCGAGGATTTTTAGGCATTGCTAATGTACTTAAACTTTTGAATATTAATGTAGTTTTTTCATATAAAATATTGTGAAAAATATCATAGTTAAAAATAGCCCTACCAATAACTCAGGCATTATCTATAAAATTGGTTGTAAACAAAAGTGATTCCTTTTACATTGGTCAGACGGGAAAGGATTTGCACACGCGTGTAAAACAGCATCAATATTCCGTTAGAACGGGACAGTCGTCCAGTACCCTTTTTGTCTATTTGTCAGAGTTATCCCACTGTATTGATAGGAATAATGCTTCAGTTTTGTTTCACTCTAGCAACATTGTTAATAGAAATATTCTTGAGTCTGCTATTATCCAACTTACAAATAACTTTAACATGAGCCAAGGGCATTTTTCCACTTGATCCTGTTGTTTTGAATTCGTTCAGAATGGATTTAGACAAGAAGGGCAGAGTGCTAAAACTTTGATAGTTTTCCCTTATAAATTTGCATGCTCCTCTTACAATTTTTATTTTTCAATTTATTTTTATATTTTTTTATTTTTTGTGACCTATATATCATTCAGGCATTATCTATAAAATTGGTTGTAAACAATCCATTTGATCTTGTATTGAATTCGTTCAGAACGGATTTAGACAAAAAGGGCAAAGTGCTAAAATTGGTAGTTTTCCTTACAAATTTGTATGCTCCTCCCACAGTTTTTATTTCTATATTTATTATATATATATATATTTTTTGTGACCTATATAAAGTCTCGAACTCCTGAGGATGTCATTAGACGAAAGCGCTTGAGCACCATTCTGTGTTTCCTTCCCTTCGTGGTTTTATTCATCATATATATATATATATATATCAGAAATGGGTTGTTCCCAGCGAACTTCAGTCGAAAGATGAATAAAAAGGGCGAAATATAAGACACGAGCATTTTATTTACTTTAATTTTTCCTTATTTAAGCGAGTAGTCAAATATACACATTACACTACACACAGTAAAGGCACGATCATAAGATTAGGAAGTGAGGCAAGGGAAAGAAGTTCAAGGTTTCAGGAGATTTTATTGTAATGTGTGTCAATCCAGCACCTTTTTAGAAGCTTTCTTTCAATGACATATGAATATTTTTTCAGTGAAAAGTGCATTTCTCAGAGCTGAGAAAATAATACAGTTCTGTTTATTTTCGAATTCTGAAATTATTCAGGTCAATACATTTACAGTATTTGTATACATTTATTTGTATTTACTACGTTTGGCCAGACGTTTCGGAGGATCACTCTCCATTTTCATCAACTATAAATATACAGAAATTATGTATTACTGACAGTGAAGTAGATGAAATATAAAATTTACAACTGTAAACGTTAATTAAAATTAGAGTGTCGGGTTTAAAATATAGAGTACATTATAAAATACTAGATTTTGACGAGCCTAATATTAAAGTGTCAAAAAGCACACTAAGTGGCGTCGAATATATCAAAAGGAAATAAGTTCAGAGATTTGGTTGATGGAAGACTCACAGGGTTTGGTTATATTGTATATGAGTTAAGGGATTATGTCTGTTCGTTGAGTGTAGACTTAAGATTATATACAGAGCGATCCGACAGTCTTAAGCTCGGAAATGATGAGGAATAAGAAAGAAGCCCACGAAAGAGGTCGTATGATCGTGTTGATCAGTGTTTGTATTTCAATTTTCATATAGATCTGGGCTACGTCGAGGCCATGTCGCAACACCGCTTCCAGTGAGGTCAGCGAGATTAAGGGACATTCGGTCTGTTCAGTAACTGAATGGCTGATCGTCCTCTGCGTTCAAATGACCCATGGTTCGGATCTCGCGTAAAGCTGTAGACACCTTCCGTCATATGATTTTAGATGTTACAAAGGAGTTCAAACAACCCAAAACATTATAATTATTATTGTAAGATAGTCGTACAAAACACACAAACCCTAAAACCCTTTCACTACGGGCATAGCTTTGAAACGAATTATATGAATTCGAATTAATGAATTCGAATTATACTATATATATATCCCGCATTTTCAACCCCAGAGGGTGGAAAGAGAACGATATGCCCTTGATTTATAAACTACACCCGGAGTTCAGAAAAGATTAGGAGTTAGTTTATTTACCACACCCAGATCTGAGCGCAAATTAGACATGTGGTTTTTATGCCACACCCGGGGCGAAAGAGTTAAAATCTTGCAGCTATAGTAGGTGTTAGAAAATTTTTATATATTGAAAATCTAAATAATCTTATGCTATCAGGTTAGCTGAGAATTGTTAATCTTAACAGAATATATAATAATCTAAATATACTGTGTGTGTGTGTGTATATATATATATATATATATATATATATATATGGGAATGAACTCAGAATGGTTCCCTGAGTTTTTTTATGATACACACAGACCGTGCATGGAACAAGGAACTCTTCTGGGATAATTAAATCCACTATAGTCCGAATAAGTAATGGTAAATGACAAATACCATAGTTTTTCTTTTTCATGATGCAAGCCCGACGTGGGCAAGGGTCTCTCGCAAAGAGGTCCCATAAATATAGCTTCCCTCACCAGCTATCTGCAAAGCAGACAGGATCCAGCTTTGGGACATGGATCTAGGGTTTAAAGCAGCCTAGCCCCACTACATTTAGAACCTCAATATAAGTAAAAGACTCGTTGCATTCACGTCGGATTGAATAAATCAAAGAAAAAGTGGTAACTATTATATTTTTAGCCAAAACCAAAACTTAAACCTCAACTGGCAGAATTGAGCGTCCACTTTTCAAGACACATAACATGTCCGTTTCATGATGATTGTTCCATGCACGGTCTGTGTGTATCATAAAAAAACTCAGGGAACCATTCTGAGTTCATTCCCATCATGAAACGGACATGTTATGTGCCTTGAAAAGTGGACGCTCAATTCTGCCAGTTGAGGTTTAAGTTTTGGTTTTGGCTAAAAATATAATAGTTGCCCCTTTTTCTTTGATTTATTCAATCCAACGTGAATGCAACGAGTCTTTTACTTATATTGAGGTTCTAAATGTAGTGGGGCTAGGCTGCTTTAAACCCTAGATCCATGTCCCAAAGCTGGATCCTGTCTGCTTTGCAGATAGCTGGTGAGGGAAGCTATATTTATGGGGCCTCTTTGCGAGAGACCCATTGCCCACGTCGGGCTTGCATCATGAAAAAGAAAAACTATGGTATTTGTCATTTACCATTACTTATTCGGACTATAGTGGATTTAATTATCCCAGAAGAGTTCCTTGTTCCATGCACGGTCCGTTGTGTATCATATATATATATATATATATATATATATATATATATATATATATATATATATATATATATATATATTAAATAATATATATACAGAGTTGAGTTTATATGTCACCCAATCCAGAGCTTTAAATACAGTGTTTTATTGTCGTGATTGAGAAATAGTAATTAATAGTACAACATTATGGTATGTTCAATTGTTCATCCACATAACCAACTTTTAATAATTAGGCATGAGTGTGAGGCTTAGATTTAATTATTTTTACATTTATATATTTGAAGACCCTGATGATACTGATGACATTATTGATCTTTAAAAGGGTGATTATTGGTCAGAACATGATAGCGTTAGCTTTCCTGCATGTAAGTATAGTCATAGTATAAAGTACATACGATTAATTTTAAACTACAATCTTTTTTTTACATTTAACAACTGCAAATAATATACAGGGCGTCCCAAAAAAATGTATACACACTTTAAATACTTATAAAGGAAGTGTTTATTAAAATACATTTCATTTTCAAAATGTAATAGAATCTACAGACATTATTTAATTGTTTTGTCAACGCCTGTTTTCAAACTGACGTCCGTTCTGGTCCAGGCACTGCTGATAACGCGAAGCAATGGAATCGCAAACATCACGAAACATTTCGTTTGGTATTTGTGTGCATTCTCGTTCAATGGCTGCTCTCAATTCAGCGACTGTTGCAGGTTTTATAGCGTAGACTTTGTCTTTTAAGTATCCCCATAAAAAAAAGTCTAGTGGTGTGAGGTCTGGTGAACGCGGAGGGTATTCTACGAAACCCCTTCGTCCAATCCACATCCACATCGTGCCAAGTACCACTCGCAATACTCCACTCTTCGGTCCGGATCATCATCTTCATTAATAGCATGGACTAATCTTGGAATGTAACTTTTCCATTGACAGCGCTTCAAAATGCGTTGGACAGACGATTCTGAAATTCCTACCTCACGACTCGCTTGCCGCACAGATTTTCTTGGACTTTGGTGATACGTTTCCAGTACTCTTTCTTGCTTTGTGGGGCTTGTCGATGTCCGTGGTCTTCCGGAACGCTTCTTGTGGACATTCTGAACAGTTCCATCGGCTTCAAACTTATCTCTAATTCGAGTGATGGTAAGTCGCGTTGGTGGATCTGTTTGAAACTCCCTCCTAAACTGTCTTTGCACTTCAACTGCGTTTTCACACTTCCAGTAGCATTTTAGAATGAATTTCCTTTGTTCAAAGCTTAGTCTGACTGCCATTATTAATTCTAATGGGTTTAACTTGGAAAGAAAGAAACATCAATTGAGCTATCAGCTGTTAAAGTGTGTATACATTATTTTGGGACGCCCTGTATATATATATATATATATATATATATATACAAAGCTGGGCACTTACGGTTTTTTTGCGGTACTGCGTTATGCGGTACCGGTTTGGTAGTGCGGTAGTACCGCAGTACCGCAGTACCGCAAAAAAAAACGCAAGTGCCCAGCTTTGTATATATATATATACACACACTGTGTGTGTGTGTGTGTGTGTGTGTGTGTATACACACTGTATATATAATTATATATGTAATTCAGTCTACATAATTTTCATACCCATCAAATTTCAGCATTTAAAGTTCCATAAATATAAGAAAATGGGATTCTTAGCGAACCGTCTATTCCCGCTGACAGTATAATGTTATAATGTTATAATGTTTCAGACCAACAAAGACCCTAGGATAGGCTGACCATATTTCCTTGAGACAAAAACGGGACATTGGGATGGCAAAAAAGGGACGGGGGTTATGTAATATTCTGTATTCATGAAAAAGTAAGTACATAAACCGGGACAAAATTGACATTTTTATTAAAACGACGGGACGGCCAGGAAATATAAAACAAACGGTACTGTCCCGTTCAAAACGGTACGTATGGTCAGCCTACCCTAGGATCCACTCATGGCTGGTCTACCTAACTGTGTTCGTAATTGTGTATTGTGCATGTCCTCCGTGGTGGCGGAGAGGATCTAAAATTTTACGTGGGTTCCGGACCACAAAGCCTTAATTTTACTCCCTTAAACTATACCCAATCTATCAACATATGCGTCTAATCGATTTTCAAACATGTTTATAGCCGTGCTGCTAATTACTTCTACCGGCAAACTATTCCAGCTATTTACTATTCTATGCGTAAAAAAGTTTTTGGCAACTGCTGTCTCGAACCTTCTACTTGTCAACTTACACCCGTTATTTCTAGTCCTATTATATTGAGATATTTCGAAAAAGCTATCATTTATCGATTAGCTCACCCCCTTAGCCTCCTAGTCTCGAGTGTACTCAATTTAACTCCTTAAGCCTATCCTCGTACGACTTCGACCAAAGCGACGGAATCATCTTAGTTGCTCGTCTTTGAACTCTTTCGATTTTGTCTATATCTTTTCGCATATGCGGATTCCAAAAGTGGATCGCGTACTCCAAATGGGGTCTAACTAATGATTTATAAAGAGGAACAATAATATCGCGCGATTTGTACTCAAAATTCCTAGCTATAAAACTTAGCACTTTGTTCGCTTTATTGACCGCTGTTGTACTCTGTTTCACTACTTTTAAATCACCAGTGACGATAACTCCTAAATCTTTTTCCTGCTCTACGCTTACCAACTCCTTCCCTGACATACTATACGCAAAATTACGGTTACGCAAACCTATTTGTAAAATTTTGCACTTATCGACATTAAATCTCATTTGCCATGTGACTGACCACTCAACGATTTTATTCAGATCTTCCTGGATTTTACCTCTATCTTCGTCATTAATCGCCCTACCACTCAGCTTCGTGTCATCCGCAAACTCTGAAATTGTACTGACTAGGCCGACATCTAAATCGTTAATATATATAAGAAAAAGCAGGGGGCCCAATACAGAACCCTGAGGAACGCCGCTCGCTACATTATCCCAACACGACTCCGCTCCATCAACAACCACCCTCTGTTTCCTACCTCGCAAACACTCTTCTATCCAATTTATTACTACACCTCTGATTCCATGAGCCTTAGATTTTTCAATGAGTCTTTTGTGCGGTACGGTGTCAAACGCTTTTTGAAAATCTAAATACACTACATCAGCTGCCCGATGACTATCGTAAACTTCAACCACGCTTTGAAAAAATTCTAAAAGATTAGTTAAGCAAGATTTGTTTCGCCTAAAACCGTGCTGCGTATTTCTAACCAAGTTATGCAATTCTAAGTGTTCGACTATACGATCCCTAATTATTGACTCCAGTAGCTTACCTAGAACAGACGTTAAACTGATTGGCCTATAATTTCCCGCCGCCCCTTTCTCGCCTTTCTTAAAGATAGGTGTTACATTTGCTAACTTGAAATTATCTGGTACGCACCCCTCAGAAATAGACGCATTAAAAATCTTTGTTAGCGGCACAACAATGCTTTCTTTTAATTCTTTAAGTTGTATGGGATATATGGAATCTTGCCCCGGTGATTTACGCAGTTTCATTTTATCAATATAGCGCATTACCTCCCTTTCACTAACCACAATATTATCCAAAGTATTACCATTATCAAAGGGTATTATGTCTATGACCGTAGGGATATTTATTACATCTTCTATAGTAAAAACTGAGGTACAAAATTCGTTTAGCAAGGTAGCCATTTGCTTGTTTCCAGAAACTAGCTGTCCGTTAAAATTTTTCAACGGCCCCAAGACACTTTTTACTGGATTCCTATTGTTGACTTATTAAAAGAATCGCTTCGGGTTTTCTTTGCCGTCATGAGCTATGGAGATTTCAAATTCGCGCTTGGACTTTTTTATTACACTTTTCACTTCACGCCTTAGAGATACTGTATGTAGTTGTTTCGTAACCACAAATTGTCTTTATCGCACTTATGTAGCCTATACGCCCTGTCTCTACTCTTTATAATATCTCCTACTCTGGAAGTAAACCACAAGGGCTTGTTGTTTACTTTCGCATGCTTAATTTTGTACTGTACACATTCCTCATTTATAATCCTAAATTCCGTTTCAAACGATTCCCACATTAGTTTTGCGTTGGAGATCCTCATTACGTTTTCTCAATTGACGTGTGACAATTCATTTCGAAATTTATAAAAGTCTGCGTGCTGGAAGTTAGGAATTTTAGTCGAGTTAGCTGGTTTCGAGTGACTTACTGAAAGGACAAACTCTACCATATTGTGATTGATTAGCATATCATCCGTAGTTATTACTAAATCTAAAATACTGTCCAACCTCGTAGGTTCCCCAACCTTTTGAATAAGAAAGCTATCCTCGAGAAAAGTAACTAAACGCGCAGCTCCAACGTCATTAAGATGAAGTCCATCTCCGAGGAACTCGTCCCTCCTGCCGTAGAAACTGTTCCAAAAATTCGCAAAATGCACGCCTTCCTGTTGGCAAAGAGACTTTAGGTTATTGTTGATATAGGTCGCCTTGCTGTAGAAATCGCTACGTTGGCTAATTCGAGGAAGTATACCTGTTAAAACAATCTTATTAGTTTTTTCCTTTAGTTGCTCTACAGTAGTAAGTCCCTGTACCTAGCCAGCAGCTCTTCCGATCTAGAATTTAAAACGTTATTAGTACCGACATGAAGTACAGCGTATCTATCTATCTATCTATCTATCTATCTATCTATCTATCTATATATATATATTATATATATACTATATATATATATAAATTTACATAGTACTGATTGTAAGTTATGAATTTTTTGTTAGCATCTAATATCAGTCAATACCCGATTAACTGCTTTATTTACGACGTTTGCTAAGCATATATAATTATAGAAATGGCTTTAATTAAATTCATCTCACTTTTATACAGTTTTATGCTCTTCAAAAGCGGCATCGTTTTACCCATTTAATGAGAAACCTTTTTTATAATTATCTGGAGCTTATTCGAGTAATTTTACATTCTTTTCTCTCGAAGTAATTTTTAATTAATTATTTAAGAACGTATATAAAATTCAATGAAATTTATTTCTCAAAGATAATCAAATTAGAAGCCAATTATATGATTAATAATTTTTACAGTGATGAGTTTTTCCAGTCACTGAATAATCGTTCAATATACAATTAATAATTCCATAAATAACATTTTCGCGCTTTACAGTAGAAAAATGTTTTGGGTGTAATTAATAGAAGGAAGGGGGCTCAGAGATCAGAATATAATGGCAATAATAATAATCAGCCAGGAGCGCCAGAAACTGGCATTACGCTCGGGTTGGCTAATGAATTATATAAATAAAATCGAATTTCACAATGTCGACGTCGTTCGACCTTATGCGAGTACATGCGTTTCAAATGAAAATGAAACGTTTAATATTTTAACTGAAAGTGACTAAAGTATAAATACATTTCAGATTTTTAATGAAAATTATTAACCTAACTTAACCAGACTTAATACAGGGTGGGCCGTAAGTTTCCATACATAGGAAAAATTAAACGTTTGTTTTTATGTTTCAGATACCCTAAGAATATGCGTTTGACGTAAGATCTTGTTTACTGATGAAGCAAATTTTTACGTCAATGGAGAGGTTAATCGGCAAAACATACGTTATTGGAGTAATGCTAACCCTAACTGGCTGAGTCCGACGAAGATGCAAGGTGCCGGTAAAGTGATGGTGTGGGCCGGGATATGGGGTGACAGAATTATTGGACCAATTTTTGTCAGTGGAAATCTTAATGCCGAAAGGTATCTTAACATGTTGCAAGAAGAGATTTTCCCATCCCTGCTAAACGAGGAAGGTAACTTCCCAGTTTACTTCCAGCAAGATGGAGCTCCACCTCATTATGGTCTTCACGTGCGTCGGTATTTGGATCAGCAGTTTCCGGATGCTTGGATTGGTCGGCGTGGTCCTGTGAGTGGCCTCCCAGATCCCCAGATCTCACCCCCCTTGATTTCTATCTTTGGGGGCACTTGAAGGCCATGGTGTATCAGGAAAAGATACGAGACATAAATCATCTAAAGGAACGTATCACCAACGCCATTACAAGCATAACGTCAACTGTGCTAATGCGTGTTCATCAACAGTGGGGAACACGTATTGAAATGTGTTTTCAAAACAATGGCAACCATGTAGAGCATATTATATAAATAAAAATGGTTGTCCATAAAAAAATGTTTATTTTTCCTATGTATGGAAATTTACGGCCCACCCTGTATAATGTAACGTAACCGGGCATAGGCACAGTGTAACCAGACCGAATCTAATCTGACCTAATTTAAGGTAACTCGGCATGAATTTAACTGACATGCATAAGGTCGAGATTTTCATCTTTATGCAAGTTCAGAAATTTTTGGTGTCGACATTATACATATCGACATTATCCCGCTACCCCCCACTAATGTGGTTCACTGCTCTAACTCCTGTATTATTATTACCAGCATCATCAGGGTTCGAACTCCTGACCACAGTGTCTTCACTTCGCTTATAGGGAAACAGTGTTACCCATTGAACTACGGACGCTGGGAATATCTTAGCAAAGTGTTTCACTTACTCTACGCAGTCATACATTATGCAAGGATCATGACGTTATTGACTGTGAACTACTACATACCAGATTGACAGGTAATTCAGAGAGACTCGAGAGCAAAAGTTTTAGAATTATTTTTTGTTTTTATTTGGTATAGGAAGTAACCCGATTTTTCTTTTGGTAATACTCCAATGGTAGAGACGGGAAGCTTGACGGAAATTCTCGGGAGTCGAAACCTCCGAATAACTAATTAAACTTAAAGGATACCTATTCTTTAGGTACATAGTGTTTATATATACAGATAAAGCAGTTATGTGTCCTTCCAGATGTAAATGTGGTAGGAGGCGCTGGTCTGGGTGTTGTCAATGTGAGAACGTTCGTGAGTCAAAAACTCTGAATAAGCCAACAAAGGAGGATCATAAGGGGATTGGTTGGGGTAGAGTTGGAGATGATGATGTTTCCTTTTGACCTTAAATGTAGTAGAAGGAACTGGTTAGGTTTGGTATTAGACCACTATGAGTTCTCAAATGATGGCCTTCTTTTTTACTTTTTAAACATTTTTATTTGCAATACGTGTTTCTAATACATGGGAATTCTTGGGAGTCAAAACCTTCCAGTAACTATAAAATTATTTTGGGACCCCCCCCCCCTCTTTCTTTTCTTTGAGATTTCTAAATTTTTTCGTCACTATAAAGGGAGCTGCTTGCAGGTAGAGCTAGTCAGGATTGAGTAGAAGTAGTAATGTTCCTTTTGCCAATAAATGTAGTAGGAGGCGCTGGTCTGGTCTGGTCTGGTTTTAGAACACTGGGAGATCTCGGGTGATGCCCCATTGGTAGAGAAGGGAAGCTTGGTGGGGTCTCTCGGGAGTCGAAACCTTCGAATAGACGTTTCCAATTTCAGGGGTGCTACTTGGGTATACATTGTAGGACCGTTAGTACTGCAGTAACTGTTGAATGGTTCACTTTATCCAAAACTTTCAAGGTCAGTAAATATGATTTGTCCCTTTCCCCTTCCAACCATTGCCTTACTGACCTGACTAACTTACTGATATGGGTACATTCCAACGAATTATCTCCCCACCCTCGCTGCCCTCACCGACCATTCAGACATTCCAACGAATTAACTTACAGGCTTTATTTATACAATTAAATTATTATCATAACATTAGAACAAAAACTAACAATTTCATGATTATTTCCTAAAATATGCATTTTAAACAAAAAACCTAGAAATATGCACTTTCGCTCAAAAATTATTAAAATATACATTTGCATATGCGAGTTTGCAAATATGCAAAAATCCGAACCCTACGGTGATCACTATATACATCCAAAGCATCAGTGCTTTTAAAAGGAGATAAATCAAACTATTTTGGTTCACAGATATAACAATCAATTTACTATAGTGAATGAGGAGTCTGTGTTTCAGTATTAATTAACAGAGCAAAGAAACTGGAAATGACAAAGTCTTAATTAAAAGTTTGATTTGAAAATTATTTGAGTCAAGACAAATGTTTCAAAATAAACGAATTTTCAAATTGCTTACAAGTAACAAACAAAAGATTTCACTTCAAAAAATAAAAATGCAACTTACTTCAAGAAATAACTTCAAAAATCAAAGTTTATGATAAACCAGAGGTTCCCAACCATTTTAGGTTGACTTATCAACCTCCTTTTCCAAGTAACACAATCAGGAAAGTTGCGGGTTATTCATCTACAGCTAATATTACTTTTTAAATATATTATCATGAGCGTAATTAATGATTATTAAACTACATATTAAAACCTTGCGTACCATCGGCGGTATCCGTACCACAAGTTGGGGAGTCGCCACGATAAATCATTTAATGTTCAAACAACCTGAAGCAAAAATACGATCAACACGAAAATTATATGCGAAAACTTACTACAAAGTGTTTAAGCAAAGTAACAATTATTTAGACACATTACAATTATTATTAACATTTTCACGGAGGAGTGTCTTTTGCAATAAAATATTCCATGATTCCCGAAAAGAAGCTGTATACTTCTTACATTGTTCTAAAAATTTGGCTGCACCAAAGCAAGTTTAATCACCTACAAGTAGGGACTCATTTATAACAAACCGGTAATTTCCCTCAGTTTTACATAGAATGAGCTACAGTCATTGGGACTTTTTGAAACGGTTGGGTCCATATTGAACTAATGAAAGCATTTTAAATATGTTTATTGAGTATTTGTTTTTGAATTTATAGATTGACTCTGGGCTCATAATTTTAAAACAAATGTCATCTCTTAGTGAAGACGTAGACAATTATGCTACATTCTCAAGTGTGAAATGTTTATGTTCGAATGTCAAATTGACATTTTTAATTAAATTTTAGTAAGGAGGGCCTTGAATTGGGTCATTAACCTTAAGTTTGCACGAAGAAGTGATGTAAAAACTTTATGTAATTTATATAAAAGTGTTGTAGAAGAATATAAAAATAATTATATAACTTTAATTAAGAATGTTAAGGCATAAAATGTTTTGCTCGATTGACTTAGTAAAAACAAGAACGTTTTAAGTATTTAAAGATCTCACATCCATTTGTTTTATATACGAACAATACTGAACTTCCTTTGTGCGACGTATGGGCAGACACACACACACACACACATATATATATATATATATATATATATATATATATATATATAATATATATGTATGTGTGTGTGTGTGTGTGTGTGTGTGTGTAAAAATAATCCTAATAAAACTTCAGGTCCAGATAGTCTCTGCTCTTGAATATACAGGGTGTACATAAAGTCAGGATCTATTTTTGTGAAGCACTTGGAAATTATATGGAATTCAATCATAAAATGATAAAGTGGTAACATTTATTAAATAATTAAGAGTAGGATTCGACGTGACGCCCATCAGTATCCCTGCACAGCTCAAATCGTTCCGCAGCATTTCTAAACACATTCTGGAGCATTTGCGGGGTTGTTATCTGCAGCAGTTCGTATACGTGTACGTAAGTTTTCAAGACTCGTAATCTTCGTCTGATAGACGTGCGATTTGATAAAGCCCCATGCAAAGGAATCTAAAGGGGTTAAATCTGGTGATCTCGCTGGCCAAGGTCTGTTGCTTCCGCGTCCGATCCAGCGATTTGGAAAACGTCCATTTAGATAATCCTGAACAATTTTGGCATAGTGACAAGGAGCACCATCATGTTGATAGACGACGGTACTAACAATCCTATCCCCAATCAGCTGAGGTTCAAGGAATTGCTGCAACATGTCCAGATAAATAAGCCCCGTAACTGTAGCTTCAGCAAAGAAAAAAGGACCATGAACCTTAGATTTTGTTAAACCCATCCAGACATTAACTTTAGGTGAGTCTCTTTCCCAATTTCGGACGAAATCATTCGGTCTTTCATCTGCCCAAATTCGACAGTTATGGCGATTTACTTTTCCACACGTATGGAAAGTGGCTTCATCACTAAAGAGAATGTTGTCCATTAAATTATCACTCCAGATTTGTTCTACGAGATCAGCACACACAGCACTTCGTCGAGGGAAATCTACCTCATGTAAATCATGTAAAACCTGCAAATGATAGCTTTTCTTCTGCAAATTAACTTTCAGAATTTTGTGCACACATGACGTCGGGAGGCCGAGTCTGTGTGATGCAGCACGAACGGACGTACGTGGCTCCTCAGTGATAATTCCGCGTACTACATTCACGATAAGATCTGACATACACGGTCGTCCTGATCTTGCTTCATCATTTACAGATCCCGTTCTTTTAAATTTGTTCACCAATTTTCGTATTGTTTTGTCTATTGGCCCCGGCTTATGAAATCTCCTTCTAAACTTCTCTCTGATGTCATTGTATTTCTTTCCCTCGATTCGCCAAATTACTATTGCCACACGCTCTTCTGTATTCATTCTAAGTGCTTCTGAAAAGAAAAATAGAAAAAAATAATTATTTCACAAAAATAGATCCTGACTTTATGTACACCCTGTATTTAATAAATCTTTACTGTCTGGAGAAGTTTCGTTCGATTGAACACTTGCAAACATTACACCAATATTTGAAGTAGGAGACAAATCGCTTCCAGAAATTATCGTCCCATAAGATTGACTTCAGTAGTTGGTAAGCGATGGAGACGATCGTTCAGGACGAAATAGTTAATCACTTAGAAATGAATAATTTAATTAAAGATTTTCAGATTTTCGACGTAATCTTGTCTTTTTAATTTGTTCAACTTTTTTAATGTTATGGGATTATTAAATCAGGATTTATTAATGAATATAAAATAACAGAATTCATAACGTATAAATGGAAAACAAGTTAGGGTTTAATAGATGGATTATAAAGTTAGGAAATAGGCCTTAGATGAATTTGGACAAGCGTACGTGACTTTGGGTCTCTTCCAAATGGACGACCCCACGGGATTTAGCTGAAATTTGTATTATCCATATATCTTAATGTCCTGACAACAGAAATAATGTTTTTTTCATGGAGAAATGCGCAGAAGGTAAAGTAAAATAAAAAAAAAATAGAGAGAACTAGTTTGCCGTGCGTATGACGGTTTCCATGCTAACAGACGAAAGAAATAAAATAAGAAATCCTTTATTTAACAAATATTTAACAAATCAATTGTTTGTTTTACTAGATAAATAATAGTAATTTATTTAGGAAAATATTTAATGTCTCTTAGTATTTTGTTGAATAAATCTTTATTTTTGTTCCTTTGTCTCCAAATGTATTCATATAAATACGAGTCTATCACTTGACGAGGAGTCCCGCACTCTATAGTTTGCGTGTGGGCACTTGATTCTGGATTAATAAAATTTTGAGAGTGATTTACAGTTTGGTGCTTGTACTAATAGTTTTCAATTTTCTCGATACCTTCGTACGCTTTCCACATGTCACTAATAACACTGGCCAACAAAATGAAACTTTTTTTTCTCATCACAAACATGATCACACTTTTCTTAATGCATTGTTTGCGCTGATTCTGAATCTGGTTTTATTTTTTTTCTAGCACGTAGAGTTATATAGATACACTGGTTTTGATATTTTTAAGTTTTTGATATTGCTATAAGAAAATTTATGGATGTATAGATCACACTTAGGAATGCTAAACAACAAATACATCATACACTTTATTCAATGTACTTATAAATAAAGAATATATACATTATTTTATTAAAAGCGCTGTGAGTGTGATTTCCTTTTGTAAATTTGGCCTGGATTGTCACGATACAGCATCCAACAATGGTCCGCCATCATGCTTTCATTCCAATATCCTTGGTAGCGCTTCTCCATCATCTGAATATCTTGATGGAAGCGCTCTCCTTGCTCGTCACTCACTGCACCAAGGTTTTCAGGAAAGAAATCTAAGTGGGAATGCAGGAAGTGAATATTTAACGACATTCGACACTCCATTTCTTTGAAGGCATCAAGGAGGTTCTTGACTCCATCCTTATACGCAGGTGACTTGTTGCTTCCATGAAAGTTTTCACATATCCATTTGTGAATCCTGACTGCATACCCATAAGCATTCCTATAACTTTTAGATCTCCACAAACATTCCATTGATGACTGTCGTATTTGATTGCCTTAAGTAGTATATCCATATTGTCATATGTCTCTTTTAGATGGACGGAATGGGCAATGGGGATGGATGGCATTATATTACCATTATGCAAAAGAACTGCTTTCAGGCTTCTCTGCGACGAATCAATAAAGAGGCGCCACTCAGATGCCACATACGTCTGAGATATGGCTGTAAATAGTCCATTGATGTCATGGCAATAACAGAGAGGACCGTCTACTGAAAAGAATGCTGTTAATTCAAAATTCCGCTTTCGGTAGTAACTAATACGAACATTGTTCTCAAGTAAATTGTTCTCCTTTAGTCTTGAGGCGAGAAGCTCTGATTTCTCTTTAGACAGCGATAAGTCTCTAACAAGATCATTCAACTGTCCTTGGGTTAACTTTTTAGGCTCTAAATGTCTACCTTCAAAAGTGTACTCTGGTTCTGTAGATGGTCCGGAAACGCCAGTTGCACCTTCATCACTTTCCATGTCATCTATGATAGAATCTAGCCTATCACTTGGGGAATTTGAATGGGCAATGTTTCATCATGTTTTACTGGTCTACGTGCTGAATCCAAGTTTGGATATACAATCTGGTGTTTGTTCTTGGCAGAAAACCCCATTAAGTTCACACTACAAAAATAACAGTCTTCATGATGATCTCTCGGCTCCCTCCATATCATGGGTATGGCAAATGGCATTGAAGCTTTCTTTTTGTTAAGCCAATCACGTAATCCATTTGAACAGCCAGAACAGATTTGATGTGGCGCCCATGGTTTATCTTGGTCACCTAGATGGCAACCAAAGTATAGCTTGTATATTTTCTTAATGTCGGTTGTAATACTTCGTCGCTGTGTTTTAGTTGTGAACTGGCCGCATACGAAACAGAACTTGTCGGGGTCATTCTTACATTGTCGAGGCATGTTGACTGACCTGAGCAAACTATAAATTCAAAAAAAATGTACACCAACTTGACACAACAAGTTCTTGGACTGGACTGATCTTTTGACACACAAAGCACGGCGTTGTTGCCTGAATCACAATGCTGCTAGACGTAAAAGCTCACACCTGAAATACATAAGATGTATAATTAAGATAATTGAAATAAATAAGATGAATAAACTAAAAAAACACAATAAAATAAACACAATCAAATGTTGAAATATTAGTATTTTGCCTATTTAAAATGGTTAAATCTGTGTAGTTATATATATGCCTTCATCTTGAAAACTATACGTGCTAGAAAAAATCTGAATGCAGTTTTGGAATCAGGTGAAAAATGCTATCCAGCCAACACAAATTGTACTCTGATGAAAAATCTTTGTTGACCAATGTAATTGTAGTGCCTGGCCGAATGTTTGTTTTTATACAGTTCAGTAATGTTTTGGCATTTCTGTTTGGCACTGCATACAGAAATACCTCTTTGGTTTCGCGGCATATGCCGCCAAATACCCATTGCTCCGCTAAAACTCTTCCTTTGTTGTTCTTACGTCTGCTGAAATATGTTTCGTCTATTTCTACAGTTTGACTTTCTCCACCAATTATGGCTGGCTCTTTCAAGACTGAATCGGTACACACCTGTAATTAAATTTATAAGATTAGGTTAGGTTAGGTAAGGCTAGGTTAGGTTAGGTTAGTTAGGTTAGGTTAGGTTAGGTCAATTTTATGTTTATGGTGGGTCAGCTTACCTCTTTTAAATAATTGTTGAAATCTACTGCAGTTGTGTGGCTTATGTATAACTCTTTTTCGTAATATTTCATTGACATATATTCTTGTAACCACGAATAAATCAATAATATGATTTTTTTCAAAGTAATGGTCGAGCTTTCTAGCCATGTATTTTTTCGAACAGATGCATCCTCTTTACAGCTGTTTTTTCTGCAGCGCCATACAATGGTGGTATCTTTGGGTTTTAAAATCATTTGATGCTTCTTGCTGCATATTTTATTTGCTGGAATTATTCCATAATCTTGCAAGAATTTAGCGGCATCATATTCGGTTTTGATGTTTTCAAATAACCACTGCAAATTACACGTATCCGACATTGTTTCCGATCCGATTGTCAATGAAGCTCCCTTCATAAGCGAATGAAAACTGATTATGATAATAAAAACCCACTCTAATAGACAGAGTTTATTTCCGCAACAGTTTCGATGCCCACTGGCATCTTCTTCGGGTGGATACAGAAAAACGAATGAACCAAAAACAAGAGGGAAAACAAGTCCAGGGACCATTAAAATGTAAATGGAATAATAAACGTAAATGTAAATGTAATAATGAAAGTAATAAATGTGGAAATAAATATAAATGCAATAAATGTAATAATAAAGGTAATAAAATAAATGTAATAATTAGTGTAAAGGTAATAATAATAAATGTTAAAAAATGTAAATGCAATAATAAATGGAGTAATTATGTCAAAATAATAGAATCTGTATGTATAGAACAAGAAGATAGTTTTAATTTGTGCGAATGTACTTATAAGCGGGACCCTTTAATAAAAATGCCCTTCTGGGGTCGGGGGAACGGGATCTAGCCTAGGTGTGAATTTCTTAATGGTCTCTGGGTTGTTTCCTTCTCGCCATTTTCATTCGTTTTTCGGTTTATAATTTCTGTATAATAAACAACAATGTAATAATCAACGTAATAATAAATTTATAATTTCTGTAATAAATAATAATGCAATATTAAATGTAATAAATTTAATAATGTAAAAAAAATAATAGATTCTGTATGTATAGAACAAGAAGATAGTTTTAAATTTGTGCGAATGTACTTATAAGCGGGGTCCCTTTAATAAAAATGCCCTTCCAGTGTCGGGAGAACGGGATCTAACCTAGGTGCGAATTTCTTAATGGTCCCTGGACTGTTTTCCCTCTTGTTTTTGGTTCATTCGTTTGTCTGTATCCACCCGAAGAGGATGCCAGTGGGCATCGAAACTGTTGTGGAAATAAACTCTGTCTATAAGAGTGGGTTTTTATAATCATATTTTGACCTTCACGAAGAAAAAAGTTGTTTTTTGCATGAAAACTGATTAGAATTCGATGCAAACTGTGCAAAACTGAATACCAAAATGCTAGTTACCATGGAAACCGCAATGCGCGCGGCAAACTAGTTCTCTTTATTTCTTCATTTTACTTTACCTTCTGCGCATTTCTCCATGAAAAAAATATTATTTCTGTTGTCAGGACATTAAGATATATGTATAATAAAAATTTCAGCTAAATCCCGTGGGGTCGTCCATTTGGAAAAAATCCGTGACTTTTTGCACGAAGACAGAACAACAGGTTTTGTTGTTTTTTTGCTTATAATCGCGGTTAGCCAAATTAGGCACAGGTTTGGCTGTCACGACATACCCACCTCCCATTTTGTCCAATCATGTCATTAAAAGCAAATTAGTTTTCAGATAATACTAGATCTATATAATTAAGTAATTTAATATCGTAAAATAGGCCAACAAAGTTAGTTAAATGATATAAAAAATTGGGGATCAAGTAAAGATAAGCACCCCCAGCCTTCTTTAATTAGCCTTATAAGGCTAACTAACGAAAATATCACGACCTAACCTAACCAATCGTTAAGTCAACTGTACGCCCTTGACGATTGGTTAGGTTAGGTCGTGATATTTTCGTTAGTTAGCCTTATAAGGCTAATTAAAGAAGGCTGGGGGTGCTTATCTTTACTTGATCCAAAATTGGGAAATAAAAAACTATTGAAACCATGTATTAATTATTGTTTCTAGAACTTTAGGTGCAATAATATATAAAGGACAGTTCATGTGTAAGCGCGAATGGAACAATAAAATCATCTCGTTAAGAAAAGTTAGAGAAGAATAATTAGCAGTAGTATTGCAGTCGAGAAGTTGTACTGAAACGATTTTAGTTCGCTCATTATCTTTATTTCAATTTCTCTATTTGAGCCCTTGGGAAGAAGGGCCTATATTCAAGATGAATTAATAACACTAAATTCAATTCATTTTCCACTAGGCCGCAATGTTCCCTCTAAGGTGTGCGCGTGTGCGCGCGCACACGCGTTGTGAAACCCGCGCACACAGCAAAATAAACTGCGCACAGGCTCAAGCGTATCATGAGTCACGACAGTAAATGAAGTAATTTAAAAAAATCAGTTTAATGAATTCCATAAAGAACAAATTAAGAAACCGCTTGAAAGAAACTCATTTGAACATGCTCATGCGAATTAAAAGTTACCTGAATGATGACGGATGTATTAATCTTCATAGAGTTTATTTGGAATGGGCAAATGCTAAAGATCGTAGGGAGAAATCATAATCATACTTAAATGAAAGGCACTTTCATTTAATTAATGTTATTTTGATTATATTTTATTTTATTGAATTTTATTAGTTTTTTATTTTATTCCTATTTTGTGAATGGATAAAATCATGTATCAATCTTGATAGTCTATTTTAAATTGCTAAATGCTAAAAATTGTTTTGAGAAATGATAACTAAAATAGTCATTTTCAATTAATGTTATTTTTATTTTATTTCTTTATTTTGTTGAATTTTATTTTGCTATTTTTTATTTTATTCATATTTTTAGAATGGATAAAATGTTTTCTTTTTTAAGAATATATAATATTGTAAACAGTTTTTTAATATCCATTTCATAGTACCGTAATGATCAAGCTATCACCTAATGGAAATAATATTTATTAAGTATTTAATATTTATATATATTTAATTTTAAAGATAATAGCGCTCAGAAAAGTTTACACAACTTTTCACTATGAATCTAAATGTATGCACAACGAAAATTTCTTGCGCACACGGACTAAAAAAAATTAGAGGGAACATTGCACTAGGGTCAACGAAATAGAACCTTCTATCCGCGGCCCTAGGCTTTTATTTATGTCAAGACCGAGGTTATATCGTTGTCTGATGAATTATATAGCGGAAGTGTAAAGCTAATCTATGAACATAAAATTAAAAGTATAACAATTTTAGTGTTTCATAACAAAACAATTTATATTAATGGTCTAAAGTTTAAATTCTGAAGTTAATACAACGACAAGTAGTTTACTTAGTTGTGATCCCGTGATAAAACTCAAAAGTAATCCCAACCAAAGCATCACTGGTTACGTTACCATCCTTAGTGTTATGTATGTGAATTTTGTCATCACACACCAACCCACGAACGCGTCACTGGACCGAGTCACCGTAACACCCGCGGGACACCCCGAACCCTACAGTTCTACAAATCTACAGATGCTAAGGCTAACAAAGACCCTAAGATCCACTCTAAGGTTAGTCCGAGAGAAAGGAAAGAGTAGGGGGTTAAGAGAAGAGAAGAGAATAAGGGGTTAAGTAAGGAGGAACACCTATCACTCGTAGGTTAACATTCATTCAGAAAAAGAGAACAAAGACACCATCATCATCCGCCGGCCACTGCCGACAAGTCAGAAAAATAGTCGGAGAAAATAGGAGAGGGGTGAAAGATGAAAAGAAGTAAAATAAGAAAGCTCACAAACCAAGCAACACAGTCTTAACTCACTGTCATACCATGCAAACTACAAACATGCAAGAAAAGAGAGTTACAGACATGCAAAGTAAAAAAAAGTAGGTAAAGTTAAACAAAAAGTGGGTTAGTTTACGATACGAGCTACATCTACGTTCGTGTTAATCTAATTTTTTTATTTTTTATTGCTGGCATCACACGCTGGCATGTCATAAGCTGGCATTAATCGTCAACAGACTCATCCTCGACCACCACCCCCAGAGCTCCTGTTGCTAATTGTTTTTTTGTTATTTTAAACAACGTCAACATTTTTAAAATGTCTGTCAAGACGGTTCTTAAACACATTAACGCTGGTAGAGTTCACGACGGGCGCGGGAAGATTATTCCATTTATCAATTACTTTAAACGTAAAGAAGTTTTTAGCGATATTGGTAATGAAACGTCTGCTATGCAACTTAAATCCGTTATTACGAGTATTACTATTATCGAAAGTGAACAATTTGTCAAAATTTACGTTATCGATGTTATTAACGATTTTGAAAACTTCAATAAGCTCCCCCCTTAATCTCCTAGTTTCGAGTGAATACAGGTCTAACTCTATAATCCTATCTTCATAAGCCTTGTTGCGCAATGACGGAATTAGTTTCGTGGCACCAGCATCACTGGTTACGTTACCATCCTTAGTGTTATGTATGTGAATTTTGTCATCACACACCAACTCACGAACGCGTCACTGGACCGAGTCACCGTAACACCCGCGGGACACCCCGAACCCTACAGTTATCGTAAATATATATGAGGAGAGTAAAAGAGTTGATGCTATACATTTCGATTTTCAAAAGGCGTTTGATAAAGTGTCCCATAGGTCCATAGGAGACTATTAGCTAAACTTCAGTCTCACGGGAGTCATGGTAATATCCTGAAATGGATCGAAAATTGGCTTAGAGGGCAAAAAGAAAAATTACTTCATCAGACAAAAACGTGAAAACCTATCTAATTCTAATTCTTCTTGCACTTTCTGGCACCAAGCTAGAACCTCTCCAACAACTTTACGACTTCTTTCCCTCCTCTTTTCCATTCCGACGGCTCAATTGCCGCCTCTTCTCCTGATAAAGTTAGTTAAACAGACGTGTTAAGTGTCTCGAAAAGTGGACGCTCAAAGAATCTCTTCCAAAGATGTTTATGCTGCCCTATCTGGGTTCAACTCTAGGAAGGCGTACGGTCCTGATGGGGTTCCTCCTATTAATAGTGGTGTCCTGTCATCCACTTTTTTCCTTTTATTTATCAAGGAGCTATTAAGTCGCACTTCCTGTCCTATCCTATAACGATGATTCCACCATTCACTTCACCTGCTTCACAAAATGTTCCTCTCAACAGTCACTCCAAGCTTCGCGTGGGACGGTTGTGGTGCACCTGACCACTGACCGATTTATTATATTTGATTGGGGCAGAGAAAACCTTATGGCTTTCAATGCCTCAAATACTCAGTTCCTCCATCCGTCTACTCGTCATAATCTTCCACACGACTATCCCCTTATCTTCAACAGTACACAACTCAATCCTTCCTCTCCTCTTAACTTTCTTGGCGTTTCCTTTCCTCGTGATCACATATACTCTCTTTCTAAAACAGCTTCAAAGAGGTTAGTTGTGCTGTACCGTCTCCGCAGTTTTTTCACCCCTACTTAGTTGCTGTATCTGTGCAGGAGTCTTTTCCGTTCCTGTATGGAGTACGCTTCTCATGTGTGGGGTGGCTTAACCCAGACAGTTCTGCTTGACTGGATGGAATGAAAGACTTTTCATCTCATCATTTCCGTGCCTCTTACTGACTCTTCAAATACTCTCTCTTAGCCGCAATGTTGCCTCAGTCTCTCTTTACTATCGCTTTTATAAAGGAAACTGTTCTGAATTCTCTAACTGCATGCCTCTTCCTTTACCGAGAGCACGCAGTACCAGACTTCCGACACACACTCATTCATTTTCTGTCCAACTCTCTAACGCAAGGGTTAATTGGTATTCTCAATCTTTCATCTACTCAACCAATCAACTCCAGAACAATCTTCAATCCACCTTTCCCCCTCTCTATGACCTCCAATCTTTCAAACGCAGAGTGTCCAGGCATCTTGAAAACCATGGACCTTGATATTTGTCTCTCTTCTTCTCATGTTTTTGTGGGCATTTACACTTGGCCCCTACTTCCTGCATAAAAAAAGAGTGGCCATTAGTGGCAAAACTTCTAACTAGAGAAGTGTAACTAGTGGCGTGCCTCAGGGATAAGTTCTTTTAATTATATCAATTACATCGACATCGGCACTATTAACAGTATAATTTAAAAATTTGCGGGTGATACCAAACTATGGCGACGAACAAAATCAGTGGCAGAACGTTTGCAGATTCACAAAGATGTTACTAAGTTACTCGAACGGGCAAAAATTTCTCAAATGAACTTTAATTAACGTTGAATATCTGTAAAAAGAGTGTTAACAAAATTTATTCTATGAACGACAAGACACTAACGAGTGTTACGGAAGAGAAAGATTTAGGTATTATTGTTGCCGACACTCTTAAACCAAGTAAGCAATGTATCGAAGCGGTTAGAAAAGCAAATAGAATCTTACGATTTATTAGTGAATCATTTAAATTTAAGTCTAATGTTAACATTATATAATTCCTTCACCTAGAATACTGCGTTCACTTCTGGTCCCCATTTTTTCGGCAAGACAAAGACAGAATGGAGAGAGTGCAGCGACGGGTTACAAAGATGATTCCTAAACTTAGAAACAAATCATACGTTGCCCGTTTAGAAACGCTAAATTTATTCTCAATTGTAAAAAGACGGATTTGAGGAGATTTAATGCAGGTTTTTAAAATGATTAAAGGTTTCGATAACGTCGACTCCGAAAAATACTTCACCTTCAGAAATGCAGATAGAACTCGCAGGTAATGGTCTGAAATATATTTACGGTAAACATTTTAATTCTAATGAAGCTAAGCGTTCCTTCTTCAATCGTATAGTAAATCTGTGGAGTGGATTGCCAGCCAGCGTAGTTCAAAGTAATTCGATCGAGTCCTTTAAAAAGAGACTAGATGCCTATTTTGCCTTAAACTCCAGTTAGGGCCATTTGTTTGCGCATAAAAATATTGTGTAAGTTTCATTCGGATTCTCTCCTGTTCGCTCTAAAATTATCACTTAAGTGAAAATTTTAAAGCAAAGTAAAGATGAGAGGTTGACGGAAAGGAGGGAAATTTAAAGATGTATTTAAATTTTCTTATATCTTTTAAGCGTCCTTTTCAAACAGACAGCCTCGTAGGGACCACCCAGTCTGTTGCTGTTTGATGTCCTTTGTATTCCTTTGTGTATATATATATATATATATATACACACCGTATATATATATATATATATATATTATATATATATATATATATATATATATATATATATATATAACGTAAAGATTGCCGGTCAGATATGATAACCACTACACAATCGGCAATCGGAAGATCCCGGGTTCGATTCCCGGGTGGGTACCTCATTTTTTCATTTGTTTCGTTCTTTCGCTCTCATCTTGCGCGGATAATTCTCCTATACAAAGCGTCGTTCTTTACGTTAATTATACTGCGTGTTTGCAGTTATAATGTGTATATATATATATATATATAATATTATATATATATATATATATATATATATATATATATATATATATATATATATATATGTTACAGGGAATCTATGTAGCTAGGGATTTCATGAAATTCCTAAAATGTTTAGGGATTTTATATAAGGTTAAGTCGTGATATTTTCGTTCAAACCTACGGTAAAATTATTGAATGCCCGGTTAGGTCAACTGTACGCCCTTGACGACTGTTTTGGTTTAGTCGTGATAGTTTCGTAAAAACTAAAGAAAATATTACGACTTAACCTTACATGAAATCCCTAGTTACACAGATTCCCTGTAACATATTCATGCGGCTCGATGGTGTAAGGGTAAACGGGAGGTCGTGAGATCGAGTCCGGGCGAGAACTTCGTGATTTCTGACTTCCCTGGTGGATAGTGGTTCAGATTCCACGTTAAGCTGTAGGTCTAAGGTGGAGCAATAAGCTTGACCTTTGTCAGAATGAACAATTCGGACGGAAGCAAAATTAAGGTTCCCAAGGTGTGTATATATATATATATATATATATATATATATATATATATATACACACCTTTGTTCGTGCTGAATTAAATAATTTTAATTCTTTTAATTCTAACAATTTTGTTTTCGGTTTCTTTTATTATAAAGATGGAAAAAGTTGTTGTTGTTTAGCCGATCAGCCCACCCTGATCGAGCAAGCCGGCGGCACGCAGGTAACCGATCGCCCTCTCCGAAGTGGACCAGAGGTTCAGCGCACTAGTGATGTTGTGTTGTGTTCTATGTTGTGCGAGAGCGGTACAGTCTGTCATTATGTGTTCAATTGTGTGTGGTGTGTCCTGGCACAGGTGGCAGGTGTCGTCTGTGGAGTTGTCTAGTTTGTGTTTATATGTCTGTAAGTTGGGATGATGTCCACATCGGAATCGTGCTAAGTTAACTCGATCCGATCTGCTGAGGCTGGTCTCTGACCTGTCAATGGGTGGCGGCTTTGCTCCTAGGACTGCATTCGGACCGAGTCGTGTCAGTGCTTTGTGGGTTAGGTGTGTGTGTATGTGTTTTCTGTACTGTGTGATGTCTGTGATGGAGTATTTGGTTATAATGTCTCAAGGGTCTATTCTCTCACCAACACACTTCAAATTATACATGCATGACATTCCAACATCCATAGCTAACAAGCTTACCTTATCATCATATGCAGACGACATCACTCTAACATCCACCCACAACAACATCGACACCGCTACAAATAACCTACAAACATACATAAACAGTATACAAGACTGGCTCACACACAATAGACTCAAAGTAGCGCCCACAAAATCAACCGTCACCTCGCTAATAAGCACAAAAGAACACCAGATAACTCCACAGCTTACACTAAACAACACCAACATTCCACACACTCACAGGACCAAAATACTTGGGGTCACATACAACACTTCATTATCTTTTGCAAACCACATTCAGGACATTAAAAACAAATGTACGTCAATACTTAACACGCTTAGGGTACTAAAAGCCACAAACTTTGGACACCAGCAGGAAACAACATCACTCATATACAAACAATATATTCGCTCAGTTATGGACTATGCTAGCCCATGCTGGGCACCCATTATCTCAAACACACACATAAACACCTAACAGACAATACAAAACAACGCACTTCGTATCATTACAGGATGTACTCAAACAACACCAATTGAACACCCGCACACAGAAACAAAAATACTGAAAGTTAGGGAACATTTAGACATGAGGGGAACACAATTCATGGCAGCAGCGACAACTAACCCACAACACCCTTGCCACTACATGTACAATCATGCACCACCAACACCTCGCACCATTAAAGTAACACCAGAGAGGGACCCCGTTCGGGAAAAGTTTGTTTATTTCTGTGTTGAGCTGTTGTATCTGCTGTTTTATGGCTTCTGTGTGTGGTGTTTGTGTGTTATGTTTGAGGTTGTTACGTTACCTTATGAGGTGGGCTATTTCTCTAGTGTAATTTGGGTTGTATTTCCTAATGTTGTCCTTCGGTATGTATTTGTTTGCATTATTGATGATCTGATTAAATGTCTTGAGTGTTGTATTGATGTTTATGATGGGTGTGCTGTTTAATGTGGTGAATTGTTCCTCAGTCTGTATTTTGAACTGTTCCCAATCAGCTTTCTTGTAATTTCTGTAAGTGTGCCTAAGGCTGTTGGGGCAGGGTGTAGAACGTTTTGTAATGATGATGGATAGGTGGTCTGCTGATAGTTGTTTTTCTGTTCTTCAGTGTGTATGTGTTGCTAGTGAGGGGGAACAGAACGTTATATCTGGGGAGGAGTTTGAGTATCCTGCTTGATGTGGTATGTGTGTATGTTCTTCTGTATTGTTAAGAATGAAGAGGCTGTTTAGTTGTGTAGCTATGTTGGCACCTCTGGTATTATTTTGGTTGTGCAGGTACCAAGTAGTGTCTTTAGCGTTGAAGTCTCCTCCTAAGATGATATTAGTGAGAGAGGCCAGATTGTGTAACTGTGGATTGTAATTGGCTGGCACCTGAGGTGAAGTATCTGGTGGGATGTAAATGTTGATGAGTGTGGTGTTGTGTTTTGCGCGTATTTTAATGTTAGCTGCCGGTATTTCTATCGTGTTATCTGCTTGGATTGTGTTTGTAATGTTTTGGGTGGCATCAGTGTAGCTAATGCTTTTACGTATGTAAGTGATGAGTCCACCCCCGTGACCCCCAGTACGATCTTGACGGATCGCTGTGAAGTCAGGAATGGTGGGTGTTTTGTGTGTGCGTTTAAGTTTTGTTTCTTGTAATGTGCGTTCGAAAAGTTTTCCGCAGTCAACCAACACTTTAAAAAAAGTGTTTGACAACAAGTGTAGACGAGTTGCTTTGTGCCTGCAAAATGGTGGAAAACACTTTCAACACATGCTGTAAAATCAAAAGGTTATGTAATAAAATCACTAACTCATGCTTGAATGAAAACATTGTAGTTTTTCAATTTCCTATGCGTTTAGCATAGCACTGCGGAGAGACTTTTCGAACGCACTGTATAAGTGCTATGTGAATGTTTTGTTTGTGTACGAATTTCCTAAGCTGCATGATTTTGTTTGTGAGGCCATCTACGCTGTACTGTAATATGTTAATATTATGCTTCTGTATGTCTCATGGTCCTATTGTGTCTATGTCTTTGTGTATGGTAACATGTGTAAGTTGTAGTGGGGCCTGGATTAGTCTTAGTGTCGCCGGAGAGTAAGAGTAGTACGGGGAGCACGCAATTGCTCCCCGTAAATGAAAAAAATAGCACGCTGGTATAGGTCCAGCCCCGGGAGATTTGAGGAAGTTTGAGGAAGTTTGGAGATTTGAGGAAGTTTGGCCTCCAGCGCGTTGATGTTTCGGTTTGACGTCGCCTCTTCTTCGCGTTTACGTGTCCCACGCTGGAGGATACAGCCACTGTTCGAAGCTTCCTCGTCAGCTGCTAACTGTCGACATACGTTGAAGTTTTTAGCTCCTTCCTATCAGTTTCTTATTATCTTTGGTCAAAATGTGCTGTTTAATACTGTAATTTCTTTTTGTACCTTATTTTCTTTATTAATTTGTCCAACAATTTGGGATTGGAAGTATATAATGAAATTATTTCCGGTCCTGTCCTTCAAATGTTTTGATAAAAAGTTCTTTTAGGATTTTCTTTCAATCTTCGTTTGTGTTAAAGTAGTTTGTAGAGGAGGTTTTATAAGAAAGTTATGATAAAGCATTTTTTTACTTTATACAAAAAAAAAGTTGTCAGTAATGGCTCTTATTTTAATTAAGATGAAGAATGAGAGAGGTTGGTGTCTCTTTTTACCTTCTGTCCATGTGTATATATATATATATATATATATATATATATATGTGTGTGTGTGTGTGTGTGTGTGTATATATATATATATATATATATATATATATAGAGAGAGAGAGAGAGAGAGAGAGAGAGAGAGAGAGGGCCGGCAGATACAGAAATAAATGCTAAATTCTGCCTTAAAATTGATGAATAAAAATTTTATTTTCTGAACACTCAATTCATATGTTTTTAAAAGAAACACGAGTATGTCCATCACATCGAGGGAAGGAAAGGAATACGTCTTATTTACTATTGTTTCAAACGCCATATAACATGCATACCCTTGTGGTGAACATATTTTCAGCAATACATTTTCCGGCCTGGGAGATAGACCTGTCAGAGAGGCAGAGGGCAATGACAGGTTTATATTA
The DNA here is from genome assembly GCA_023014485.1 of Bathynomus jamesi. Lineage (NCBI taxonomy): Eukaryota > Metazoa > Arthropoda > Malacostraca > Isopoda > Cirolanidae > Bathynomus > Bathynomus jamesi. The sequence goes on from JAJOZX010003827.1 coordinate 258,892, forward strand.
AAAGACAAAACCTTTCCGGTAATTCCAAACAATCTAATCAGTCATTCCGATTCCAAATATTTATGATTTTCCCCTTCATAAAGAAGGCTGTAAGGAGGATTAGAAAAATGTACCACTCCTTTTTTCTTCACCCACTCTCTAGTTAAAAATGCAACATATTTATTTGTTGTTGTTGCGATTATTGAAGCATTTAAGAGAAAATTTATTCCTGTACAAACGTTCCATTCCCTTAATAATTGTACACGAATTAGAGTGTTGTGACACGTTCAGCAAAGTTGTTTGTGAATAATTAAACCGATTTTAAAATGTCACTCTTTGAGAAATGGGTGTGAGAAAGATTATGACGACTGCATTTATACAGGAGATAATATTAATGTTTACGGTTATTTAACTACAGGGTGTCCATAAATGTTTACCCTGAAAACAGTATGCTCTCATGGTTTAATGACGAATCTTACATCCGTTTTCTTTTTACAGGTGATCTCGTACACGCATAGAGTTTCTGTGCTGGTGTGTTTCGTCTACCGCATTCGCCGCTAGGAGCGCTGTAGTAGCTGTTCAGTTAAGATGGCGTCTGTGACAGAGAAGGCACAATGTGTTGTGTGGCTTGCAGAAACAAAATCTCCTGTCAGTGTTCAGCGAAGGTTCAGAACAAAGTATGGAAAGAATCCACCTGATGTGAAGTTAATTAAGTCGTGGATGAAAAAATTCTTGGAAACTGAAAACGTGGAAAAGGGAAAGAGCAGTGGTAGACCATCGGTTTCCGATGGGACGGTTATGCTGGATATGCTCACCAATTACACCATCCCCAAGCTGCAGGACAGGCAGCCAACTGTCATCTTCCAACAAGATGGGGCACCCCCCTCATTGGGCGCATGTTGTTCGTGAAACTCTCGACGCAACATTTCCAAATCGATGGATTGACAGGGACGGGTCAATCCCATGGCCCCCAAGATCACCAGACATTACCCCGCTGGATTTCTTTCTCTGGGGTCATGTTAAAGATTTGGTTTATGCAACAGTTGTTCCAGATATCAGGACATTGCGAGAACGCATTACGGATGCAATTGCAACAGTTAACCCACAAATGTTGGAAAATGTGTGGCGTGAGTGTGAATACCGTTTAGACATTTTACGTGCCACTAGGGGTGCACATGTGGAAGCTTATTAAGTTCATTAACTATGTATCAAAACTTTGTATGTTTATCTACTTATGATTAAAACTGTGTTTGAATACGAGTGTTTATTTAAAAGTTATAGCATGCTTTAATCAGGGTAATCATTTATGGACACTAGGGTGGTCCAAAAAAACAAAAGAACAAATTTCCTTTCTCCACAAGGGTATTTTTATTCCTTTATACGTAACTGAAAATCACACAAAATATTTTCCCCAAGAAACAGTATTTATGGGTCGCCCCATGTGGAATCCATAAATCGGGGGTCTCACGCAGCAGAAAACAGTTATGCACTTGAAAAACTATGACATTAGAGCCGCCTTTGATGGAGTGGGGAACTTCTTTCGGTAGTTTGCCACCAGTCGAAGAAAGAACTGTTTCTGCTCTTCGTCCTTCGTCAGCGTGTTGTTGTATTTTTGGATCAGGCTGATACCCCGTTCCGCCATGTCGTTTACTACTTCCATCCGAGAGGACCGATCCCGAAGTTCGTTGAAAAAAGGATCGTCCGTCCACTGTCCGGGGGTTTCTCCAGAAAGGATTGAGATTTCGCTTTTCCTCCTTCCATCAAAAACATCAAAGAACGAACTGGTCTTTTTAGTCACAAGGTCCTCCAACTTCATGTCTTCCACTTCATCCTTGATCTCTAGACGTCGAGGAGGCCCGGTAACCGCGGACGCTGTAGGTTCCGGAGCATCCTTTCCTTTGTCGCCGTGGTCACTCGTTCGTCGAAAAAGGCGAGGGCAACCAGGTGCTCGGAGAGAAACCAAAGATGCCTGATAAAGGCCGCGGACGCTTTACTGGCCACAGTCTGATTTGGGTAAGTCTTGAGCAAAGACAGAAGTTCGATGTCGTTGTAGGGGGCTTGAATTCCGAGGGACGCTTCGTTCCATTGTCTGATGTAAATGAGACTTACAAACAGAGCGAAGTCGGTTATGTTCCTGGCTTCTCGTGGTGTCAGTTTGAATTGAGCTTGGAAAAGGAATATCTTCAACACATAAATTCCTTTCCCCATCCAACGAGCGTGGTGTGTTGGGCCGGGAGCTCGAAATGACTCGTTCCCACTTCCTCCGCCAAGGAACAAGAAAGATAAACGCAAGAATTCTTGATAATCGTCCCTTGGTTGCTGCGCTTCGAGTGCATGTGGCAAATAATCCAGCATCTCTTTCCGCAATCTGCTCAATACCGGATCCTGGAAGGGTTCGTCGGTTGCTGCAACACACGCATCTTGATTTATCGGTGGCCATTGTTTCTGAAATCGCTTGAAGAGTCCGGATTCTGGACCTCCAGATGGACCGAAGATACAGGAAAAGACGTCGGACAGCATGATTTCCATGACATGGTGACGGCAAGCAATCCAGACCAGTTCGGTTCCTAGAGCTTCTTCGATTCTGATGCAAGCTCCTTTGTGATGCCCTATGTTGCTGGCTGTCGTATCAAATACGAGTCCTTTGATTTGAGACCCGAGATTCCATTTCTCAATTGCTTCAACACAAGTATTTGCCTGAGACTCCCCAGTACCTTTGTCCATCTTCGGAATTCCCAAAAGCTTCTCGTGGCCGTTTCCAGTGACAAGGACAGCAATTCTATCAACGCTTGCCTTGGATCCGTCGATATCTGGCAATAGTTTGCCATCCCAGTGTAAAAGAAGAGGTCCCTCCAAAGAAGATTCCTGGTCTTCTGCTGCTGCCGTTTCCTGTCTTCCTTGTCTTCCAGACCGCCTGATTGGACTTCGGGAGAGTGTGAGCTCTGAAAGATTATGTCCAAGCGCTTCAGCAACGGCTCCAGCCACAAACACGGCTCCGCGATCTGGAAGATTGACGCGATCCAAGGCGCCGGCGACTTCGGGCGAGTTGAAGATATTCTTAAGTCTCTTAGGCGTTGGGGAAGCAGCAGCTGCCGCAGATGTTGACGCAGAAGGTCTATATTCGTCTTCGCTTTCAGATTCCCGAGAAGATGATGTGGAAGAAAGTTCTGCTGTTGCCCCCGTCCTGTTGCCCCCGTCTAGTAGGAGATCTGCGCCTGAAAACTGGCTCCTTGGGAGGCCGAACTCTCAGTTATCAACGGCAAGACTACCCCGTGTACTGGACGTGCTCCGACTGGCCCAGTACAACCACCTGGACGAAGGAAGAACCCTGCCCACGAGTTACAAGTTCGCCTGTGAAGCAGTTGTCGCTGTATGGCAGCGCGCCAGAATTCCTTTGCGGTACTGCGTTATGCGGTACCGGTTTGGTAGTGCGGTGGTACCGCAGTACCGCAGTACCGCAAAAAAACCGCAAGTGCCCAGCTCTGCTTTGAACACTTCCTCGTTCATTCTGTCACTTTCTCGTTGTCGAGTTCGGTGCTTCTTGAGGGCTAGATACTTCTCGTACAGCTTTGACAGTTTCCGGACACACGAATCTATCCGCTGGGAAGGAATTCTGGCGCGCTGCCATACAGCGACAACTGCTTCACAGGCGAACTTGTAACTCGTGGGCAGGGTTCTTCCTTCGTCCAGGTGGTTGTACTGGGCCAGTCGGAGCACGTCCAGTACACGGGGTAGTCTTGCCGTTGATAACTGAGAGTTCGGCCTCCCAAGGAGCCAGTTTTCAGGCGCAGATCTCCTACTAGACGACGTCATAATCACTTCTAAAAACAAAAAAACGAAATGTTTAGTATGGGGCAACCCCTAAATATCCACTAATCAAGCTCAAATTCCACACACAAGTAAGTCGACCCTAGTGGACAAAAACAAGGCATGTGGAGAAACGATTCGACCAACATTGTTTTTTACTAGAATATTTTGGACCACCCTAATGGACACCCTACTATCTCCGTAACATCTAACCTTGCAGCTCTGTTACTTCAAAAAAAAAAAAATAAATAAATAAAAAAAATATATATATATATATATTTTTTTTTAATTTTAGGCAGGAAGGAGGAGCCAAGGGTGAATGCCCGCCTAAAGGCCCTCAGCCTCCAAAGAAGAAGAAGCGAGCCAAAATCAAGGACCAGGGTTTTCGAGATGCCTGGACACTGCGTTTAAAAGATTCGAGGTGATAGACTGGAGTAAAAATGGACTAAGAAAGATTGTTCCAGAGTTGACAGGTTCAGTAGATGAAAGATTGAAAATACCAATTAACCCTTGCGTTAGAAAGTTGAACAAAAAAGGAATGAGCATGTGCCGAAAGTATGGTACTGCGTGCTCTCCTTAAATGAGAAGGCATATACCTAGTGGGGAACTGGGAGGTGCAGATGTGTTACCTAAAACTTTCCACGGTTCTTCTTTAATGTGTATACTAAATTCGATAAAGATTACCCTAGCTGTTCAGGCGAGTATAAACGAACATTGAACAGACAGACAGACAGACAGACAGACAGACAGACATTATCATCATCATCATCCCTTGCATATATATAAATAAGATATACGGTATTGAACCGCTGTTCGAACCATCACAAGGTAAGATAAGGTACTAATTTATTTCACTTTGAACACAATCATTTATATCGATTTACATGAGGTATATAAAGCAAGCCTCAATATGAAGTTGAATATACGGACCATTATACTTTGTCCCAAAGGTATTTCATTCACGTTCTCTAGATATGGAAATGCCATGCACGTTTTCTTCCATTCATTTCACTTCGTAATCAACGTCTCTCAAACACTTGATCAAGTATATTGCTAACTTCTCTGTAAACGTCTACTCCTTTGAAATGGATAAAGTCATGTCAATATATTGTTCTAAGATGAGGCAAAACGAGCTTTCACTATATATCTATCTATCTATCTATCTATCCGATAGATTATCCAAGCTATCCATGAGTCCTGCCGTTTATCCTCTAAGCTATGGAATTCTTGGTATGAAAACGTTTGTTTGTAGCTCCACTGAACTTCGACATTACTGTATTATTTCTAATGAACTGTGTATATTTCTATCCTTAGTATGTGAACTGTCATTGTATTAATAATATTTGTCATATGGACTATAGTCTGCCAATAAACCTTTTCATTTTCATTTTCATTTTCGATCTAATTAGAGAGAGAATTAATGGTTTACTGCGATATATACTGTAAATATATATATATATATATATATATATATATATATATATATATATATATATATATATAAGATGATGATGGCTGTCTGTCTGGTGTTCTATGTTCATTTATGCACGCCTAAACGGCGAAACGCTAAACGGCTAGGGTAATCTGCACCAAATTTGGTATATACATTAAGGGAGAACCAGGGAAGTTTAACTAAAACATACACCCCTTCTAGTACTCCCAAAGGAAAGGGACTGGGAGTGGGGCTCCTAAACGGCTCGGGTAATCTGCATCAAATCTGCACAAAGCACAGTGGGTATTCTGGTGTACATACAGGGTGGGAGAAAAGCCTTTAAGGATTTTATAAATACAAATAATTTGTTAAAAATAAATAAATTCCAATGATACCACTGCAGTGAGTAGTATGTAGTAGTATGATGGCATTTGGGGAGACAGACATGGATCAATTTGAAAATTTCTCCACCCCCCCCAAAACAGAAAAAATCCTCCTTGGGTTCCTTCACGATCTTTCATGAGAGATATTTAAACAAACAAAACAAACAAAAACAGACAAAAACAAACAAAAACACAAAAACAGAAAAAAAAAAATTCCTCGTTCTTTCACAGTTTTTCGAAACAAACAAACAAACACTCCAAAAGCAGGGGTTAATCGATTTGAGTAGGAAAAAAATTCATGGCTCTTTTCACGATGCGTTCCGGCGTGTTCCGTCGTGTTCGCGGCCCCGTTAGTTTATCTTTCTAGCTGCAGGGGGGAGCAACATTCTCACAATCAGACTGATATTCTGTATATATATACACACACACACACATGAGCATATATATACTGTATATATATATATATATATATATATATATATATATATATATATAATGTTAATAGCCGTACCATCAATTTAAAATACGGTATCGAGTTCCGCAACGGCTTATTTATATATTTACTGAGGTGTCCTACCACCATGTTTTATCCACTACAAATATGTAGATCGTGTATCGCAGAGAAATATGCAATAAAGGGGCAAAAACATAGATAACGATGAACGACAACACGCGTAAAAGATTAGTTGGCCTGACCGAAACACATCTCAAGGCTATAAATACATTGCTTAAACTAATCTCGGACTGCATCATCATTAGGTTTTCACTTCATCTGTACTTCATATTTTAAAAACTGTTTACAACATTAATTCACCTATGAATTAATGCTGTAAACATATATATGTATATAAAATGAATAAAAATTTTGATAATCTCGATGACTAAAGCATTTTGACTGCAGAAATGTAGGGGCACGCAGGGTATTGCTCTCAAATTAGCGGGTAAGCATCTTAATTCTGCTGAAACTAAACATTTGTCATTCAGACGTATAGTTAATTTGTCGGGTGGAATGTCACTAACGTAACTAAATCGGGTCCTTTTAAAGAGACCAGCTGCTTACTTTGTCTTAAATCCCCGTTAGAAACATTTATACCGCATAAAAGTATTGTCGAATTTCACTCGGAACCAGACCTCCTTACTCTTAAATTTTCGCTTTATCTTTAAAGTTCTATATTTCCTACCAATCTCTCTCCTATGCTATGCTTTGAAACTTTCATTTACCTTTTTAATTTTCTTACATCTTTTATCAGAGCTTCCTAAACAGACATTCTCGTATGAGCCATCCTGACTGCTGTTGTTTGTAGCCTTTTGTATCCATTGTTATATTACATATTCTTATCATATAAACGAGTTTTCGTTTGTGCAATAACCTCAGTAAAATAACGACACTTTAATGAGCTGGAAGATTTCAACACGTGACACATCGGTACATGTATAGGCTTCAACTGAAATTTGACTATGAGAAGATAAGTAGCCATCTTATTCATATAGACATATTTTAACTTTTCATACTAAGCGAATGTATACCTAACAAGTTCTTCAAACGTTTTCAGGAAGATTAAAACCTTGATTATAAAATGACTTAAAATAATATTAGCTGTCTTATCGGCATTACTACTGAATGTGGAAAACACCATGCGTTTATTCGGCTCCGTAGGTACTTATTTGATTGACATGTATTGTACAGAGCGATGATGGTGTCTGCAATATTAACTCTTTCTGTCCCAAATTATTGTTTTGAGCTAAAAAAAATTTAACACTTGAAAATGTTAAAATAGGTATGGAAACGAAACTTTGTTTAGAAATAATTAATTACACTAGAAATTATATGACTCCATTGACGCTATCAAGTAATAAGAGACTAATTTACATTAACGACATAGATGTAGGATTGACTAGTAACGTGTCAAAATTCGCGGACGATACTAAAATAGACGGTAAGGTTGTTAACGAGGACGATAGAAATAGGCTCCAAGACGATGTAAATAGGATTATGGAGTGGACGGATAAGTGGCAGATGCAATTGAACGTAGACAAATGTAAAGTTCTGCATATGGGTTCTCGTAACAATAATTACACGTACACGATGGATGATAGAGAGTTAGCGAGCGTTGACGAGGAAGTAGATTTAGGCGTACGCATATCTAAGGATTTAAAGGTTAGGAACCAGTGCCTGGAGTCTTGTGCAAAAGCTAATAGGATGTTAGGCTTCATAGCGCGTAATTTCGAATTTAAATCGGAGGATATTATATTGCCCCTTTACAAGTCCCTAGTCAGGCCTCATTTAAAGTATGCTGTTCAGTTTTGGTGCCCGTATTTGCGCGAGGATATTGATAGGTTAGAAAGGGTTCAGCGTCGTGCCACGAAACTAATTCCGTCATTGCGCAACAAGCCTTATGAAGATAGGATTGAAGAGTTAGACCTGTATTCACTCGAAACTAGGAGATTAAGGGGGGAACTTATTGAAGTTTTCAAAATCGTTAATAACATTGATAACGTAAATTTTGACAAACTGTTCACTTTCGATAATAGCAATACTCGTAATAACGGATTTAAGTTGCGTGGCAGACGTTTCATTACTAATATCGCGAAAAACTTCTTTACGTTTAAAGTAATTGATAAATGGAATAATCTTCCCGCGTCAGTCGTTCACTCTACCAGCGTTAATATGTTTAAGAACCGTTTAGATAGGCATTTTAAAAATATTAACGTTGTTTAAAATAAAAAAAACAATTAGTAACAGGAGCTCTGGTGGTGGTGGTCGAGGATGAGTCTGTTGACGATTAATGCCAGTTTGTGACATGCCAGCGTGTGATGCCAGCAATAAAATAAAAAAAAATTAGACTAACACGAACGTAGATGTAGCTCGTAGAGTAAACCAACCCACTTTTTGTTTAACTTTACCTACTTTTTTTTTCCTTATCCTCTCCTTACTTGCATGTCTGTAGTTTGCATGGTATGATTGTGAGTTAAGACTGTGTTTGCATGGTTTGTAAGCGTTCTTATTTTACTTCTTTTCATCTTTCACCCCTTTCCTATTCTCTTCGACTATTTTTCTGACTTGTTGGCAGTGGCCGGCGGATGATGATGGTGAGTCTTTTTTCTCTTTTCCTGAATGAATGTTAACCCATGAGTGATAGGAGTTGCTACTTACTTAACCCCTTATTTTCTTCTCTTAACCCCCTACTCTTTCCTTTCTCTCGGGCTAACCTTAGAGTGGATCTTAGCGTTTTTGTTAGCCTTAGCTTCTGTAGATCTGTAGATAACTTTGGTACTTTGAATGAAACAAATAATAACAATATTTGTCCTTTGCTGAACACAACGGTCGACCATACTGCTTCGAATGGAATGCATTAAAGCAGTTTTTGTCGTTTGTTAAACATAATGGTACATCACACTTTCTGCATTATAGACGAAATTGGCCCTTCATACAGTTTCTGCAACTCTCTTTGGGTTCTAAATGCTCAGGCCAATGTCCAAAAAACTACCAGATATTGCTGCACAGCTAATTGTTATATTCAAATGCCAAAAGCCATCATTGAAGCTAATCTGAGGAAAATACACGTACGTTTTGTTGATGATGTCATATGGAATCGGTGGCACAGAAAGGGTTAATACTGAGACTAAGTTTACGTCATTAATAAACTGTGGAAAAAACCCTGCATTATTAATGACTGGTGTGTACATATACAGCTTTTAATTCCCCATAACTAATATAATGAAGGTTGTTAGAATGAAAAGCAAGGTAATACAAAACAAGAAATTTATTATCAGTACAAATACATTACACATAAAATTGTTAAAAGCGCATGATAAACAGTGGTACAAAGAACATATAATAAAAAAGATGTAACAGATACATACGTAATTAAATACGGCTAAGCATTACAAGGGATGCATCTAGTCGATAGAGTATCCAAAGGGTACGGTGTCGTAACTGCCAGGCATCTAGTTTCGTTTCCTGTAGGTGTTACGACAAACCTTCGTCCCCCTAATTTCCTTCACGCCCCCTAATTTCTGTGCTCTGAAGTTATGAGTTCCCACAACCAGATGGGGCAGTTGGTCATTACCATCGTCTTCTAAGCTCACTAGATCTTTGAGCGATTCAAAGTTAACGATCTGGCGGTTGGCATGGTTAAGCGTGATGCCTTTAGCCTTCACGATGTACTTGCACTCATTCCGCACCCTCACGCGTACACCGTAAGTTTTTGGACCTGTTGAGACAAAAGAGTCGGCGTATGCGATGTCTCCATACTAATGTCTCCATAATAATCTCATCCGTCAACTCTCCAAGGAATTTCCCAATAGGAGGCATATATTCACCTGCCCTCTCCGTACAGAACCCGTTGTCCGAGAGAATGCAACAGATACCACAGCTATACGTGCGTAGGCTGTTGTGAAACTGGATACAGGTATGTTTGTGACACGTGATGTATCTGTAGCCATTTCGGTTCGGTTGTACCTTATTATGTATGTATTACCCACATTCACGATTTCCATAACTTCCTTATCGTTGGCGTCTGCATAATCTCAGACTTCACTATAACTTTGAGCTAAATGTACATTCCCCTTGTCTGTATCCTGGGTAAACTTGCCCCAAAGACTATTTAGGTACAACTTTGCACTAAAACGCTTGCCACGGTTCCTCACAATTTGGGTACGATCAAGTTGTATCACTTCACGATCATGGTAGCGTTGAATATACGCCGTTTTCTCATTTTCAGACTCAACGCCTCGTGGGTATCCTGAGGCTTCTACTTTATCATTCAAAAAGATATTTATATATGGTGTGAAAAGGTTGGGGAGCTTCCGAAACCTTCACACCTTATATATCTTTAGTATTCTGTGCCCGTGACGAAGGCCAGGGACAGTTCAGGACTTGTATATACACCTCTGAACTTCCTCTGGTTGATCGCGTGATTACAGTCCCCATTATTCTCCTCTGCGCACTTCACACACAGAGAGAACATGTGTTTGTGGTTTATAACAAACAGGCAAGATCGGCATCCATAAATTGTGAGGGGGGAGCACATCTACGAAAGAAAGCCCAAAGTAGCGCTCACTCAAGTCAGCTGAGAACTCCTCGATGGTAGGCATGGCTGGGCCCACAAGTCTTTCAGGCATACCTACGGGGTACGGATTGTTCTTCATCACGTAAGGGTATAATGAGCAGAAATCGTGGTAGTGAAGCTTTACCCCGTCCGTAGGCGGAAAGTAAAGTTTGAAGGGGTTTGTACGTCCTCCAAACAAGCTGTTACACATTTGAGGGGCTCTATCATCATTGTGCGTTTGATGGCTCTTATTTCTTCGCGATACTGCTCATCGGTTTCCATCCGGGCATCATATTAATGCTCCCACAAAACCTTGTGAGTGAACTGTGAACTTATAAGCTGGTCGCGGGTACGGGTCCATGCGAGGCTGTCGGCGGGGGATCTTCCATGAAGGTCCCCTGTGACGGTACACTCAGGGCGTGGACATCCATGCCAGCAGCAACCGTTAAAAGAGTACACCGTCTTCTCACCAGTGGTTGGATCCTCATTTAAGCCGTCCACCCAAAAAACACGGTTATTGATCTTAATGGCAACTTCCTCCGTGTTGCGAGCGTGTTTTATATACACACCTCTCTGCTGTTGTATGTGTGTGAGCCATTCATAGTATTTTTTATATCGGTAGCCTAATTAAAATCACTCCACAGCTTCAAATCGCTGAAAATGTGTGATTTTGATGTGAATACGTGATAGTCAGCTGTGCCCACTACGTTCGCCACTCGCCACATGTGGCGTATAGGGTATTGCGTTGTGGCGATATTATTATTTTTTTTGTAATATTTATCTTTAATATTAATAATAAATAATTTGAAATGTCGTTTGTAATATGTTTTTTAATCCTTTTTTATGATGTGGCGAATACGAAAAATAGAAAACCATAAGTGTGGCTAGCATGGAATTTCTATTGGACACCACTGTGATAGACTGTTGAATAACGTGTTCTGTTTCGTATGAGCGTAATGCTTGAGGGGTTATAAAACATTTATTTGTCTAAATTTCCTGTTGATCTCGACCTTACATTTGTAAATAAAATGCGTTATCCTGATTAGAGTAAAGTAAGCTGCAACAGGTTATATCAGATGGGTACTTAAATACTGCCTCTTTGCGACAGGTTTTCCTTTCTAAAAGCAAATATTGCATGGCTCAAGATCTGAAGAGGAACATTTTGGCAAAGAGTTGATATCCTATATGAAAATCATAAATGTTCCGGGTGAAATTGAAGTGACTGAAAATATGCGTGCTGGACATATGTAATGTTTCAGACCAACAAGAAATATTTTGGAATTGAACATCTAGAGTGAGATGTTCCTCACAACCTATCCTGAAAAACAATGTTTAACATTTAACGTGCTAAAAAAGTTTAAAAATACTCACAAAATGGTAAAGTGAAGTATTAGCCCACCATTTGCTGTAGAGTTCGCATAAAGAATGAAGTTTTCGACTAGAGTCTGGGCTTAAATACCTTCATCTCTCTGTATAACAGTACACAGATAGTTTCCAGATTTCACCATAATTTCAACTCGTTGTGTACTTGCACTACGTATTTTGACTAACGACTACCAACAGATTTCATAGTTCGTTAATGAGGAAAACGAATGATTTTTATATCTGTAGCCATGTACCTTTGCAACGGTGAAAATTAGAGGCTCTTCCCTCAATGTACAAATAAATATATCCGGCAGCTTATATTCCAGTCGTTTTGAAACGTATTATAACGTTATGGAAATTTTGCAATCCTTTGCCCATTTGCATAATTACGGCAAGCTGCTGAAAATGTGGATTAGTAAACTAATGAAAATTATATTAATCGGCGATGCTAATTGCTTACAAGTAAAAATTTATAGAATGAACATAAACAAACATATTTAAATTAGAACTCTCCCCCCTCACTAAACCAAAATTCCGTTTTCTGTATTGCGGATGTGTGGAGAAAATGACTTTTGCAGCACTTAGGGTAGCGCTGTTAAATTGAGTCTGATGGTCCTATAATCATTAATCAAATTTCAATCTTGTATATTTCAACAATTTTTAAATAAACACATGTTTATAGATATATTATATTTCGTGTTCTCGTCTACACATTCTGCATTATAAAAATACTTCTGTTTTAAATTCACCACATAAGGGAATTCGTGCTATAATTAAAGGAATATTAATTTAGCTATTCGTCGAAAAATAATAAATTAACTACAGTAGGAATAAATCACCGATTTTAATTTCTGAGTAAAAATATTTAAAATATATCCGCCAATGTTAAATGATAAATTGCTTTGAAATTAAATTTTTACATTTGAAGCACTATAAAAGGTGACGTATTTACAGCTGCTATCTCTGAATATGAATACATAATTATGGCTAGTAGATAACACATGCCTGCGATGATTTTGTTGTCCGAAATATTTTATCGTTATATAGTAATTTTTGCACGCTGATTCAGAAAATAATATTAATTTTCGCCATCACGTACAGATTTTCACAAAATGTCACTTCATATTACACATGTAAATAATTTTCATTAAAATTGACTAAATTAATTTTTTATTAAAAACAACAATTTAGTCCCATCTATTAAGTTCACAGTTGAAAAAGAATGATGGAAGCCTATCTTTGCTTGATCTAAAAATTTGGAGATGCTCTAATCCAGTGGTTCTTAACCTTTTTACTACCATGCCCCCTCTAGGAATTGGTCCTTCCCTCCACGCCCCCCTTCAATCAAAATAACATTCTCAATAACTTCTCAATATTAGCCCATGCTCTCGTTAAGAGAATAACAAATACAATTAGAGAAATTCCTGTTTCTAGGGGGGCGCGCCCCCCTGGTTAAGAACCACTGCTCTAATCAGTTCAAATATGAAGTCTACCGGAAGCCTACTAATAATAACTCTTATGTGCATTTTTATTCTGACCATCATCCTTCGATTAAATCCTCTATTTTCTTTGCTATGTTTCTTCGAGCATTGAGAGTTGTCAGTCCTGAATTTTTAGATTCCGAGTTATGCAATATCATGAATATTGGTGCTAAATTATGTTATCCTATTTCATTTTTAGATAACTGTCTTAAGAAAGCCGAGAATAGGTATTATAATAATGTAATTGTAAAGGAATTTCAGCGTAAAAATATCCTTAGCCTACCTTACTTATTTACTTATTTATTTATTTTATTATTATTAATTTATAACGGCTAGCTGCTTATTTTTAATAAGAGCCCAGTAAAGCCTAAAGCTTAAGGACCAAATTAAAAAATAAATAAATAAATAAATAGTCGAGCTTCACAATTATTTATGTCATTGTAAAAATTGTAAATTGTAAAAAGACTACTGCATTTATTTTATTATTAATAAAGGTTAATAAATACCTTCCAACTTTACTTAAAGCAATTGGCATTAATGTAATCTTTAAGTATAATAATACTGTTAAATCACGCCTAATAAAGAATAGCCCTGATAATGTTGTTGGTTGTGTGTATTCGATCGGATGTACACAATGTAACTCAGTATATATAGGCCAAACCGGTAAAACGTTATATATTAGGGTAAAACAGCATAAATATGCTTGTAGAACAGCTAAATACTTCCAATGCTTTATTTAACCATATGTATAGATGTAACCATAGCATCAAGTGGGATAGTTCTAAAGCGCTTGTTAAAACAGAGCTATAATAGAAAGAAATATTCTAGAATGTGCATTTATTCATTTTAAAAACAATTTCAATAACAGTGCGGGAATGTATAAAATTGACAATATCATGTTAAAATTTCTTTTGCCTCTCATTAACCCTTGTTAAGTATGTGCTAATTGTTTTGTTTTTCCTGTACGTTGTATATATCTATGGGCATCTCGCCTTTTATCTTCATTCCCTGACGAGGTGTAGCTCTGAATACACGAAAGGCCTTGGAATCGTTTTTCTTTTTCCTTGTGGGTTTGCAGCATATATATACAGGGCGTCCCAAAAAAATGTATACACACTTTAACAGCTGATAGCTCAATTGATGTTTCTTTCTTTCCAAGTTAAACCCATTAGAATTAATAATGGCAGTCAGACTAAGCTTTGAACAAAGGAAATTCATTCTAAAATGCTACTGGAAGTGTGAAAACGCAGTTGAAGTGCAAAGACAGTTTAGGAGGGAGTTTCAAACAGATCTACCAACGCGACTTACCATCACTCGAATTAGAGATAAGTTTGAAGCCGATGGAACTGTTCAGAATGTCCACAAGAAGCGTTCCGGAAGACCACGGACATCGACAAGCCCCACAAAGCAAGAAAGAGTACTGGAAACGTATCACCAAAGTCCAAGAAAATCTGTGCGGCAAGCGAGTCGTGAGGTAGGAATTTCAGAATCGTCTGTCCAACGCATTTTGAAGCGCTGTCAATGGAAAAGTTACATTCCAAGATTAGTCCATGCTATTAATGAAGATGATCCGGACCGAAGAGTGGAGTATTGCGAGTGGTACTTGGCACGATGTGGATGTGGATTGGACGAAGGGGTTTCGTAGAATACCCTCCGCGTTCACCAGACCTCACACCACTAGACTTTTTTTATGGGGATACTTAAAAGACAAAGTCTACGCTATAAAACCTGCAACAGTCGCTGAATTGAGAGCAGCCATTGAACGAGAATGCACACAAATACCAAACGAAATGTTTCGTGATGTTTGCGATTCCATTGCTTCGCGTTATCAGCAGTGCCTAGACCAGAACGGACGTCAGTTTGAAAACAGGCGTTGACAAAACAATTAAATAATGTCTGTAGATTCTATTACATTTTGAAAATGAAATGTATTTTAATAAACACTGCCTTTATAAGTATTTAAAGTGTGTATACATTTTTTGGGACGCCCTGATATATATATATATATATATATATATATATATATATATATATATATATATATATATATATATACAGGGTGTCCGAGAATTATCTGTACAAATTTTTTCCTACTCAAATCGATTAACCCCGGCCTCAGGAGTGTTTGTTTGTTTCGAAAGACCGTGAAGGAACCCAAGGAGGAATTTTTTTGTTTTTGTTTGTTTTTGTCCGTTGTGTTTGTTTAAATATCTCTCATGAAAGACCGTGAAGGAAGCCAAGGAGGATTTTTTTTATTATTTTTTTTGAGGGGGAAATTTTCAAATTGATCCATGTCTGTCTCCCCAAATGCCATTATACTACTCAATGTATGCAATACTTTTCAAAGCAACTATACAAGGCCACGAATGACCACAGGCTAGAACAGGAAGGCCGTACGTCCTAGTCCCAGTCAGCGCCATGTGAGTAAGGAGGGACTACAGCAATGAAGAAAAAGTGTATCCTGTATCGTGGGCTATTTCTTACAATAACTGTGAAGAAAGTTTGCGTTTATTTCAAGAAAAACATAATAAACCACAACCAAATGCGACCACTCTTCGATACCGGGAGCTCAAACTTTTGGAAACAGGGAGCCTGGTAAAAGATCGTCTAAGAAGCGGAAGGACAGTAACGGCGACACGGGACAGCAACAAAGAAAATGTCCTCGCCACTTTTTAAGTTGATCCAACAACTTCAACAAGAAAAGACTCACAGGAATTGGCTATTTCCAAATTTTCAGTAGCAAAACTATTGAAATCACAGGGGTAACACGATTACAAATCCATTTACGCTCAGCTCATATACGACGATGATTCTGATCGACGGCTGCAGTTTGCTGAAACACTGAGACAAAAGTTCGACAGTGATCCAGATTTTGTTCGAAAGATCATATTTTCAGATGAATGTCTTTTCAGTTTAACAAGTAAAGGAAACAAACGCAACGTTCACAACTTCGACATATCGAGAGATACGATGAAGGGAAAACGCTATTGCCAGGTATTGAGATACAAAGTTTTGCCACACTTTACTAATAACGTTGGCAGGAATTGGCTTTATCAACATGATGGGACGCCGCCACATTACTCTGCAGCTGCCCGTGAGATTCTGGACACGAAGCTTGAAGGAAGATGGGTTGGGCGGCGAGGTCCCACTGAGTGGCCAGCCAGATCACCTGATTTAACCCCATGTGATTTCTGGCTTTGAGTTTATTTGCGTGACAAACTACACTTCTGGTTTCATTTATCCAAATGTGAATGTCCTTTACCGCAGAATAGTTGAACAACCGAAAAGGATTCCATTCGATATGTTCAGAAGAACAATAAAGAATTTCAGAGAGAGAATCCACAAATGTATCATAGCGGATGGAGCACGGATGGTCCTGGAAGCAGCGGATGGCCCCCGGAGCACTTCCCTGAGAAGATTAAATTACAGTTTAACAAAATATTTGTATGAATAAAATTCCTATAGACTTTTTGTTTGATTTCTTTCATCATTTGAACATTTATATGTATAATGTTGTTTACTAAATAAATGAATGTATAAAATCCTTAAAGACTTTCCTATCACCCTGAGATATACAGGGTGATTCACAACCGGTTTGCCATACTTTGGGGGGTGATTTCGGGGGTGATATCGAGTAAAAAAGTTAGGAGGAGAAGGCGAGGTTTATAAGAGAGGTGGTGTTTAACAGATTGAAGATTTAAGGAAAGTCCAGGGGACTCCGTCTCTTTAAGTCGATGCCATTTTTTTTTAAATTTTGAAATGATTGTGTAGTATGTAAAATGTATGTCTGTGTAGTGAAAGTAAATAGTGAGTGAATAGTGAGAGAAGTGTATGTTTGAGAACATACTGGATCGCTCACAGGGTAGATGAGACACGGGAAAAGATCATCTAAAGAAGAGGGTGACAAAAGAAACTGGAGTTTCAGTACTTCCTGTCTTCTGCCTCACGTTCCACCCGCCCCCAGAGCACTTCCCTGGTCTTTTGGTGTCTGCAATCTCCTCCATTTTAAAATAAAAACGAAAAAAAATTCCTTTCAGTATCGCTAAAATCATTGTAATTAAAAGTGATCTAAAATTTTAAATGTAAAATCAAAACTAAAAATGTTCAATAATAACAATAATAATATTTTTATAGTTCTATTTATCCATGCGGAAGGAACTTACAAATGGATGTAATAAGCAATATATAAAAATGGATCAGTAAAAGATTTCCTATACATATGCAGCATAAGACTGCCATTTCATGCATATATGCATGAAAGCACTTGTGTTCATACAGTGTTAATATTAGTTATTTTAGTTTCAAGAATTTTTTTTTGTCTTCTTCTAAATATGAAGTTTTTAAATAAAATAGAAAATTTGTCACTGAATAAAAGTTATTTAATAAAATCGTAATATAGATCAAAATTATAAATACCCATTTTCTTCAAACACACTCGTAACTTCTGCTGTCGTTGCAAGAAGAAGACTGTAAATTGCTATAGAGATAGCTCAGGAAGAGCGATTCGACCCGGTAGGGGTATGGAAGTTTACATATTTATTTCTGTATATATAATGCGCATAATTAAATATATGGTAATCAAGTTAGTGTTAGAAAAAGAAATTCTAATATAACAAATAGCAGGAAATTGTTAAACATTTGCTAATTTCAAAATAAGTATAATTTATGTTTACTTTAAATAAAAGCAAATTTATTTAAATAAGAAGATACTTTGCCAAAATTCATTACAATTTTTTTCAAAAACCAATAAAATTCTATGACAAATTTCATATACAAAAAAAAATGTGTGTGAATTATTCAAATACAAGTTTGGTTAAAATAAGAAGAAAGAAGAAAATACTTTGTGTAGTGAGAAATCATTGTTTAAAAATTAGATACACAGATTTTGCTCGATCAACTAAAATACGTGTCTATCGCATCAAATTATTAACAACAAAATTAATTTTGACACACGACAGAAAAGAAATTGGGTGCCGAAAAGTAAAACCAAAGTATAGTATTGTTGCAACATCTTTATTTTGGTCTGAGTCAGCAAAACATTTTTCGCTGTGTAACCTTCTGACTAGTTCGAATTTAGATTCAATTTTGATGGAGGTTTATTAAGCGGAATTGACTTTTTTTAAGTCAAAGAGATTTTAACAGATTGTGTTAAAATTTAATAACGAAGGTTTAAATAATTGTGAATGCAGACTGACTGCAGATTAAAATACTTATTAATGTACAAAGAATATGAATCGCTATTTCGATTGAATGTTAAAACGTTCACTGGATCTTTTCGGTTTGACGGCCTGTAATATTTTTGAACATTTCTTGTTTTTTATTGTCCAGTTTTAATCGAGGATTTCAAAAATAACATTCATGTTTTAGAGAAACAAATAGTGAGGCAGTTATATACAATTTCACAAATTTAAAATATATATTTTTAAACTGTATTGGGATCTTTCTTGGTTTGACGGCGGGCGGGAAAAACGAGTCAAGGCTACGGGACCGTCAAATTCTAGACTCTACAAACTGATTAGGTTAACTGAATGCCCAGTTAGGTTAACAGAATGCCGGGTTAGGTCAACTGTACGCCCTTGACGATTGGTTAGGTTAAGTCATGATATTTTCGTTAGTTTACTGTCAAAGCAAACGAAAATATCACGACTTAACCCAACCAATCGTCCTGAGCGTATAGTTGACCTAAAACTTTCAAGGATTTTGGAATCTTAAAGCGCATATGATATTCTCTAAACTAAAATGTATAACTGCTTCACTATTTGTTTCTCTAAAACATGAATGTTATTTTTGAAATCCTCGATTAAAACTGGACAATAAAAAACAAGTAATGTTAAAAAATATTACAGGCCGTCAAACCGAAAAGATCCCGTTCACTTTTATTTTTTAATAATAATGCATGAGTAGTGGTCAGTATCTCCCATAATCTATAAGTTCTATTTCACTAACTTATAAGAACAAAAAATAGAACCCAAGTTCGATGTACGTTCACCTTCCCAGACACGTCTGAAATATGATTTGTTAAAATTCATATACAGTAATTCCTATAGATTTTGCCCCCTTAGTTAAATCTTAGGTATATTTGAACAAACAAATCATTTTTGTTTTCATCAATTTACATTTTATTCTCATAGAATTTAATCAATTTATCGAACATAGATTTTAAAGGTTATCTTTTCTCCAATAAAAATGCATTTGGGGTCAAAATAATGAAAGGTTTTAGGACCTTTTATTATATGATATAACTCAACCCGACGCTTCACAGTAATTTTTACGCTTATATTATAATCGAAGGTAAATGATAATTTGATTCAAACTAAATTTACGACTAAATAATAAAAAAAAATTAGTAATATTAATTAATAAATCTGCTCTCTAGAGGACTGGAAGATATTTTTTCCGACTGCCGTATAAATCTTGAAAAATATTAGGTATTATTTAAGTAAAAGAAAATAAAATACATTAAAAATAATAAAGATATTAATAAAAGACAAATTCCGTGGAAAAAAAATAAATTTATTACCTAATAAATTAATAAGAAAATATTTATCAAAACAATAATAATTAATTCGTATTAGAACATCTACACTATACTTAATCCTAAATTAAAAATGTAAAATTCAGTTATTTTCATAAAAATAATGGTAACAGCATCTCCACAACTCATTTTTGTAAAACAGCATTTACAATTTGGAATATACTGCACATTAATATTGTCTTTAAGTTGCATACTACTACTACTACTACTACTACTAATAATAATAATAATAATAATAATAATAAATATAATAATAATAATTATAATAATAATTGGGTCTTTTCCGTTTGGGGGCTAGCAGCAAATTTTAATGAAAATCGGTATAGTGATGTAGTTTTGGTCACTGATTTAAAAAATAACTTTCTTTTTTTGGAGAAATGAAAAACAAACATGTTAGAGTACTTTAAATAATTAATGTGTGTTTTAACTAGCTTAAACTAGTTACAGAGGATTGTGTTAAATTTAGCCAGAGTCACAAACTGCTACTGTTTATGAAAAAGTGCTCTAAGTGTGGGAAAGTGTGTTCCTTTGATAAAAATACCCAGTTCTTTCGTTGCCAAAAGCGTTGGTCAAACGGTAAAAAGTGCAACTTTACGAAGAATACGTTTTTTGAAGGATCCCGGCAGATCTGCAAAAGTAGCAGAAAAAAAATCAAGAATTAATGCCCAGTTAGGTCAATTGAATGCCCGGTTAGGTCAATTGAATGCCCGGCTAGGTCAATTGAATGCCCGGTTAGGTCAATTGTACGCCCTTGAAGATTGGTTAGGTTAAGTCATGATATTTTCGTTAAAAATACATTAATTATTTAAAGTGCTCTAACATGTTTGTTTTCATTTCTCCAAAAAAAGAAAGTTATTTTTGAAATCAGTGACCAAAACTACATTAGTATACAGATTTTCATTAAAATTCGCTGCTAGCTCCCAAAGGGAAAAGATCCTAATAATTTATATTTAAAGAAGTTGTTAATTATTATTAAATGTATCTAATTTTTATATAAAAAAAATAAAAATATAAAGGCGCATTTGCGAAATACATCATTTAAACTGAAGTTGAGAAAAGGCATAAAAAGAAACCTTTTATTCATTATGCATTTTAATAAGCTCATTTAAAAATTATATACGAGTATACAGTATATGCAGTGTGTATTTAATTACGCTATTTGTCTGAAAGTTAGGATAATTTTTATTTCATTTTCCATTCAGACAAAGAGAAAAATAAGATGAAATGTTTTACAAAAGTTTATATAAAATGATTCAAAATTTAATGTGCAGATTTTCGCAGTGTTGCTGCCGAAGAACATACATATACAGGGTGGGAGAAAAGTCTTTGAGGCTTCTATACATACAAATAATTTGTTAATTATAAATAAATAAATTTCAATGATTTCGCTGCAGTGTATGCGATTCTGTTCAAAGCAACTATGCAAAGCCAGGAATGACCCCAGGCGAAAACAAGAAGGCCCTAGGCCCCAGGCCCTAAACCCAGTCACCGCCATGACAGTAAGGATGGAATACAGCAATGAAGAAAATGTGCATCTTGTACCGTGGGCTATTTCTTATAATAATGGTGAAGAAAGTTTGCGTTTATTTCAAGAAAAATATAATGAACCACAATCAAATGCAACCACTCTTCGATACTGGAAACTCAAACTTCTGGAAACAGGGATCCTGGTAAAAAATCGTCCAAGAAGCGGAAGGCCAGTAACGGTGACAGGAGACAACAACAATAAAGAAAATGTCCTCGCCACTTTTCATAGGAGCACCACGTTTACAAACCCATTTACTCTCGGCTCATATACGACAATGATTCTGATAGACTTGCTGAAACAATGAAACAAAAGTTTAACAGTGATCCAGATTTCCTTCGGAAGATCAAATTTTCAGCTGAATGTGTCATCGTTTTAACGAGTAAAGGAAACAAACACAACTTTCACTCCTCGGCGAAACAAAAAAATCCCAAAGTATGATTGGGTAAACCAGTTAAAACGATCACATTAACAGTTTGGGTGTGCATTAGTTATTCAGGACTCGTTTCCTTTGACATATCGAGAGATACGATGGATAGAAAACGCTATTGGCAGGTATTGAGATACAAAGTTTTGCCACACTTTACTAATAATGTTGGCAGGAATTGGCTTCATCAACATGATGGAGCTCCGCCACATTACTCTGCAGCTGCCCGTGAGATTCTGGATACAAACCTTGAAGGAAGATGGATTGGGCGGCGATCTCCTATCGAGTGGCCTGACAGATCACCTGATTTAACCCCCATGTGATTTCTGGCTTTGGGCTTATTTGCGTGACAAACTCTACACTCCTGGTTTCATCTATCGAAATGTAAATGCCCTTCGCCGCAGAATAGATGAACAACTGAAAAGGATCCCACTCAATATGTTTAGAAGAACAGTGAAGAATTTCAGAGAATCCACAAAACAAATGTATCATAATGGATGGAGAACTCTTAAAGATTATATTACAATTTAACAAAATATTTGTATGAATAAAATTCTTATACACTTTTTGTTTGATTTGGTTCATTATTTGAACACTCGTCTGTATAATGTTAACTAAATAGTTGTATGTTTAAAATCTTTGAAGATTTTTCTCCCACCCTATATAAGGGTGTCCCAAAAAAAACTATACTCTTTATAGCATCATATATTTTATAATTTAAAAAAAACAACAATATATTGTTATAGCAATTGCCAATGAAAGGTAAATTAGTAATCTAAGTGATCAAAATGCTATAGCGAGTTGTTTGCATATAAAATTTAATTAACTACGCCAAGTGCTCAAAATGTTCTCCGGCGGCATGAATGCACTTTTGAATGCGTCGACTAACTGATTCGCAGACATGGACTAATGTGAATGCTGTGATGGTCCCGCACTTTTCCCTAATTGCATCCTTAAGGTGTTCGAGTGTTGCAGGTCTTGTACCATAAACTGCATCCTTCAGGTAGCCCCACAAGTAAAAATCAAGTGGAGTCAAGTCCGGTGAACGTGGAGAATGCTCAACGCTTCCTCTTCGTCCTATCCAACGGTTAGGCAACGTTTCATCGAGGTACCTTCTGACATCACAATGGTAATGAGGGGGGGCTCCATCTTGTTGAAAGTAAAAGTCGTCGTTTCCAAACAACTTCCGAACTGCAAGTATAATTTCTGTCCGCAGCATGTCGAGATATGCGGCACCGGTAACTGTCCCATTAAAGAAAAATGGTCCAACCAAACCCCTGGATGATAAACCACACCATGCTGTTAATCCTGGTAAATTAACATGTTTATCCACATAAACGTGTGGATTATCAAGTGACCAGTACCTGCAGTTGTGTCGATTTACTGTGCCATTCAGCTTGAAGGTAGCTTCATCAGACCACACGATTTTGTTGTATTGAAAGTGCATTCATGCCGCCGGAGAACATTTTGAGCACTTGGCGTAGTTAATTAAATTTTATATGCAAACAACTCGCTATAACATTTTGATCACTTAGATTACTAATTTACCTTTCATTGGCAATTGCTATAACAATATATTGTTTGGTTTTTTTTTAAATTATAAAATATATGATGCTATAAAGAGCATATAGTTTTTTTTAGGACACCCTATATACACAGTATATGTGGGTGTGGGTGTGGGTGGGTGTGTGTGTGGGTGGCTGGCTAGACATCTTTTAGGTTAGGTTAAGTTCAGTTTCTGGCTTTCACGTGATTCATTCATTGGATTTCATTGATAAGGTTGAGAACTGCAATATTAGGGATAATAAATTAGTAGTTTTGATATGACTAATGTAATTTATTGACCCATGTGCAGATTGATTCTGCATAAGCGTACCTTTCTGGAATTTTAAACAATGGTGATTTCACGATTTCTGTCCACAGTTTATTGGTTATTGTTAAGATTTGTGTGCAACTAATAATTCACTGGGCAACAAAAAAAAAAATGTTTCGTGTCCCAAGAATGAAAATACCTTATTCTTATAGTATTTTCTGTGCTGAATCCAAATAAGTTTGTAAAATTTCTCTATCAGGTCTGGTTTTTGTGTGACATGCAATTTAATTTTTAAAAACCCATATAGTTACATACTTATTAAAATATGATCGAAAAGACATACCTGTAGTTTAAAAAGTAGCTTGTTTTGATTTTCTGCTGTGCTTTGCCTCAGGCATGTCTCTCTTAAGAGTCCAGCAATAGTCAGCCAGCATACTGGGGCTCCATTTGCCTTGGTAACGGTTTTCCATGGCAAAAATATCCTGATGAAAACGCTCACCATGTTCGTCGCTTACCGCACCCAGGTTTTCCGGAAAAAAGTCCAAGTGAGAGTCCAAGAAATGAACCTTTAATGACATATTGCACCCCATTGCTTGGTAAGACTTAAGAAGATCTCCTACTATTTCAGGATAGTTTTCGGCCTTGTGATTTCCCAAAAAATTTGTGCAGACACTTTTGAAACTCTGCCACGCAGCTTTCTCAACTTCATTCAACTCTCCTTCAAATCTCTCATCTCTTAACAATTCTCTGATCTGAGGGCCTACAAAAATGCCTTCTTTAATCTTGGCATCACTGATCCGGGGATACTTATTTCTCAAGTATGTGAATCCTGTTTGCGCTTTATCCATCGCTTTAACAAAGTTTTTCATAAGTCCAAGCTTGATATGCAAAGGAGGAAGGTACACTTCCTCAGGGTCAACAAGTGAACTATTCACAACATTTTTCTTGCCTGGAACAAGTGAGGTGCGTTTTGGTCAATCCTTCTTAACGTAGTGGTTTTGCTTGTCCCTACTGTCCCACTCACATAAAAAACAACAGTACTTGGTGTAACCTAGCTGCAACCCTAGCAAAAGTGCAATGACCTTCAGATCTCCACAGATATTCCACTTATATTTCTGATACTGAAACTTTTCTAAAAGCAACTTCATGTTGTCGTATGACTCTTTCATGTTTGCAGCATGTGCAATAGGTACAGAAGGCAATTTATTTCCGTTGTGAAGAAGGACTGCTTTCAAGCTGACTTTTGAGGAGTCAATGAACAATCGCCACTCATCCACGTTATGTTCATGACCAAGAGCCCCCATGACTGAATTAACATCTTTACAAAACACAAGTCCATCTTAATGGGAGAACCATTCTTTGAATTCATCATGGCGGCTGCGGAAAAAACAAACTTTAGTGTCACGTTGCAGTAGATTCCAACCCTTTAATCTTGAACCTAAAAGTTCAGCCTGCTTCTTAGATAATTTCAAATCACGAACTAGGTCATTTAGATCTCCTTGTGACAGTAAATGTGGTTAATTGGAGGAACAGGTGGCCTGGAATGTTGGATCAGAAATGTCTTCATCTTTTTCCTCGTGATATGCTACAGCTACGTTTGATTCCTCATCACTTAAACTTACATGTTCAGGAGGATTTGGTACTGGAAGTTGAGCACTGTGGGGAATTGGTCTCATTGCAGACGGTAGATTAGGGTATTTCATAAGGCTCTTTGTTTTTGAAGTGATCCCCTTTGTATTTACCAGGCAGAAATAGCAGTCTGTTGTGTGATCTTTGGGTTCCCTCCAAATCATTGGAATAGCAAATGGCATGTGACGTGAACCGTTTAGCCATCCTGTAAGTAGTCTTACACATGTCACACAACAAATGTGAGGGGCCCAACTCTTGTCCTGATCGCCTACGTTACATCCGAAATAAAGTTCATAGCATTTTTTTACTAATGGTGTAAAGTTACGTTTCTGGGATTTTAAAGTTAGATCACCACATACATAACAAAAGGAATTAGGATGATTCAGACAGTTCCGCGGCATTACAAAACATCTATATGAATACAACACTGATGTAAAATTAACAAGAAGCAACAGACACTAGCTGTTAACACTGTGACATTTACAAGCAGACTGACTTGGAGCTGCTCTACACACAGAAACTAGGCTCATGTCTGAACAGGTACAAACATGTTTCAACCTGCACAGTCTGCTGCTCCGACCAAATTTATCCTGCCAGCATTATCAGAACTTTCTCCCCAAAGGAATAAATTGTACTAATTTTACAGAAAAATTAATACAACATATATATTAATATTAATATATTTTATTATAGTTATATTAATTAATATAATATATTATTATATTTATTATTTTTATAATGTTTTATATTATAATATTGTTATATACTTAATTATATATAATATGTTATTATTTTTTTATCCGGTGATCATGCTAAATGAGGAAAAAATGAACATAGCGTCACAAGTAAACTAAGCCTGATAGAAAAAAATCTGATTTCATATTTAGATTCAGCATGAAAAAGTACACTTAGAACACCCATCAAAACCCTTGTGACAAAATTGTTGTTGACCAGTGTAATTAGTTTGTTTCTAATAACACTTTCCATAAACAAGTATGTGAAGCTAGTATGGGATCGCCTCTTAGTCCAGTGTTTGGTTGCCTATATATGGGGTTCTTTGAGAACAGATTGGTTCCTTCAGTTCCCGGATTTAGCTTTGAAATTATTACGAAGATATATTCGTATACAAAGAAATATTTTATTGAAGTTTGTTCTGTCCACCAATTTCTAATATCATAAATTGCGGCCTATAAGCTGACTTTTGAAACTTAATTTTTTCTTCCAAAATTAAGGGTCGGCTAATATGGCGGGTATGAAGTAGCAAATCAAAAAAAAGGCTGCGCCACTTTCGTCAGACTTGAAGCTTAGGCCTATATTACACGTTACTGGGTTGCAACTCGGGATTTTTAACACTCATAAATACTACTATGGTACCTGCCTGTAGTATTTGTTACTGCTATAATCATTTACTAATTTTTTTACAAAATATATAAGGTTCTGTTATAAATAATAGGCGAAATAGTAGATAGGCACTGTCAGGTGTTTACTGGTAGTGTATTCTACTACAATATAATACCGTAGTATTTTATTTTTAATGTTTTGAAAGGTGTTACGATAAGTGTAGGCAGGCCCACCTAGAGGGTGTGATACCGTTGAAAAATCCCCTGGGCTCGGACCTCTAGAGGGTCCGGAAAGGAGGGGGATAAAATCTAAAAATATTAATAAAGCAATTGATTAAATAACAGAGAGGAAATATAATTAATGAACATACATTTTATAAAGATTATCATAGTCAAACTGAAACAGATAAAATATTATCTGCGGTCCACCAATGCCGAAGACCGACTGACAGATCTGGGAACCATTGTAATTGAAAGCCAGTTAGCCCCGTACTTTAAATTTCATCAGAATCATTTACCACTTTGCTAGAGAGAAGGCAAAGAAAGTACACTTCTAATTATGAAAATCTTGCAGTAAACAATTATCTTGCCTGCATGGAGTAGTACTGCATTTGTAAATTGTATGGTGATAGCATTAATATAATTGATTCGAAAAATAAAATGGTCATTTTCTTCTGAGTTGTTTATTCATACTGTATGTTTTGAATAGTGACTTGGACATATAATAAGTTTGATTGTTATGTACACAAAAAACATCCATAATAAAATACTGAGTAAACAGGGGGGCCAATATACCAATCCTTCCCCGGGGCCCGTGGCAGCTCTCGGCGGCCCTGAGTATAGGTTCATTTTTTGTTTAATTATTGGTATTTTCGGTAAAGTTCGATGAAAGCTTTAATGTTGGCTTGTTCAGTGTTGGGGGGAAGGTGGGCTTATGCGGCAGGTATAGGCCTAAATCAGAATTTTTATCTGGAAAAATTAAGGTCGGCTAATACGCCGGTTCGGCTTATAAGTCATAATTTACGGTAGTAGTGTTTGTAAATCGGAACCAAGGGTTGCTACATCATCTGAACGCAGAGGACGTCACCCATCCAACTATACTAAGTAGACCCACCGTCGTTTAACCTCGCTGACCTAGATTTTAAATGCGACTTTACAAAGTCGGACTCATTGGCTTTGAATGTGAAGATCAAAATTTTGTTGACTGTGTTATCTTGCAAATTCATTAAACGACTGACTATTCTCGATTCTTCAAACGTGTATAACGTTTTGAACAAAATCCATAGTTTGTTCACGAAATCGAACAAAACCAAAGATTTGCAAAATTTAGCGCTTTAAAATTGGAAACGTACAACAACGAAAACATTACATCGGCAATGTTTGGCTCAATTAAAAAAAATAACTTGTATAAAAAAAAACCCTTATAAAATACTACTACTGTATACTCTGCATGTATTCATATAAATTTCATAATGGCAGCACGGGGTAGTGGAACAATGTCAATCTGCACAATGTTGACATATATAATGTCGACACCGAAAATTCTGAACTTGCATAATGTCGAAAATCTCGACATTATATATATATCAGTTAAATTCGTTTTAAGTTAATTTAAACTAGGTCAAGTTAGGTTTAGTTTGGGTTGGTTAGGTTACATTATGCCCGGTTAGGTTATGCTGGGTTAGGTTAAGTCTGGTTAGGTTAGATTAGGTTAGGTTAGTCCTTTTCACCGAAAATCTGAAATATACGTATGGGTCAGTCACTTTCAGTTAAAATATTTTTTTTTAAAATGTTAATTTTTATCTGAAATCTTAAATGCATAAACCTGAATAAGATCCATCTGAAATAAGGTCTCGAATTGAAAATATGAAATGCGATTTTGATCATGTAATCTTTGATAGCACAGAGCGTATTATATACTTTAATGGACTTTATACGCACATTTATTTATAGTTTATACTGTAGTTACCTTCTCTATGGATTCTACTTTGGATTTTTAGCGATTATAATTATGTGAATGAGATAAAATCATTTGAAATGATCATACATCTGAAATTTGAAAATAAGATAGAATATTTATCAGTAGTAGTAAGTTCAGCTTCCACACTCGTAAGTTCTTATTTTCTTTGAACCCAAACACTAATTCTTCTACTTTGAAAAGAACAATATATATATATATATATATATAAATATATGTGTATATATATAACCACGAAGGAAAAAGGAAACATAGAATGGTGCTCAAGCGCTTTCATCTAATGACATCCTCAGGAACACTGAAAAAAAACAAGTGCGAGACTATATGTTTTTCAGTGTTCCTGAAGATGTCATTAGACGAAAGCGCTTGAGCACCATTCTGTGTTTCCTTTTTCCTTCGTGGTTATTTTCACCATAAATATTATTCACGTGTTATTTTCGTGAAATAATTTTCACACACACACACAAACATATATATATATATATATATATATATATACACACACACACACACACACACACACACACACACACAGAGTTTTGGAACCTATCTTCATTGATTTGAGGGACGAAATTTACTCAAATAACGAGTCTTACCGTGATATAAACTGTTTACTATGCCCAAAATTTAAGTGTAACGCCTCAGCTTTAAATACGCGCTCACTTAACGCGTTGCACAGGTCCATAGATTATACCAATGGAATAAGCGAAAATTTTAATATTTTTTCAGATAGATCACTGACTTTCAACCAGTAATATGTTATGTATCAAATGTTGTTTTCTTCTGGATTTACAAATAAAGTGATATTTAATACTATTTTAAACAATATAAAATGAATAGATAATACTTTGTCCAAGAAAAAAAAAAGAAAAGTGACAGATGATGTAGAAATACAAAATATGGGGCACTAATTGCTGTTAATATAGGGTCTACCTTTTTCTAAGGTAAAATCCATATTTCCAATAAGATATTTACCAATTTCTTTAATGTTGCATATTCTCTGAAAATATAATGAAGTTTTAAATACCAAAAGCCATGCATGTTCGGGAAGTAATTCTGATGCGATTCAGAGAACTTCCTTTCATCTCACTATTTCCACTCGTTTTAGGCCATCCTCATCGCTCAGGAGTAATAACGTTCTTTTCAGTCCATACGTGAAATTTTCTCCTGAAATAAGTACCCTGGCTTTATTTCGATTTAATAAGTACAATTTGTAATATATATATATATATATATATATATAGATAGATAGATAGATAGATAGATAGATTTATTGTTGGTAGATTCATCTGATTCTTGGGTCTTATTAAAAATTTGGACTGTGTTCGAATTTTTTGAAAGTTGCATTATACATACAGTTTTTCGCGCTGATTTCAAATATGAAACTCATTTTTCGCGGAAACTTTTTATTTGTATGTTATAAGTCTATGAATCAGAAGTGCTTAACAAAAGCTTGTACAAATTTTGCCCTTTGTGACGCTGGCGCCACACAAACTCGCACAGGTACCCATCCAACATTTAGCGATAAGTACCGGCTTGTTTTTTGTTTCTGCGCTTGGCAGCGTTCCATAACGATTAAATTTTTTGCGTGTTTGCGCCCGTGTCTGGGTCAACAAAGTTTCGGCTGTGGTTGACCGTTAGGTGATTGTAGTTATAGCCGGGCAGCTTGTTCACGCCCTTTTACGCGGCCCAGCAGTCGCTTACAATTGTCGTGCCCAGTAGAATGTTGGCCGTTATGCACGACGTCAGCGTAGCACGATCTCGACGTGGAACGGCATATAAAAAGCATTCGCCGGTGTCCTGACAAATGCCGCCGAACACCCATTGTTCGGGCAGCATGCGTTCGACGCTGTTCTTTCCTCTTGAAAAGAGGGTTTCATCGATTTCGACGATCTTGTTCGGTCCGCCAATCATCACCGGATTAGCCAGAATGTCGATCGAGCACACGTGGGTAAAAACCATTTACAATTAGTCAGTTCGTGTCTAAAATATGGTTTGTATAGCTTAAGGTTAGGTTAGGTTAGGTTATTAACAATAACAAATTACTTACTTCTCGCATGTAGCTGCAGAAGTCGATTGCGGTTGGGTGGCTCATGCCCAATTCATCCGCACAAAATTTCATCGATGTGTACTCTTTTGTCCAGCAGTAGATAAATTGAAGAATTCTTGCCAGATCAAGATTCGTTCCATCCAGCCATGTGCTTTTTCTGATGGTGACCTTGTCATTACACCCTCCTTTCTGATAGCGCCAATTGATTCTTCCGTCAATACATTTTATTTGCATATCGTGGCGTTTCGGCATTGCTTCTTTTTGGGCACAATCCCCACACTTTGCATTTTGTGCAAGGCATCAGTTTCGCTTAACGAAAACAATGATTGTAGGTTATCACTCATTTTCACTCACCAGCAAAAACAGGCACTGTTCCTGCAAACAAACGCCAATAAAATGTTAAATATTTATTTCCGCAAAAATGAATTGCATACAGTACTTAGAATCAGCATTAAAAAAACTGTACTAGTGACAAAATTTTCATAAAAATTTAACACAGTCCAAATTTTTAATAAGATCCCCTTTTTCTAAGGTAAAATCTATATTTTCAAAAAAATATTTACCAATTTCTTTGATGTTGCATATTCTCTGAAAATATAATGAAGTTTTAAATACGGATGCATGTTAAATACGGATGCGGGAAGTAATTCTGATGCGGTTCAGAGAATTTACTTTCATCTCACCATTTCCACTCGTTTTTCGCCATCCTTATCGCTCAAGAGTAATAACGTTCTTTTCAGTCCATACGTGAAATTTTCCCCTGAAATAAGTACCCTGGCTTTATTTCGATTTAATAAGTACAATTTGTAATATACAGGGTGTCCCGTAAGTTTGGAACCATAGGGCAAAATGATAAAAACGGCAATAAAAACGCCGAAGAGACTTTTGGGGACTGTTTATGAAATGAGCGAGGATGGTAGCGGTTGTGTCATCGTCGGTGGGTGTCCTTGGAGGCCCACTGCGTGGTTTATCTCCTATGGATCCCGTTTCCCTGAACTTTGCCGACACAGCTGTGTGTTATCGGCGCGCGGTCCGGATGCAATCTGTTAAATTCCTCAGCGACCTCCCTCTGACTCCGATCTCCTACGAGCAGAATCACCTGGATGCATTCTTCCTTACTCAAAGACATCATGGGCACTTGCATAAGCGGAAAAACATGAATTACTTATTTTACCCTATGGTTCCAGACTTACGGGACACCCTGTATATATATATATATATATATTAGTGATGTAGGTCACATCCGCATCCGCGGAACATCCGCACATTTTCTCGCATCCGCATCCGCGTCCGCATCCGCACTTTGGACTGCGGATGTCGTGCGGATGTGGACCGTTGAGATAAAACGTCATTAATAAGCGGAAATTATCAAATTCTACTATATTAATAGAACTAGTTCATTGTGCGCAAAAGTGATGCAAGCGACAAGACGAGAGGCTGTTCTTGTATGAAGTTACTCTCTTGCAACCTACTTAGATCCACGTTACAAAGCTAAGTTATTTTCACCTAGTACATTAGAACGAGTTAAATCATCACTTGGCAAAGCAGTTGCAGAGCTTCAATCTCTTGAATCTGTCGCTTCGCCACCCACCAAAAGAATAAAAGTTTCAGTGACAGAACCAACACCTTCAACAAGCAAATCTATCACAGAATCTGTCTCTCAGTTTCTTGAGTCAAGCAGCAATGACGAGACCTACGCGATGTCAAAAGATGTAGTAAAAATGATCGAGAGCTATCACCAAGAAAAACGCCTGGCTGCATGTGACAATCCTATTAGTTGGTGGAAAAATACGCAGAATATCTATCCATACTTGAGTAAACTTGCAAGGAAACATTTAGCCTGTCCTCCAACAAACGTACCAAGCGAGAGATTATTTAGCAGTGCTGGATTAATATATGATGAAAAGAGAAACAGACTGGCAGCAGAAAAGGCAGAAAAATTAATGTTCCTTAAGCATAACCTTCCTATAATTAAGTTTGAACATTAAACGATGAACATCTTAGTTTACTTTATTTTAATTACTCATTTATAAATATGCCTAATAAAACTTTAAACTTAATATAAATAGTTATCAAGCTAATTAAAGATCTCTTTCTATAAGGGTGGAGGTTGGGGAAAGAGGTCGGTGGGGTGCATTTGAGTTGGGTTCACGTCCCGCATCCTGGTAACACAATTATGGTTTCTAATTGTGGCTGAAACTCAACAAAATATAACGAATTTATTTGCAGACGAATTCACTGATTGATTTCTATATTAGTTAGATGCTTGATATTATTTTATATGTTCAGAGAAAAGTACAGCAATTATTGTACAATTAATCAATTATGCTACATTATAGCTACAGCTCTCTCTATATAATAACTTATTATATACGTTAAACACAACAAATCTCGAATATATCCTAAAAAATAACGAAAATGTAGACATCCGCATCCGCATCCGCGGATGTTGAAATCAAACATCCTCATCCGCATCCGCATCCGCGGATGTGAAAAAATGACATCCGCTACATCACTAATATATATATATATATGTATAGAAACGACGTAAGTATAGAGGAGTGTTCTGCACACGAGGAAGAGAAATAACGAACAAATGAAAAATGAGGTGACCGCCCTGGAATCGAGCCCAGGACCTTCCGATTGCCGGTCAGACATGCTACCACTACACTACGGGCCCGTAGTGTAGTGGTAGCATGTCTGACCGGCAATCGGAAGGTCCTGGGTTCGATTCCCGGGCGGTCACCTCATTTTTCATTTGTTCGTTATTTCTCTTCCTCGTGTGCAGAACACTCCTCTATACTTACGTCGTTTCTATACATTAATATACTGCGTGGTCATTGCAGTTAAATGTGTATATATATATATAGATTGATTGATTTATTGTTGGTAGATTCTCTTATAAATCGTTCACTGAAAGGTTTAAAATGGAAAAGGAAGGTAATTTATTAGTCATAAAATTATTAAATGAAGATAATTATTTAGTAAAAGTTTATACTTTTATCAGAGAAACTTTAATGATTTACATCTTCCATCTTTATTAATCCTCATTCACTTAGATTAACTGGTACTCCTTAATTCTATTTGACAGAAGCACCCCTTAATTCCATCTGGCCTTGGCACCCTTTAATTCCAAATGGCCTCATCAGAAGACCTTTAAGGCTCTCCATTTGACTGAAAATAAAAGATGGAAATTACATCGCGTCAGTTTATATATGGCACATTTTTTTAAATGAGCCATTTTTAATATATATATATATAATATGGACTTGTATCTATTTCGTCGACAAGACCAAAACATCGTCCCTCTAAAAAGCTAGTTTAATCTAACCTAATAATAACTTGTTGATAGAATGTCAAGTCTAACAGATGTCGCAAGGCCGTCAATAATATCGTAGACGAAAGTGCTGTGAAACTAATTAAATCCTAAAATATACATTCCTCAAAGGCTTAATTAAGTTTTAGTCTCTATGTCATTAACAGAAGATAAATAAAATAAAAATAAAATAAATAAACTGGAAGATCGAATCCAATATTAACGGACATTCATAACAAATGAGCTATTCTGGATGTCCGTATGCAAATAACTCTTCGAAATATGAATTTTATGGAAACATACCATTGTGAGTAGTCTTGGCAACTGATTAAGTATGCATCATTTCGTGATAAATAATTCTCACGTTAGTTCTTCGTCAAGTAACAGAACGATCAGTCTCGATTGCTTCTGACGTTGGGGATTCACTACGAATTAACACGCTAACGAACTTGATTATCTTTGAGGACAATATTTATATCGTGTCGAGGCAAATTCTGGAAATTAATGTAGCTATCGTACACACACACACACACACACACACACACACACACATATATATATATACATACATACATACAATATATATATATATATATATATATATATATATATATATATATATATATATATATATATCAAAGCTATTGACTTCTCCTTAGGGAAACGGAGCTTACAGATGAACAGAAGGACCAACACAACGGCAAACATTTTCATTTATTTTTTGTACTTCAGACGTTTCGACAAATCTTTTGTCATCATCAGTGAATTAAGTCTTAAAACCTTAAAACAAAAATAAAAAATGAAAATTACATCTGTAGTGAACGTTTTATTCTTTATTATACTTCATTATTTACTCTACTTTCTACTTTACTATATCTCTATTTATTCTCGATCGGCTATTTCTTTCATTTATCACTTTGTTTCTCTACACTCTTTTTGCCGTATCGTATAAATATCATGGTAGCGACGCCGAGACTGAAAACCGTTATAAAACAAAGGGGGAAGGGGGAGTATATTAATACTCCTTTTTAACACTTGTTAACGTTTTATTAAATTCGAAAATGGTTTAGTTAAGTTAGGGGTATGCGAGTATGAAATTTCTATTATAATAATTTAGGTCGGAGAGGGACGCACACAACTAATTTATTCTACGTTACATTTCGTCAACCTACGC
Organism: Bathynomus jamesi; assembly: GCA_023014485.1. Lineage (NCBI taxonomy): Eukaryota > Metazoa > Arthropoda > Malacostraca > Isopoda > Cirolanidae > Bathynomus > Bathynomus jamesi. Next base: position 294,177 of record JAJOZX010003827.1, read on the forward strand.
GTAACGCGTTGCCTCAAGACTTACTCCCTTATGGGTAGTCTGCTCTCTCGGCCTCCATTCAGGACTGCCAACTGTACCCATTTTAAACAATTTCACAATTTTTCGTAAATAATTTATATTAAACATTTTCTTATTTAATTAAACAGAAATTAATATTCTTAACTAAGCATTACTACACTCGCATCACCCCCTTGAAAATAAGTTTTTCCATTAGTAAAACTTATTAATATCGTTTAACAATGTTAATAAATTTATTCAACAAATTTATATATTTTTCAATTTTTTTTTTTTTTTTTTTCTTTAACAATTCAGTTGAGATAGACAAGAAATAAGTAGAATGACAATTTCCATACATATATTGTATCATATTATAAAAACCGAAAACTTTATAATTTTCACATTTGCATAAAATAACATTTCACTCTAATAATTAAATTACAACCTGTAACTAATCTATACATGCCAAAAAAAATAACAGAAAATTTTCTTACAGTGGCTACACAAATCTCAAGTTCACAATCTATTCCCGCGATTCCTCATCAACGATCGCTTTACATTCGAAACAATTATTTGTATAGTTATACAGTTACTATCAGGGCAACATAGAAAAAATATAAGAAAAAGTTTACATAAAATACTGACCAAGAGCGCACATACTATTTCACGAAAAACACAACAATTATGGGCAATAATCGCGCCCTTTCACTTATAATTTCATTACATAATAATCAGTATATTAATTTGCTGGACGTTGTTGAGATGACACTCCGCACGCTGACAACGGATTTCAATTTTCAATAGCAGCTCTCCTGCTCACTTCGCTAGAATGCAAGGGATTGCATCAATCAACATGCAACAGGGCAGCACGCTATAATGGTTCCGCTCTCTCTCCAATGGCGAAAAAAAAAACAAGAGACGTCCAATTCTAAAAGGATCAGGAGGGGAGATATCTGAAAGCGGGACCACGCGCTGGAATTGGACGGAATTTGCAATTCTAGAAGTCGATGAAGAAACTCGCCTTGTCTCATCTCCACTTTTGTCGGTGAACGCTGCTCTTCCTACGTCCAGTTGAAAGACTCTTCTACTGGCAACAATCAAACGATGACTCCGCCGTAGGCCGTTTCCCAACGAACCTACTGTATGTCTGTATGGACAGTACAGTCGTAGGCACCCGTTCAAGCTCTCGTGGCTTGTCTACCGCGCGCTGTGACACATATTTAGCGAAGCATTCGAGCAGCGTGACCAGCTACTGCCCGAAAAATACCAGTAGACCATCTTCGATCGAAACTTTCGTGTGCCAAGACCCTGCACACGTAAATTTCTCTTCTCTTCCGAAACTGTCCTGCGCCAAGTCCATGCGCATTCGGTTCCTCTCTTCTGTCTCTTCTCTTCTCTTCCGAAACCATCCTGCGCCAAGTCCATGCGCCATTTGGTTTCTCTTCTCTCTCTCTCATTGGTGATCGATCACCTATCCGGTCGACTAAACTCACTTGATGGAACTCGGATTCAACTTGGTTGACTCCCAAACCGAGCCTTTGCAATTTTGAAAAAAAAAGTTTATTCGAAACGTTTCTGTACTGCTTATCATTTCATTTTTAATTTATCGAATTTTCTCGACAGTTCACTTCGAAATACTAACTACACATTTGCTCTGGCCAAATTCACGGAAAGAAAAAAAATTACACATCTCAAAATTTCGCAAAAATTTTAATCAAATCTAGCTACCAATAAGGTCACTTATGGCAGTTACAGCAGAGAAGATAAAAAAAGTCATAAAACGCTAAACAAAATTGTACAGTATAAATGTAAACGCGCCCATACATAGTAACTGTTAGTATAATTTAAGAAATATTATTGTTCAAACTATCGTCAGAAATCACCTCAATACCTCTAAATACAAAAGACAAAAATGAACCCCAGAAACTTCATGTCATCCATTCTCTGACAATCATGAACCCTCTTGCTTTGAGGAGGAGCACACAAAGACGCCACAAAAACGTTACTGGCTATCTAGAAGGCTCCATTTCCGAGTGTACACTTGAGTCAATGTTTCAAATGCATTAGTTAACTCCGACTGAAGGTTTAAACAAAAATAATTTTCTAAACAGTTATTAAAAAGTAAAAAAAATTTAAATATTACTACCAAAAATTATTTTAATACAGTAATTCCAACTTGAAACGTCAAATTTCATAGAATTGAACTCGCAATTAGCAAATTACATCTGAGATACAACTCTCTCCTTCAACAGAAACCCCAGTATGGTTTGCAAATCACAAAAATCTCAGTAATTTATCATTTCCAAGTGAAACTACAAATTTGCATAATTATACTAAATAAGAATAGATAATATGCACTCACAAATACACGCAATCCACTGTAAACAAAAACAACACTGCATAATTAAGAGCGGTCGCTTTGTTTGTAAGCGAACCTCTATACAAATATCCCTAACCGAATGAAACTTGCATTATATCCTAACATAATTTCGTAATATTTTCCATGCAAACGCTCGAACTAAAAAAAAAGACATTTTTCATTTCTAATACCCAAATTAAAATATCAAATTAAAACATCCTTTTTAGAATACAATCTAAATTTGAACTAAAAATTTTACCATTGTCATTGAAATGGAAATAAAAATAAAAATCGGCCTACCTGTACCAATAAAATTGATTATTGAATGAATTTATAAAACGTAAGGAAAATATATGAAAAGAATTTTCTACACAAATTTCTGTAATTCAAAAAAATTATAATATCCAGATTTAGTAAAATGTGTACCGTAACTCACATTGGCCGCCAAAATAAAAATAATTTACTGCTGCACTTTTAGGCCTATATTTAATAAATTCAATGTTACGCGTGGAAAGAGCTATTAAGAATTTAAGTCATAACATTTGTGCTTCTTAATGAAAATCCTGTGATTATTTATGTTGAATCAATTAAAATTTTGTTAAATAACTAAAAATTTACTACTCAATAGACATACCGTAGTAACGGTTAATCTCCGAACAATATTTTACGATAGGCCTACAAGAAATCCTTCATTAGTACAATACAATAGCCATTTTACCAAATATGTCGGAATTGTCGTGAAATGAACGAAAGGAACAAAGAGGAGAAAAAAAATAGATAATCAGCTTATCTACCAAAGTTTATGAGTATATAAATATATATAATTATATATATAACTAATATATACGTATAAGTTAACAAGTAAGTATATAATTAATGAGTATATAATTAATGAGTATATAAAAAATCCAAAAAAAAACTTATAGAAAATTTCACAACACTATTTCTCTATTTCAGTTAAACGAATTCTGCTTATTTTGAAATTTAACACAATCCTATACGGCGACTTATAATCTGACAAATTTAATATGTTTAAGATTACCTTTCGACTGTCAATTAACTGTAACTTAACCTATATAGCGCGAAGCGAGCGAAGCAAAAAGCCCGTAAATCTATATAAACAAAATAATCCTATTATTATATACACGCAATCGAAATATAATCAAAAATCTGCTATAAAACGTGTATCACTGTATTTAAACTAACAATTCACTTACGTACAAATCGTTATTCTTATTATTATGATTATCACAATTATCACTAATTCCAAAAGTTTTAAACAAAAAGTAAAAAGGTAAGCTGAAACAGGCATACAGTGGAAGAGATGAAAAAAAAGAAAAATTGAGTATTCAGGCAGCACAATAATTTTCAAAACTATATCCTCTCCAACCGAATGAACGAAATTTAACGTAATAATGACTCGCAATATTGAGTCGGACAAACGAAAAGCAACGGAACTGGACGATGAAAAATGGAACAAAGGGAACATTTCAGAATCCAACGAACTCCCACGAAAAGAAAGAAAAAAAAACAAATTAAATTTTAGGCGCGAAGTTTGTCAGGGACGCTATAAGGATGTCGAACGCGACGCGCCATTTTAAAATTTCATTCACAATGAATTTTTAAGGAATGAAAATCGAAATTTGCCTGCAAACGGGATAAACTTTGCATTTAGATATTTTAATAATCGAAATAAAATATTCATTAACGCTACTGGCTAATATACCGGGTTTGAAGAATTTTAATCGAAATACTAGCACGTGGGTAAGCCTCACAAAATATGATGTAAGACCACCGCTCGCCACCAGATGTAGTGACTACGCTTTATCATTTACTTTCCTTCCATTATTTACGCTTCTTTCTACTTTACTATATCTCTATTTATTCTCGATCGGCTATTTCTTTCATTTATCACTTTGTTTCTCTACACTCTTTTTGCCGTATCGTATAAATATCATGGTAGCGACGCCGAGACTGAAAACCGTTATAAAACAAAGGGGGAAGGGGGAGTATATTAATACTCCTTTTTAACACTTGTTAACGTTTTATTAAATTCGAAAATGGTTTAGTTAAGTTAGGGGTATGCGAGTATGAAATTTCTATTATAATAATTTAGGTCGGAGAGGGACGCACACAACTAATTTATTCTACGTTACATTTCGTCAACCTACGCGTAACGCGTTGCCTCAAGACTGACTCCCTTATGGGTAGTCTGCTCTCTCGGCCTCCATTCAGGACTGCCAACTGTACCCATTTTAAACAATTTCACAATTTTTCGTAAATAATTTATATTAAACATTTTCTTATTTAATTAAACAGAAATTAATATTCTTAACTAAGCATTACTACACATCAATACAATATTAAAACCATTAAAATTAAAACCTTAAAACAAAATGAAAATTGCATCAATACAAAATTAAAATCATTAAAATTTCATCACTACAAAAATTAAAATTAAATTAAATTACTTCAATAGGTAAATACACAATGTTTACATCAACCTCCATACTTGGCAAAGCCTAAGAGAAAACTGTATGGTCAGAGGATTAGAAAGTATATGTATATGAGAATCGGTTGGTTAGTTAAAAGAGCTCCAAACCCTCCATTAACAATAATAGTTCATCTTACAAATTACAGCTCTTTTAACTAACCAACCGATTCTCATAAACATGTACTTTCTAATCCTCTGACCATACAGTTTTCTCTTAGACTTTGCCAAGTATGGAGGTTGATGTAAACATTGTGTATTTACCTATTGAGGTAATTTAATTTAATTTTAATTTTTGTAGTGATGAAATTTTAATGATTTTAATTTTGTATTGATGCAATTTTCATTTTGTTTTAAGGTTTTAATTTTAATGGTTTTAATATTGTATTGATGTAATTTTCACTTTTTATTTTTGTTTTAAGGTTTTAACCCTTTAACGCCGACTGGGTCAAATACGTACAGTTTCAAATACACGCATTTAGACTTAACCCTTTAACGCCGAACTTTTTTGTAGGGTTAAGACTTAATTCACTGATGATGACAAAAGATTTGTCGAAACGTCTGAAGTACAAAAAATAAATGAAAATGTTTGCCGTTGTGTTGGTCCTTCTGTTCATCTTTAAGCTCCGTTTCCCTAAGGAGAAGTCAATAGCTTTGATATTAACCCAGAGATATGGCCGATCGACATTGAACTATTACAGACAATGTGAAAGAGTCTATTTGAAACTTAACAAGGCTATTTGTGATGAGGGTTTCTTGTCTAAGTGCAAAAGTTATAATATTGTGCCTAAATTTCTTAGATTTAAACTCTATAATAAACGCCTCCATAACTCCAAACTATATAAATCATGGCAACATAAATTATTAAATCTGGAGCTTCAATCGAAAACTAAAAGTGAGTTTTCTCAAGCTGAAATATAAGAATTCTCTGTTTGGTCTAAAATCTAGGGTGTCTTATATTGATTATCAGTGTTTACTGTAGGGTGGATCGATTTTACATTTTTTTCGATTTCCATATTCTAATAGAGACAAAAACTTGCGCATGCATGAGAAAATAGCCTCTGCAAAATCTTAGCTTAATAGGTAATCATCTTCTGCCCCCGGCAGAGCGATGAAAATCATATTTTAGTAGTCAAAAACGTATTTTTAAACCCTAGCCTAGTCATAAAATTTTGCGTGTGTTATTTCATGCCTAAGCAACGATATAAATGCTATGGGAAATATATAAATGCATTATTTAAGACAAAGAGCCGATCTGAAAATATGTATAATATACATATTTTCAGATCGGCTCTTTGTCTTAAATAATGCATTTATATATTTCCCATAGCATTTATATCGTTGCTTAGGCATGAAATAACACAAACGCAAAATTTTATGACTCTAGGCTAGGGTTTAAAAATACGTTTTTGACTACTAAAATATGATTTTCATCGCTCTGCCGGGGGCAGAAGATGATTACCTATTAAGCTAAGATTTTGCAGAGGCTATTTTCTCATGCATGCGCAAGTTTTCGTCTCTATCAGAATATGGAAATCGAAAAAAATGTAAAATCGATCCACCCTAGACTGTTTAGTTACTAAATTTCAAACTTGCTGTGATAAAATTGTCAATAGACATAAAAGGATACATGCTGCCAAATTGGGAAAATTGGGAATCACTCAGTCGTTTTTTAATAATCCAGATAATTTTATTTTTAATTTTTCTAAGAGTTTTAAGTATTAGAGAAATATTGTCGTTAGGCTTAAATTTTGATCTACCTCATTATAAACTAAATTTTTATAAATTTTTCTCTGGTTTTGAAAATCTCATTAATATTAAGAATTGAGATCCGACCAAATTTCTCGTTTCATAACTTGGTAAAACAAGTGGAGATCATCTCTCTCAAATTTTTTTTATAATTTTAAACCCCATAAGGTGTTTTCTCCCTTTTTTAATAAGCAAGATTTTAAAATTCTTAATAATTTGAAAAAGGATAACTGTCATCATTACAAAACCGGATAATGGTAAAGGAGTAGTGTTGATTGATTCAACAGTTTACGTAAATAGAATGGAGACAATTTTGTCGGATACGTCTAAATTTAAAAGGGTAAAAGAGAATGTTCTGTCTAAATTACTAAAACTCGAAGATAAACTTAATAGGTGTTTGCGTAAATTAAAAAATAGTAATATTATTGCTGACAATACATACAATTTTTTATTTGCTTCTGGTTCTAATCCAGGAATTCTATACGGTTTACCTAAAGTCCATAAGCCAAATTTCCCACTAAGACCTATTCTTTCGGCCTGTGGTACATTCAATTATAACTTAGCCAAATTTTTCGTTCCCTTGCTTTCAAAACTCATATTTAATGATTATTCTATTAACAACTCGTTTGATTTGGCTAAAGAGATAAGAGATCAATCATGCCGATTCTCTTACTATGGCCAGTTTTGATGTCTCGTCATTGTTTACTAATGTCCCGTAAAAAGAAACATTAAATATCATACTAAACAAGTTATTCACTACTGATAACTCTTATTAATAGCCTCACTCACTCAATTTAAAAACCTTCTCGAAATAGTGTGTTTTGATAATCTCTTCTTATTTAATAGCAACCTTTACAGCCAAATTGATGGGGTAGCTATGGGTTCCCCGTTGAGCCCAACACTAGCAAATGCATTTCTTTGCCATTACGAAGAAATTTGGTTGAAAAGTTGTCCTAATAGTTTTAAACCCTATTACAGAAGATACGTGGATGACACTTTCTTAATATTTAACAATCCTTCACACGTAAAACTTTTTCTTAATTATCTTAATAAACAACATAGTAATATTAAGTACACATGTGAAAACGAAACAAATAATAGTTTACCTTTCCTGGATGTTTTAGTTAAATGGGCTCATAATAAGTTCCAAACTTCACTATTTCGAAAACAAACTTTTACTGGCTTGGGAACCAATTATTTAAGTTGTATGTTTTATAAATATAAGATTAGTGCTATAGTAACATTATTAACAAGAAGTTACCGTTTTTTTTCGGATTACTTTTCGTTAAACGAAGAATTTAAATTTTTAAGACAGTACTTTATTAACAATTACTACCCTTCTAATCTATTTGATAACCAATTAAAGAAATTTTTAAATAACACTTTTAATACTAAACTCCCCATAACTACAGTACAAAAAGAAACCAGATATATTAAATTACCTTTTTATGGTTATTTATCATTGCGTATTCGATGTGAATTGTCCAAACTGCTCAAGTCTAGTTATCCCCAAATAAATTTTAGATTCACCTTCGTCAACCCACTTAAATTATCAAATTTTTTAAAGTTCAAAGATGAATTCCCCAAAACTGTATGCCCCAATGTTGTTTACAAATACACGTGCGACAGCTGTAAGGCTGCGTATATTGGCAGCACTCAACTCCAACTGGAGGTACGCCTTTCTCAACACTTGGGCTTGTCAGTCCGTACCAACCGTCCCCTCAGTAGCTCTCCACAATCTGCAATTAGAAACCATAGTAATGAAAACAACCATCCCCTTCACAAAACTCAGTTTGAAATTTTAACTAGATCCAATAACCTCACCAAACTCCGAATTTTAGAATCTTTGTACATCTATAGAAACAAACCCTCCATTAACAATAATAGTTCATCTTACAAATTACAGCTCTTTTAACTAATCAACCGATTCTCATAGACATATACTTTCTAATCCTCTGACCATACAGTTTTCTCTTAGGCTTTGCCAAGTATGGAGGTTGATGTAAACATTGTGTATTTACCTATTGGGGTAATTTAATTTAATTTTAATTTTTGTAGTGATGAAATTTTAATGATTTTAATTTTGTATTGATGCAATTTTCATTTTGTTTTAAGGTTTTAATTTTAATGGTTTTAATATTGTATTGATGTAATTTTCATTTTTTATTTTTGTTTTAAGGTTTTAAGACTTAATTCACTGATGATGACAAAAGATTTGTCGAAACGTCTGAAGTACAAAAAATAAATGAAAATGTTTGCCGTTGTGTTGGTCCTTCTGTTCATATATATATATATATATATATATATATATATATATATATATATATATGATACACACAGACCGTGCATGGAACAAGGAACTCTTTTGGGAAAATTAAATCCACTATAGTCCAAATAAGCAATGGTAAATGACAAACACTATAATTTTATCTTTTTCATGATGTTAGCCCGACGTGGGCAACGGGTCACTCGCTAAGAGGCCCCAAAAATATAGCTTCTCTCACCAGCTATATGCAAAGCAGATAGGATCCAGCTTTGGGACAGGATCTAGGGGCCTCTTGCGAGTGACCCGTTGCCCACGTCGGGCTAACATCATGAAAAAGAAAAAACTATAGTGTTTGTCATTTACCATTACTTATTCGGACTATAGTGGATTTAATTTTCCCAGAAGAGCTCCTTGTTCCATGCTCGGTCTGTGTGTATCATGAAAAAACATCAGGGGACCATTCTGAGGTCAATCCCATGATTGCATATTAATTGTAAACTGCTATTTACCATACAACAACGGCAGTAATCTAGATGAATACATTGATTTGCTGTAAAAAATTAAGTCATTATCAGATAATCCCAAATATTCTTACTGCATAATAATGGGAGACTTTAACGCGCATACGAACTCGGAATTCTTTGTAGAATTGGGTAACATGTGCGAGTCGGCCAAATTAAGTATAAGTGATGTAGATGTATTAGGGGTAACCAGTAGTAATTTTACATACGTTAGTGATATGATTGGTACCACCAGGTGGATTGATCATTGTCTCACTAGTAATAATCTAAAGGATCGAATTGTTAGAGTTCATATTCTGCATGATTTCTTTCTTTCTGATCATAGACCATTAAAACTATTAATTAATTTTACCAATTTATGCGCAACACGACATAACAAGAACTCAATAGGTAAGAATAATCGCGTCGATTGGTCTAATGTTAATACGCAACAGAGAATAGAATACAAAGACAGGACAGGTCACCCCTTTAATAATTTAGAAATTTTCCATCTTGCCTGTAGTAACCCTTGCTCAAATGATTCTCAGTGTAAACTCACAGATAGGTATTATAGTAAGATAGTATCCCTGTTAAGAGAAGCAGGAAGCCCCCTGATTAAATCTTACAACTATCATACTAAGATTATTCCTGGATGGAGTGATTTTATTGCCCCCCTGAAGAGGGAATCGAAAGACGCCTACGATTTGTGGTGCTTTCATGGTAGACCCAGATTAGGATCAGTATACATGAATACGTGTAGAAATAGGGGTCGGTATAAGGCGGCCATAAGGCGATGTAAACAGGAAGAAGAGTCTATTCGACTATCAAAAGCCTGTGAAGCTCACATAAATAACGATAATAAATTTTGGAAATTTGTTAAGAATCAAACGGGTGTCAAAAGTGTCCTCCCTCCGATAATCGATGGGGTGTCGGGGGAGGATGAAATTGCAACGCTATGAAAAAACTACTATAACATTCTTAACAGTGTGAGTAGGGATAACATTAAGATAGATTGCAGCGAAACGCCTGTGGGAGGGACAAGGGAAAATACTTTGATATCAGTCCCTGAAGTAAAGAGGTTAATTAAAGAGTTAAAGACTGGTTCTGCGTCACGGGTAGATGACCTATCGAATGAGCACTTAAAATATGCAAATGACGTAGTATGTCTGCATATATCATTGCTCTTGTCAGCCATGCTTGCTCATAGCTATATCCCAGCAGAGTTTATGAGGGTATATATCTTGCCCCTGGTCGAAAATAAGTATGGAAACATTGTCCAGCAATAATTACAGGCCTATTGCTATCGCTTCCTGCTTTTCGAAACTACTAGAAAAACTCTTGTTACTCCGATTAAATGATTATCTATGGACATCTCCTAATCAGTTTTGTTTTAAAAGGTCTCACTCAACTGACCAGTGTATCTATGTACTTAAAGAAATAATATCTACTGTAAATACACTGCAGTAATTCAGCTATTTATAGCTGTTTCCTAGATATAATTAAGGCATATGATAGAGTGAACCACAATATTTTATTTAAAAAACTAGAAGATAGGAAGGTTCCCATGTACCTTTGAAATTTTGGTATTCCCACCAATCTTTTACCGTGAGGTGGGGCAATGTACTAACCGAATGTTTTGGCTTCTCTTGCCGGGTGAAACAAGGCTCCTTGCTCTCTCCTATACTGTTTAATGTGTATATTGATGGATTAGTTGCTTCACTTAATGAGACAACAGTGAGATGTTGTATAGATAACACAAGGATAAATAACTTAGTTTATGCCGATGATATGGTGTTAATAAGTTCCTCTGTTAAAGGTCTGGATCGGCTACTAAATGTCTGTGAAGTGTATTCGCAGAAACATGATATTCTTTTTAATGTTACGAAAACTAAGGTTATGCAATTTCATCCTAAAAGCTATACTCATCCAGCTGATATTAGGTTTAAAAGGAAAGGTCAAGTAATTGAGGAAGTGCAAGAGTTTAAGTATTTGGGTCAAACTATCACCAGCTACTTGAGTGATGATTCGGTTATAAGAAAACAATCTCGAAGCCTTTGTGCTAAAGCGAATATGACTATAAGCAACTTTCGGTTCTGTACAAGTGAAGCTAAAGACACTGTTTCGTACTTTCTGTAGTAATATATATGGAGAGCAACTCTGGGTGAATTGTAAAAAAGATTATGGCAGAACCCTAAATTTGCTGTCCAAAAAGTCTTTTCGACTCGTATATAAATTACCCCCGAGATGCTAAGCTTCGCAAATGTTTTCTACCAGCAATGTCCCAAGCTTCCCGGAGGTGACAAGACGTGCTGAATACAGTCTAATGCAAAGAATTAAAAAATCAACCAACCCGATTATCCAAACTATCCATGAGTCCTGCCATTTATCCTCTAAGCTATGGAATTCTTGGTACAAAAGCGTCTCTCTGTAGCTCCACTTAATTTCGACATTACTGTATTATTTCTAATCAACTGTATATATTTCTATCCCTAATATGTGAACTGTCATTGTATTAATAATATTTGTCATATGGACTATAATCTGCCAATAAGCCTTTTCATTTCATTTTCAATAATAATTCTGGAGTATCCCGTTTCAACATCCAGCATTAATCAGCCATCATGCTGATGTCCCACCTTCCCTGATATCTCTTCTCCATTTCTTTGATGTCTTGGTGAAACCAAGCATTTATAAGCATTTATAGGCAGTAATTTTTAATCAAAATTTAATGAAAATTACTGTACTTACATATGTAATATGAAATATGACATTTTGTAAAATATATGTATCCTCTAAGGCAGTGGTTCCCAAACATTTTTGGCCTGTGGCTCCCTTGTCAAAATATGACAACCTCCGTGGCCCAACCAACATTTTTTTTTAAATAATATGAGTAAGGAATAATAATATAATTGAATTAGTTGTGGAAATAATCGAATTTATGTATACTTCATCGCTCCATGGACCCCCACAAAATCCGTCATGGTCCCCTTGGGGGCCATGGCCCCCAGTTTGGGTACCACTGCTCTAAGGCCTAAGCTATGGAATTCTTGGTAGGAAAACGTCTGTCTGTAGCTCCACTTAACTCCGACATTACTGTATTATTTCTAATCAACTGTATATATTTCTATCCTTAGTATGTGAAGTGAACTGTCATTGTATTAATATTATTTGTCATATAGTGTAGATTATAATCTGCCAATAAACCTTTTCATTTTCATATATATATAAATATATAAATATATATATAAATATATATATATATATAATTTAGGGTGATTCAAAAAAATCAGTTTTTTTTTTTTAATTGTTCAACCTGTATTTTTGTTCCCTATGACAAAAAAGTAGTGTATGCCAAATTTGGTGAATTTTAAATAAAATTTACTATGTGCTACCAGGCGTCAAAGTTTCGCTTTTTTTCAATTTGTTTGTTTTTACAACTTATGATTTTATGTTTAATTGTTTATATTTCATAATTTTTAATTAATGGTTTATATACTAGCTTGCTTTTATTTGTTGTTTGGAACTCGTAATTTTGATATGGAAGCTAGGCCTAACTCACCATCACCTAGTTGCTCAGGTGGGAGAAGTTCTACAAGAAAAGAAACTGAACTATGGCTAATTGGGCAGCCCTCTGCAGTACTAAAAACATCCGTATTACCATCAGAGAAGGAAATGATGGCCCTCTTCATGCACTACAGAAATATTAAAAAGCAAGGCATTAGGGAATCATGCTGCTCTACTGCGGATGATGTGCTAGCAGTTGGGAAAAAAGCAGGAATACCAGCAAAACAAAGAGTACATGTAGTAGATAAAATTCAAGGAATACTGAAGGAATGGCAGCTGCTTAAGAAAAACAAAGTAAACAAATTGAAAAGATCACAAAATTTAAATAATAAAGAAGAAAAATGGAAAGATAAACTGGAAAACTTATTTGACATTGCTCATGAGAATGTTATGCAGCTTATAAAAATAGAAGATAAGAAATTCTTGAAAATGCAACGTGAGAAAGGACGTCATGGAAAAATGGGTACCATTGATAAGGCTGTTGCTAAAAAAGAGAAAAGAGCAGCAGAAAAGCAACAACGTTATGAAAAGAGGAAAGCAGAAGAAGAGATCAAAAGAAAGAAGAATGAAGAGGCTGTCATACTCACTAGCACATAATCAGAATCAGAAGAGAGTAAAAGTGATGAATCTGGTTTCTGTGTTGCACAACCTTCAACATGGAAAAGTAAGGTAGGCAAACGCAGAAAATTGTTTGATGATAAATTACACTGGTATGCATATGAAATTTGTCTGTCTGCTGTGAGGGTTTTTTTCAACTCATATTATATAATTCGACCATGCTGAATTCGAAAATGACATTGGGTTTCCTCAATCAGGTCAGGTTTTTTCTCTATTGGCCATTTATTATAAGTCCAATTTTATCCCCAAATTTATTGATTTTTTTAGCTTAAACACTGTAGATACGAGTAATATTATAAGAACACTCGTGAAAAATGAAAACATTGTGTGAATAAATACTTTTATTCATACAATGAATATGGAAAAAAGTTTATTGAGGAAGGAATGAAGTTTTTTTGGCTTTCCGTCTGTGTTTTTCTTCGGGCACGTCTCGCTTCAAACACCAGCAATAGTCTGCCAGCATATTGATATCCCAGTTTCCCTGGTACCTCTCTTCCATTATTTTGATATCTTGGTGAAATCGTTCACCCTGTTCCTCACTATAATCCCCGCAATTTTCAGGAAAATAGTCCAAGTGGGACCACAAAAAGTGCATTTTTATGGACATGCGCGACCCATGAGCTTTGAAAGCTTCCATCAAGTTTTCGACAACGGACACGTATTCTGGAGATATCGGAATGCTGAACCCTCCTTATTCATTGATTTGATGAAATTTTTCATCAAGCCCAGCTTAATATGAAGTGGTGGGAGCAAAATTTTTGTTGGTGGTACAAGGGGCACTGAAACGACATTATGCGACCCAGGTTCAAAATTCTCTCTGGATGCCCATTCACGCTGTGCATAGTACTTCTCATCCGCTCGGCTATCCCATTTGCAGAGGAAACATGGGTATTTCGTGTATCCCCCTTGCATTCCCAATACAAATGCCACAATCTGAAAAAAAATGAAAATATTTAAAGAATTTAGAGAATTTGTTCTATCAGATAAAAAAATCTATGCATTGGACTGCATCACTTCTGTGGGGAAATTAAGTGTTCTTATACGCTCTCAAATAACCTTTGGAAAAACAACATAGTCAATAGCAATAGTTTACTTATGATATTAGTATTACCTTCAAATCTCCACAGATCCTCCAGTTATGTTGGTCGTATACGAGAGCATCCAGTAAAATTTTCATGTTATCGTAGCTCTCAGTAAGTTGTACGGAATGTGCTACAGGGACTGATGCAACCCTATTCCCAATGTTGAGAAGTACTGCTTTCAAACTTCGTTTAGACGAGTCTATAAATAGCCTCCATTCTGATGCGTTATATGGCAGGCCCAAGGATTCGATTAGCCCCTCAACATTGCAGCAGTACACTAAGGAAGAGGTATTTTCGTGCACTGCAAAAAACTTGCGGAATTCTTCCTCTCGTTTCCTATACCAGGAGAATGTTGTTCTCCGAGCCAGCAAGTTGTCCTCTCGAAGTCGTGAGCCCAAGATCTCGGCAGCTAATTTGGAAAGTCCTAAATCCCTGGTAAGATCATTAAGTTTGGCCTGGTTGAGAGGCCTCGGCTCATTTGAAGCGGTATTTTGAGGTATATACGACTGGGACTGGTCATTGGCATTGGTCATTGATTCATCATCAGAATCATCGAAGTCCAGGGTTTGAGGTGGGTCGGGTATTGGAATTCCAGGACCATGGGGTACAGGTCTCATAGCAGAAGGAATGTCAGGGTATACAACAATGTGTTTATTCTTCTTGTTAACTCCTGAAAATAGAAACACAGAAACATGGATATAAAACTTGCATATGAAATAGAAGAAGCATTCAGACAGTGGCGGCTCGTGAGGGAAGGCTGCGGTCTGTAAGATATGAAATAGGTCGATGGAGTCTGTATATTTTCTTTCTTTTTCATTCATATTGTTCCTTCGGGGACAATATGAATGAAAAAGAAAGAAAATATACAATCATTGTATATGTAAATGTAACTTGTATAACAATATGTATGTGTAAATGTATTTTCTATAACAATATGTAAATGTATGATTACCATTATGGTGAATATTATGCTATATATGGTGAATATTACATTATGGTGAATATTATGTCAAGTTTCATACGAGGATTTCAAAATATTTAAGAAAAATAAATTTATAAGCCCACCTTGGAGGTTTGTCATGCAGAAATAGCAATCTGTCACGTGATCCTTTCCTTCTCTCCAAATCATGGGAATTCCAAAAGGCAAAGATTTCGCTCTGCCTTTGCTCCATCTTCTCAAATTTTCAATGCACGTCTTGCAGCACATATGAGGGCGAAATTTTTGTCCTGGTCCCCTAGCTTAATTCCAAAGTATGCTCTATACATTGTCTTCACAAATTTAGTGATTTGGGACTGGTTATTTGGCATGGTAACCGTCCCACATATGTAGCAGAATCTATTGGGAATCATTTTTACACGCTCTATTCATTATGAAATATTTTATCTATATGCCTGAAAAGTAAAAAAAGATATTATACAAGTGAAACAAGTGATGATAGATGTTACTGTTCCAATTCCGCTTTGACAAAATCACGAAAAATTCTATTTTACTTATGAGGCCATAGCCGGATAACCTGAGCTGATTGAGAAAAACGGATTGCAGATTCGAAATCAGCAGGAAAAACTCTATAAGAATCACTTACAAAACCCTTGACAGCAAAATTGATGCATACCAGTGTTATTAGGAAGTCTTGATGTTGCAAAATTGAGTGACAGAAATGCGTCTCTAGTTTTAATGCCAACAATCAGACATCGCTTGAATGGGGCATCTGCGAACAAATAAAATGCATGTGTTTCGATACAACGGCAGCCAATACTGGTCCTAGAAATGGTGCAGCTATTCTTCTACAGTAGAACAAAAATTCGACAACGATTTATTGTTATATTTGAAATTATGCTGGAAGCTGTTGTTTCAAAGTCTTTATCACCCTCTTCTGGCCCAGATATAGTCCTTTTTAAGAAGTTCAGATAAAACTGGTCAAGCATTAATAAGGAGGACTAAGAAACAGCATTATCAGATCCAGATATCTATGAAAATATTCATGACATCAAAGATGACATAATTATATTTGCAGCAAATCAACTAGATACATTCCAACCAAGAGACGATTACCTAGAACTATTGCAGTTAACAATTATTTTTTTGGGAGGTGAACCAAAAGGTGGAATCAAATTTAAACATCCAGCGGGTCTTCATCGGGCTAGGTGGATGGCCAAAATTACATATTCATTAAAAAATTTTATGTTCAAATCTCAGTTCAAAAATTCAGTAAAAGACAAAAAAGGAATAAAAGACATCTATCTATCTGCTACTCGGTTATATGTAAAGGCATGGTTTACAGCTCCTGTGCCATCTTGCGTTCCTTCTTGATCTGGAATTATTACAGAATCTTGTAGTCTACAAACAAATAAATGACACAATTGCATTTGTTGCTATTAAAAAACTGTTAGGTCACCTCTGGTACCTATCAGAAGAACTGGTAGCCTTGGCCTTTTATGATGATGAAGTGCCTACTGAAACAAAAAACAAAATGGTAAAGGCCTTGCAAAATACAACAGAAACTCTTCCTGCAAAACGCGCTTTTCTAGATCCTGCACTTATTCCAACGAAGAAATTAGAAGATTTTGTCACATCAAATACTCAAAGATTCTTTACAATAACAGAATTTACTTCAAAATTTTTACTCAAAGATGCTAAAGAATGGCATAATGATGAAGAGTATAACTCCGCTAAGAAATCTATCAAACAGTGGAAAGTTGTGAATGATATAGCGGAAAGAGGAGTAAAATTAATGGATGAATTATTAAAATACTAACACATGAAAGAAGATCAAAAAGAATTCTTGCTACAAGTAGTGAAACACTACAGGGCTGTTTACCCTGATATAAAAAAGAAACATTGATGAAGTAAGGACAGCTAATGTCTCAAATATCAAGCTAGTTTAATTATGCATGCTTGTGGTTATGGTAGGACCTACGGGGGAGCTTTCCACATTAAAAAAAAAGCAATGCGCCTCGTATTGTACCTCCTGGGTGGTGTGGAAAAATTTGACAATTTGAGTCGTTCTGTCAATTTTTATTTGCTGGTAGCAATCCCTAAACATTAAAAATTTGCTAAAATATTTTAGGATAGTTGTTTTTATGCTGAAATGAACCATTTAAAGGGTTGAACACATTAAAATATAAAAACAATTTTTTTACCCCCATATTTGAATCACCCTAATATATATATATATATATATATATATATATATATATATATATATATATATATATATAAAGGTTTATGAATGCTGAATCAAATAAATAGCTTCATAAATTGCAAATATTAGTCAGATTTTCTTTCACATTAGGTTCCCGATGATTTAGATTCCCTCATAATTCATGTGCGACTTAATTCCACACATAATTCTGAAGTGGAGTTTTAAATAAATACATAAAATTTAGCATTTCACATATAGTGATAAAAATGACTTCATCCTCCCTTTTAAATTGTCCAATGCGTCATTTAAAGTGATTCCGCTTAAATTTGGACCATATCTAAAATATAGATATAAATTCCCTCTTTCTTATTTAATTTAAATATATATCTATATATAAATATATATTAGCCACTTCAGAACCCAAGATCTTCAGAGAGAGCTAATTTATTCCAATTCTTGAAATCCCAACAAAATGGCGCTGAAGGACATCCAGTCTCTGAAGGAATGCTAAAAAATATCATTAGTACTAAATCTTAAGAAATTATTTCAGGCTTTTCTTTCTAAGTTCGCGGATTATTTCCATCTCTCAATGGTCAATTATTTCGTCACCTTTTTAACTCGAGAAGGCCAATGTGGAACCGCACACATAGCGACTAGTGCTGGATTTACGTAACCCCAATACGTATACAGTTATAGATTGAATTAAACAATGTATTGTTACTAAACAATAATAAAAAGTAATTTGCGTACAACAAAAGACGTCATTTCCAGAAAGACAGATGTAATTTTATTGTAATAGGCTACAATGGCCTTCTAGGGTTAAAGTTTACGTCATTCTGTTTTGCCGAAATGCAATACATCCTACTTGGAGCCCTCTTAGTTAAGAAAAATTTGATAAACCATAACCATTTTACAGGGGTAAACCTACCCAAACCAGAGTTTCACTAGATAAATTCAGTTTCTCGTCTTATCAGTCGAGATTTTACAAAAATAACTTCAGGATTTTTTTTTTACGAACTGGATTTAAGGCAGGAACCATGTCACTACGTTAATTTTGCTCAGAATCTGTGAAATCTTGTAATGAATAGTGTAATAGTGCTAATAAATAGTGTAATCAACGCTTTACTAAAATAATTTGTCTTTAAATGGTATAGATATTAAATGCATTGATTTCAGAAAATTTCCATTTCTGGAATTGATCAGTGAAGAGGGTTTCGGATCGCGAGTGAAGAACAAAACATGACTATGTAGCATGTGAATTGTTTATTTTTTATTAGTAAAAAGTAGATGTGGAAAAAATATTTAATTATTCGTAAGATTAGAGCATATTTAATGATTTATTTCACTTGGAGAATATATGAAAAATTTTAAATGTGAATTGTAACTTGTATTCCTTTCATTCCCAAGTGATCTGCAGTACCGAATTATACAAGGAATGGGAAAAGTGTGAACTGCTTATTGATATTTTTATTTATATATTGTTTAGATTTCCAGAAAGGCCAGTCTATTTCATATCCAATTATGTAAAGGCGAAATCTTCAGCCAATTTGTAATTATTCTTGTAATTATTTATATTTTTCCCCATAATTTTCTACCAATTCTTTTCCCCTGAATTCACATCCGTCCATTTTAATTCGTTTTAACCATTTATAAACATAGAAATTTAGAAAGAGAAGGAGAGAGCCGAAATCAAGGTCTACAGTTTTCGAAATGCCTGGGCACTCTGCGTTTGAAAGATTGAAGGTCACAGACAAGGGAAAAGATGGATTCGGGAAGATTGTTCCAGAGTTGACCGGTTGAGTAGATGACAGACAGAATACCGATTAACCCTTGCGTTAGAATGTGTCGAAAGTCTGGTGCTGCAAGCTCTCATTAAAGGAGGAGGCATGCAGTTATAGACTTCAGAAGAGCAGTGTCCGTTAGAATAGCGATAGTAAAAAGAGAGTGAGGCAACACAGTGGCGAAGAGAGAGGGATTGAAGACAATCAGTTAGATAATATAAAAAGCTGAAGGAAGGATGACCAAGAGTTAGAGAGATATGCAAGAAGATAGCCAGTAGAGCGTCTCTTGTGGAACCCATACTGACGATCTGAAAGAAGATTGTTCTTCTTATTGATGATAGATTCAAGAACTTTAGAAAGGCAAAAAATTAAAGCAGTTGGACGATAGTTGGAGGGTTGGGAGCGGTCACCTTCTTGGACAGCTGAATGAAAATGAAGTTCTAGCAGGAATGAAAGTGCCATATGAAAAACAAAGACGAAAGAGTTTGCCTACGCAGGTTGTCAGCACAGAAGCACAGTTCTTGAGAACAACAAGAGACCCCTCAGGACCGTACGCCTTCCGATAGTTGAAACCCGATAGGGCAGAACACATCTTTGGAAGAGATTCTAATTTCTGACATAATTAAGTCAGAGGGAGGAGATGAAGGAACAGCACCGGAATCGCCCAGGTTTGAGTTGGAGGCAAAAGTCTAAACGAAGAGTTCAGCTTTATCAGCAGAAGAGACAGCAACTGAGTAGTTAGAATAGAAAATAAGAGGGAAAGAAGAAGTAAGTTCTTCGAGAGGTCTTTCGTTAGGTGACAGAAAAAGTGAAAAGATTAGAATAAGATTTTTTTACATCTTTTTCCTGACGAAGGATTTTTTTTTTGGCGAATTGAAGAACAGATATTGCAGGGTTCCGCGGACAAGACGAATGAGCGCAAGCGAATGAGCGCAAGACGAATGAGCGCAAGACGAATGAGCGCAAGACTATGAGCGCAAGACGAATGAGCGCAAGACGAATGAGCGCAAGACGAATGAGCGCAAGACGATGGCGCAAGACGAATGAGCGCAAGACGAATGAGCGCAAGACGAATGAGCGCAATACAATGAGCGCAGACGAATGAGCGCAAGACGAATGAGCGCAAGACGAATGAGCGCAAGACGAATGAGCGCAAGACGAATGAGCGCAAGACGATGAGCGCAAGACGAATGAGCGCAAGACGAATGAGCGCAAGACGAATGAGCGCAAGACGAATGAGCGCAAGACGAATGAGCGCAAGACAATTAAGGGAGAGCAAGTAAATAAAAACTGGATAAAAGAAACAAAATAAGCTTGATCAAATATTTTTTTAAGGAGGATGTTAAAAGAGAACCGATATTTATTTATTTATGATGCTAAAAGCGAACCGATATTATTTATTTAGGATGCTGAAAGCGAACCGATATTTATTTATTTATTTAGGATGATAAAGCGAACCGATATTTATTTATTTATTTAGGATGCTAAAAGCGAACCGATATTTATTTATTTATTTAGGATGCTAAAAGCGAACCGATATTTATTTATTTATTTAGGATGCTAAAAGCGAACCGATATTTATTTATTTATTTAGGATGCTAAAAGCGAACCGATATTTATTTAGGATGCTAAAAGCGAACCGATATTTACTTATTTAGGATGCTAGAAGCGAACAGATATTTATTTATTTATTAAGGATGCTAAAAGCGAACCGACATTTATTTATTCATTTAGGATGCTAAAAGCGAACCGATATTTATTTATTTATTTATTTAGGATGCTAAAAGCGAACCGATATTTATTTATTTATTTAGGATGCTAAAAGCGAACCGATATTTATTTGTTTATTTCGGATGCTAAAAGCGAACCGATAATTATTTAGGATGCAAAAAGCGAACCGATAATTATTTATTTAGGATGCTAAAAGCGAACCGATATTTATTTATTTAGGATGCTAAAAGCGAACCGATATTTATTTAGGATGCTAAAAGCGAACCGATATATTTATTTATTTAGGATGCTAAAAGCGAACCGATATTTATTTATTTAGGAAGCTAAAAGCGAACCGATATTTATTTATTTATTTAGGATGCTAAAAGCGAACCGATATTTATTTATTCATTTAGGATGCTAAAAGCGAACGATATTATTTATTCATTTAGGATGCTAAAAGCGAACCGATATTTATTTATTCATTTAGGATGCTAAAAGCGAACCGATATTTATTTATTTATTTAGGATGCTAAAAGCGAACCGATATTTATTTATTTAGGATGCTAAAAGCGTCCGATATTTATTTATTTAGGATGCTAAAAGCGAACCGATATTTATTTATTTAGAATGCTAAAAGCGAACCGATATTTATTTAGGATGCTAAAAGCGAACCGATATTTATTTAGGATGCTAAAAGCGAACCGATATTTATTTAGGATGCTAAAAGCGAACCGATATTTATTTATTTAGGATGCTAAAAGCGAACCGATATTAATTTATTTATTTAGGATGCTAAAAGCGAACCGATATTTATTTATTTATTTAGGATGCTAAAAGCGAACCGATATTTATTTATTCATTTAGGATGCTAAAAGCGAACCGATATTTATTCATTTAGGATGCTAAAAGCGAACCGATATTTATTTATTTAGGACGCTAAAAGCGAACCGATATTTATTTATTTATTTAGGATGCTAAAAGCGAACCGATATTTACTTATTTAGGATGCTAAAAGCGAACCGATATTTATTTATTTATTAAGGATGCTAAAAGCGAACTGATATTTATTTATTCATTTAGGATGCTAAAAGCGAACCGATATTTATTTATTTATTTATTTAGGATGCTAAAAGCGAACCGATATTTATTTATTTATTTAGGATGCTAAAAGCGAACCGATATTTATTTATTTATTTCGGATGCTAAAAGCGAACCGATATTTATTTATTTAGGATGCTAAAAGCGAACCGATATTTATTTATTTATTTAGGATGCTAAAAGCGAACCGATATTTATTTATTTATTTAGGATGCTAAAAGCGAACCGATATTTATTTATTTATTTAGGATGCTAAAAGCGAACCGATATTTATTTATTTAGGAAGCTAAAAGCGAACCGATATTTATTTAGGATGCTAAAAGCGAACCGATATTTATTTATTTATTTAGGATGCTAAAAGCGAAACGATATTTATTTATTTAGGATGCTAAAAGCGAACCGATATTTATTTAGGATGCTAAAAGCGAACTGATATTTATTTAGGATGCTAAAAGCGAACCGATATTTATTTAGGATGCTAAAAGCGAACCGATATTAATTTATTTATTTAGGATGCTAAAAGCGAACCGATATTAATTTATTTATTTAGGATGCTAAAAGCGAACCGATATTAATTTATTTATTTAGGATGCTAAAAGCGAACCGATATTTATTTATTTATTTATGATGCTAAAAGCGAACCGATATTTATTTATTTATTTATGATGCTAAAAGCGAACCGATATTTATTTATTCATTTATGATGCTAAAAGCGAACCGATATTTATTTATTCATTTATGATGCTAAAAGCGAACCGATATTTATTTATTTATTTATGATGCTAAAAGCGAACCGATATTTATTTATTTATGATGCTAAAAGCGAACCGATATTTATTTATTTATTTATTTAGGATGCTAAAAGCGAACCGGTATTTATTTATTTAGGATGCTAAAAGCGAACCGACATTTATTTATTTATTTAGGATGCTAAAAGCGAACCGATATTTATTTTTTTTTATGATGCTAAAAGCGAACCGATATTTATTTATTTATTTAGGATGTAAAAGCGAACCGATATTTATTTATTTATTTAGGATGCTAAAAGCGAACCGATATTTATTTATTTAGGATGCTAAAAGCGAACCGATATTTATTTATTTATTTAGGATGCTAAAAGCGAACCGATATTTATTTATTTATTTAGGATGCTAAAAGCAAACCGATATTTATTTATTTAGGATGCTAAAAGCGAACCGATATTTATTTATTTAGGATCTAAAAGCGAACCGATATTATTTATTTAGGATGCTAAAAGCGAACCGATATTTATTTATTTAGGATGCTAAAAGCGAACCGATATTTATTTATTTAGGATGCTAAAAGCGCCCTATATTTATTTATTTAGGATGCTAAAAGCGAACCGATTTTATTATTTAGGATGTTAAAAGCGAACCTATATATATTTATTTAGGATGCTAAAAGCGAACCGATATTTATTTATTTAGGATGCTAAAAGCGAACCGATATTTATTTATTAGGATGCTAAAAGCGAACCGATATTTATTTATTATTTATTTAGGATGTTAAAGCGAACCGATATTTATTTATTCATTTAGGATGCTAAAAGCGAACCGATTTATTTATTTATTTAGGATGCTAAAAGCGAACCGATATTTATTTATTCATTTAGGATGCTAAAAGCGAACCGATATTTATTTGTTTATTTAGGATGCTAAAAGCGAAACGATATTTGTTTATTTAGGATGCTAAAAGCGAAACGATATTTGTTTATTTAGGATGTTAAAAGCGAACCGATTTATTTATTTATTTAGGATGCTAAAAGCGAACCCATATTTATTTATTCATTTAGGATGCTAAAAGCGAACCCATATTTATTTATTCATTTAGGATGCTAAAAGCGAACTGATATTTAATTATTTATTTAGGATGCTAAAAGCGAACCGATATTTATTTATTTATTTAGGATGTAAAAGCGAACCGATATTTATTTATTTATTTAGGATGCTAAAAGCGAACCGATATTTATTTATTTAGGATGCTAAAAGCGAACCGATATTTATTTATTTATTTAGGATGCTAAAAGCGAACCGATATTTATTTATTTATTTAGGATGCTAAAAGCAAACCGATATTTATTTATTTAGGATGCTAAAAGCGAACCGATATTTATTTATTTAGGATCCTAAAGCGAACCGATATTTATTTATTTAGGATGCTAAAAGCGAACCGATATTTATTTATTTAGGATGCTAAAAGCGAACCGATATTTATTTATTTAGGATGCTAAAAGCCCTATATTTATTTATTTAGGATGCTAAAAGCGAACCGATATTTATTTATTTAGGATTAAAAGCGAACCTATATATATTTATTTAGGATGCTAAAAGCGAACCGATATTTATTTATTTAGGATGCTAAAAGCGAACCGATATTTATTTATTTAGGATGCTAAAAGCGAACCGATATTTATTTATTTATTTAGGATGCTAAAAGCGAACCGATATTTATTATTATTTAGGATCTAAAAGCGAACCGATATTTATTATTTATTTAGGATGCTAAAAGCGAACCGATATTTATTTATTCATTTAGGATGCTAAAAGCGAACCGATATTTATTTGTTTATTTAGGATGCTAAAAGCGAAACGATATTTGTTTATTTAGGATGCTAAAAGCGAAACGATATTTGTTTATTTAGGATGTTAAAAGCGAACCGATATTTATTTATTTATTTAGGATGCTAAAAGCGAACCCATATTTATTTATTCATTTAGGATGCTAAAAGCGAACCCATATTTATTTATTCATTTAGGATGCTAAAAGCGAACTGATATTTAATTATTTATTTAGGATGCTAAAAGCGAACCGATATTTATTTATTTATTTAGGATACTAAAAGCGAACCGATATTTATTTATTTATTTAGGATGCTAAAAGCGAACCGATATTTATTTATTTAGGATGCTAAAGGCGGACCGATATTTATTTATTTATTTAGGATGTTAAAGCGAACCGATATTTATTTATTTATTTAGGATGCTAAAAGCGAACCGATATTTATTTATTTATTTAGGATCCTAAAAGCGAACCGACATTTATTTATTTATTTAGGATGCTAAAAGCGAACCGATATTTATTTATTTATTTAGGATGTTAAAAGCGACCCGATATTTATTTATTCATTTAGGATGTTAAAAGCGAACCGATATTTATTTATTTATTTATTTAGGATGCTAAAAGCGACCCGATATTTATTTATTTATTTAGGATGCTAAAAGCGACCCGATATTTATTTATGTATTTAGGATGCTAAAAGCGAACCGATATTTATTTATTTATTTAGGATGCTAAAAGCGAACCGATATTTATTTATTTATTTAGGATGCTAAAAGCGAACCGATATTTATTTATTTATTTAGGATGCTAAAAGCGAACCGATATTTATTTATTTATTTATTTAGGATGCTAAAAGCGAACCGATATTTATTTATTTATTTATTTAGGATGCTAAAAGCGAACCGATATTTATTTATTTATTTATTTAGGATGCTAAAAGCGACCCGATATTTATTTATGTATTTAGGATGCTAAAAGCGAACCGATATTTATTTATTTATTTAGGATGCTAAAAGCGAACCGATATTTATTTATTTATTTAGGATGCTAAAAGCGAACCGATATTTATTTATTTATTTAGGATGCTAAAAGCGAACCGATATTTATTTATTTATTTAGGATGCTAAAAGCGAACCGATATTTATTTATTTATTTAGGATGCTAAAAGCGAACCGATATTTATTTATTTATTTAGGATGCTAAAAGCGAACCGATATTTATTTATTTATTTAGGATGCTAAAAGCGAACCGATATTTATTTATTTATTTAGGATGCTAAAAGCGAACCGATATTTATTTATTTATTTAGGATGCTAAAAGCGAACCGATATTTATTTATTTATTTAGGATGCTAAAAGCGACCCGATATTTATTTATGTATTTAGGATGCTAAAAGCGACCCGATATTTATTTATTTATTTAGGATGCTAAAAGCGACCCGATATTTATTTATTTATTTAGGATGCTAAAAGCGAACCGATATTTATTTATTTATTTAGGATGCTAAAAGCGAACCGATATTTATTTATTTATTTAGGATGCTAAAAGCGAACCGATATTTATTTATTTATTTAGGATGCTAAAAACGAACCGATATTTATTTATTTATTTAGGATGCTAAAAGCGAACCGATATTTATTTATTTAGGATGCTAAAAGCGAACCGATATTT
Source organism: Bathynomus jamesi (assembly GCA_023014485.1). NCBI lineage: Eukaryota > Metazoa > Arthropoda > Malacostraca > Isopoda > Cirolanidae > Bathynomus > Bathynomus jamesi. Next base: position 320,789 of record JAJOZX010003827.1, read on the forward strand.
ATTTATTTATTTAGGATGCTAAAAGCGAACCGATATTTATTTATTTATTTAGGATGCTAAAAGCGAACCGATATTTATTTATTTATTTAGGATGCTAAAGAGAACCGATATTTATTTATTTATTTAGGATGCTAAAAGCTTTATTGGAGCGTCAGCATGACTTCCCCAGTAATGAAAGTTTGCTTATTAATCTCTCTACACTCCCGCAACACACGTAAGACAAACCTTGTGTAGAGCTCAACTTTTGTCTTGATCTCCTAATTTAATTCCAAAATAAGCATGATAAGCTCTCTTAATGAAGGTCGTTACATTTGTCCTTTGTTTTACAACAACATACCGACCACAAATATAACAAATAGGTCTGGACTATGGGTACATCCTCTAAAAGCATTATTAAAATTTTAAAGACGTAATGTTAGAATTATCTATCTGAAAATTGAAAAACAAAATTAATTAAAGATAAAAAAGGTAAAAATTAACAAAACGCCCCAAAATTGTTTTGCTAAGAACTTTAAAACTGTGGGTGATAGAAAAAAACTGGTAGCATTTTTTAATTCAGCGCAGCGAACTGCTTCAGAATCACAACTCAAAATAAAGAAATCGATTTTCATGCAGACCGGTGTTATTATTAGAAAAACACAAATTATTAGACTAATATAGACAATCACAGGTCCGTTTTTTTGTAAGTTGGGAATTCTTTCGTGTGGTGCTTTACCACCTGCAGCAGATACTGGAATTGATCTTCATCCTTTGTCCTTACCCGGTTGAAGTCCTCAACCAGTTTTACGGCTCTTTCTGCACAATCATTGACTGACTTCAGAGCTTCGCTAACTCTTGCCCCTTCTTATAGTCCTCATCAATAGGTCACGTCCTTGGATGAGTTTCCAGCCACTTTGTTCTAATGCCAGCCTTTCAAACAAAAACAATGCTCTACTGTAATAAATCGGTCCAGATCTATGTCAGAATGTAAAATCCTTCTGTCTCCCTTTTGCACCCTAACAGCACTGATTTTACTTATAGGCTTCTTAAGAGCATCCACCATTGCCAGTTTGCGATCTTCGGATCGAAAAATCCCAGTGATACCAAACTATCACTTATATACCACAGATGCCGTTCCAGTGCTTTGAATACGATGAAAGGAACTTTCTCATTTACTTCACCGTATCGTCGGAGCTTGGTCAGAGCATGTAGGTCATTTAAAGGGGCGTGGACTGTATTCGGAGCTGTGAACCACATCTTCATGTAGACAAGACAGATGGACAGACTACATTGCTCAACAGCTGCCGCCTCGTGAATGGTGACCCTAAACTGCCCCCTGAACAAGTAATTCTTGAGACAATATAAATTTTTGCCATCCAGCGTGCGTGGTGAAAAACTCTGGAAGCTCGGAATCGTATTCCCCTTTCCGAACGATCTCCCAAGCAGATGATGACAAGTTCCAAAAATTTTTGGTAGTCGTCACGCGGTTGAGAGGGACCAGAGAGTAGATTTCGGCGAATTCCAGGGCTTCATTCTTCCATTTAAGATGACACACGCGTCAATGGGAATGAGGCTAGTTTGGTAATTTGCTTAATCGATGGAATTCCAATCCTTCTGGAATCTCTTGAAGATGAGCACATCAGGACCACTGCTGGAACCAAAGAGCTCAGTAAAGACATCACCTATAATAATCTCATGTACATGATGACGACAAGCCAGGTTCAACAACTTCTTAAATAATTTTTTCCTAGAGAGTACATGCTCCTGTGTGGCCTCCTGTGTTGGAAACAGTTGTATTGAAACATATTCCGACGACGTGGTCCAGAAGATTCCAGTCGTGGAGGGTCTTAAATATTGCACCTGCCATGTCCTTTCCCGTGGCTTGCGGTATCTTAGGTACGCCAAAGAGCTTGTCGATCCCCAGTCCTGATACGAGAATCGACAATCTGTCTGTTTTAGTGGGCTTATATCCAGTCAACTCAGAGAGCAGTTTGCCGTCCCAGTGGACCACCAATGGAACCTCTGGCATAAAATGTATTCGAGAAGTTTGACCGAAGATTTACCTTAGCCGTTGGCGATCTCTCCGGATTTGACTCCTGGATATTGAAAGTTCTTCGGGCGAGATTTCCAGACTTCTTGATGTGGACGCAAGGAGAAAGGCTGCATTCCGATCTAAGATATTAATCCGGTCTATTGTTGCGGCTACTTCGGGAGTGATGACCTTAATTTTCTTGCAAGTGTCCGATGGATTCGGCGTGTCGACCTTAATTTTCTTGCAAGGGTCCGATGGATTCGGCGTGTCATGCTTGATCTTGGCACCGTGTAGAGTATCATCTGTCGACGACGAGGATGATGGTAGTTGGACTGTCTTGTTGAGGGCCTGAAGCTCCATCTGCGCTGATTCTTTCCTCCTCATCTCATCTATCATTTTTTTCTGCCGTGAACGTTTTACCTTCTCTGACAGTTTCTTATCCAATGTAGTCATTGCCATCATCCGTTTCATCCTCTGATCCGCTCCAGAGCATCTTGGGCCGCTATATCAAATGATTTTCAGTGTCCTTGCTGAATGATTCCTGCTCTTTTACCATTCTCGGATTATTCATTTTATGTTTACTCTTCTTCAAATTCACGTATGTGGCATAGAGTTTCTCCAGTTTAGTAATCGCGGGATCTTTTCTCATGGTTGGGATTCCACCACTTTCCCCTGTCTCTATGATTTCTCCCACCACTGCGTGGGCAGCTTCCGTGATAGAAAGGGTCGGTTTTCCGATTCGCACATGATGGAAACGTTGCAAAACCGACCGTTTGGTTGGAAGTTGTTCTTTTGGAAATTCCTCTAGTGGTTGCCCTATCAGCCAAATCTCAGCTTTCTTCCGAGTCATCATAATTTAACATAAACTATTCGATTTAATCTTAACAAAATTTCTGCAAAATAGAAAACAATAATATTAAAATGAATACGAAATGGAAATAATCCATAATACAATAAATAATACAGCATGGTTTTGCCTACCACACATTTTCATACAATCAACCCAATCACGAGGACAAAGGAAATTAAAATAAAAAAATCAAGAATTAAATGATAGACTAAGGAATAGAGAGAAAAACAAAGTTAAGTGCGGTCATTCTCTTGCAGGGGGCTCGAATGGTTGATGAAGGTATAAACCATACTTTCAACACGTCTTAATAATAGAACCATATAAGTTATCTGAAGTGCACCACCCACAGTGCACCAAGTTCAAGAAGCGAAAAGTGAAAGATATAATATTTCAACTCATTTCGCGACCGCTAATTATTTATTTTTCAATCGACATAATTTTTTGCATTTGTTCCTACCGCATTGGAACAAATTTCAGGGTGGGAGCAAAGAATATTGAAAGTTTGTTTTTATGGACCACCCTAATATATATATATATATATATATATATCTGGTTTAATCTCCGATTTCACTTTCACCCTAATTGTTCATACACACAGACACACACGGCGAAATTACTTAATCAAAGGGGGAGGTCTTTACTTTAAATGTATATTATTTTGTACTTAGAATTCTTATGTACTGTATATAAAAGAAATAAATTTACTTGAATAGCACCATTTACTTTGTCAAAAAAGCCGATCTCTTAATAAGGGGAAACGGATAACTGAAGAATCATAAAACTTTATTACAGGCATAAATAATAGACCTGGTCCCACCTTTACAGGAAAAGCTCATTAAAAATCTTACTTTTCTGCTAATGTGACAGTGAAACCAAATATGAAAAAAGCCAATAAGATCTCTTTAAGCCTAAAAGAGTAATGAATAGAATCTCATTATGCACAGGTGTGTAAATTAAGGAAGGTGTACAGTATATGAATTTGAAAAAGGCCATTGAGATAGTTGAACTGCTATACTATATATATATATATATATATATATAAAGAAAATAAAACATATCATTACACTGGTCAACAATCATTTTATTGCCAATCATATTAGAGTGATTTTGGGGTAACTTTGTGGTGCTGATTCCGAATATGACATCGGTTTTGCTAGATTGGCTCTAATTTATGAGATAATTGGTACCCCATTGAAACACGTAAAAATGCAAAAAATTTAATGTTCAGGCGGAGCCTACTTACAAATCGCATTGAAATTGTCTCAAATCATACAAAAGTAAACGCATGAAATACATAATGGCATTTTATTCGGTCTCACCATCTAGAATGTTCCGGTAGTTTCCCATATGCACGCGTTATGGTTACGTTTCCTATTAATTGATGGTATTTATTATCTCAAGAACTAGAGCCAAATAGGAAAAACTACTTTCATTTTGGAATTCAGCAACCCCAAAATACCCTAAATTCGTACGAATTTCCTTGGCAACGAAAAAAAAAAGTTTTTTTGTTGACCTGTTATCTATATCTGAATCTTCTTTGACAATAAAAAGCAATTTTTTTTCAATATGTAAGTAAAAACAAATGCATTTAAATAAACATAACATTAAAAAATATAAAATCTGTTCATTCTCAGCACCTGTGTGAAATACTCTACTAGAAAATCGTTTGAGATGCATAAAACAGTTGAAGGTCAAAACAAAACCGAAGTTTTATTATGTATGTGTGTGTTACTCAAGCAAGACTGCTTTATAATAAGGGAGAAATTAAACAAACACATTGGGTGTGTTCTATAGTTGGATGGTGGACCGACTCTGTTTCTGATCATGTAGCAATTCTTAGAAGGTTTGAACCTGCGTGAAGCTGTAGGTTCCCTCCGTCACATTACCTTTGAGTTACGAAGTAGGTAAAATAATCCTAAGCATTATTATTTTTGTAGAAAAAAGTTTATTAATCACTGACCAAAATAAGAAGGTGACCAGGGGTAAATAAAATTTTGCCAAGTAGAAATTTTTCTACCATCCTAATTTTGGCGACAAGAAACTATTCCAGACCTTACCTGAGCCTAATTTCTTGTTTTCGGTCAAATCTGATCATATATTGTATTGTAGTACAATAAATACATAATTTTGCGAAATAATTTGTTAACTTTAGATGCACATTTGTGAGACTACTTAGACGAGAGTTTTTATAACAAATATCGGTGAAACTCATTTACCTTTCCTCATTTACCTCGACTTTTTTCCCTCGTTTTCTGGGAAAGTCTTGTTTGCAGCACTCTTCACACTAACAAGCCTGCTTTGTTTAGACTTCCTAATATATTCCTTTTTTCTCATTTCGTAAATCTCGGATATCAAATTATCCATGGCAAAAACCGGAAAAATCGCATCGTTTAGAGGGACGGTTATGTAATAAAAATTTCCTGAACTCCTAGAAATGTGGAAACCTTTCCACACACATCCAGGAGGGTGTATATTACAGAATATTTACCCCTGACGTTGACCATACATGGCTTCAGAAGGTGTTATGTACTTTCCAGTTAGACTACCTATAACCTATACCAATCCTTTTGGGTAAAACCTGTAGCAAACACTCCAATCCAACTGATCTCACGGAGAAAACTTGGCTTATTTTTCGTGATAAATGTGATTTCTGCGTGTAATCATGCAGCCATTAAACATTAGTGCTCTTCTTCGGTACCTGCTTAAGTCCATCTTTCATCTGGGCTCGGTTCTGGTGTGACTTGGACTCTATTCCATATTTTTGCGACTGGCTTTATGGTGTTCTCTTAACTCTACGGAACTGGGAACTAACACTGATAAGGGAAAACATCAAACAAAGGCAAATTTAATACGTTAGTGCTAAAAATGAAAATTGTAAATTTATTGAACTGCATTGCCGCCAATATCTGTAAATCAAACAAAAAAGGTAGTTGTCGATATAATAAACTGTTGTTTATAGAGCAATGCAGAAAAAAGCACACACACACACACACACACACATATATATGTACTTACTTACTTTAGGTTACTTTAGGTGAGTTTAAACGACGGTTAAGGATCGACCTGCGGTCGACCCCTCTGCAGCATCCCGCCTCATTTGCTGGATTTGGTGAAGGAGGGAATTGCGTTCCGATCTCCTCCTGCCCTCCAAGCCTGCCACGTATGGCTGGTCAGGGACTTTGCAGAGGAACCTCTCCAGCTGGTTCTTGAAGTTATTCAGGTCGGTGTGCTGGAGATTCCTCACTTCTTTTGGTAGGACATTGAAAAGCTTTGGGCCTTGTATTCTGAGGGTATTTTCCATCCTCGTTTTCATGGCCCCTTTTCCCGCCGCAGCTGGGACCGTACAAAATCTGTCTCTTCTCTCATTCCAGTTTGTTTCTATTTCATTTCTAAGGTTAGGGACAGAGCCCTCAAGCATTTTCCATATGTATATTATTGTGTACCGCTCGCGCCTTCTTTCGAGAGCGTTCCAGTGATTGTAGTCGAGACCAGTAGTCTTCACCTTCCTTTTCCTCTATCTTTGACGTAAAAGTCCTTTGTATAGTTTCAATGTTCGCAATATCTCGTTTTCTGTATGGGCTTGTGAGTACTGAGCAATACTAAATTATTGGTTGGACTAGACTCTTCCATAAGTTGAGCATGATGTTTGCTTTTCTGCTGCGGAAGCTCCTCCAGATGATTCCCATTATTTTTCTAGCCGTTGTAATTTTGATGTTATAGTGCTCTCTGAATTCTGCATCCGACGGCATTATTACTCCAAGATTCCTGACTTGTGGATTTGGTGTAATCTGTTTGGCTTGCAGAGTTTTGTACTCTTTTTTCTTAGCTCCTTGTTATTACCACATCTTAGAAGTTGGAATTTTTCTTCGTTGAACTTCATATTGTTGTCTTCTGCCCACTAGAATAATGTTTCAATGTTGTTTTGTAGTTTTCTTATGGCACCTTCGTTCAATATTTCCTTACATATCTTTGTCATCTGCGAAACATGATACAATACTGTCCTTAATATCTGCATCAATATCTGCAATCATTATTATGAACAGCAAGGGAGCTAATACCGTCCCTTGTGGGACAGAGCTCACAACTTCCGAGACTTCAGATTTAACACCGTTTACCACCACTCTTTGCGTTCTTTGTAGGCTGACCATACGTACCGTTTTGAACGGGACAGTACCGTTTTGTATGGGTTTTTGTATGGGTTCTGTCACTGAAAAATAATTGTAAGCTCAATATGTTTATGTACTTACTTTTTCATGAATACAGAATATTACATAACCCCCGTCCCTTTTTTGCCATCCCAATGTCCCGTTTTTGTCTCAAGGAAATATGGTCAGCCTAGTTCTTTGCGTCAAGAAATTAAATATCCATCTTCCTAGCTTTCCAGTAATTCCTGTATTCTTAAGTTTGTGTGCTATGATTCCATGGTCACATTTATCGAAGGCTTTTGCGAAGTCCGTATATATTACATTTATGTTTTGTCCTCGACACAATGTTTCCAATATTTTCTCCTGGTGGTCTAATAGCTGTGATAGGCGTGATCTTCCAGCCCTGAAGCCATGTTGATTTGGGTTGTATAAGTCTTTTTCTTGTAGACAGTAGGGAATATATGTAGTAGGTAGTGTATGTAGGTGGTAGGTAGTATATGCAGTGGTGTAGTGCTAAATAAAGAAGTGAGGGAACGCATTTTGAAAGTGTTACTCAGATGCGGGGGGGACAATGGCGAGCCCATACAGCTGGGGGTCCGGGGGCACTGTAAGCCCCCCGGGAAATCTTTTGAAATCTGACCAATTTCAGGGATATTTTGAGGTCATATGCACTTGATATTAGGATACATTCCAAGGTTGAAGATGCAGTATTTCCAGTGTCATTAGATATATGACATCCAGTACGATCAATAAAAATAGCTAACAACTGGAATGATTAACTAAAAAAAGTTAACAACTGGTACGCCGTGGTGACTGTTTCATCAGATCTTTATAGGCTAGCATTGCCTCAGTCGAAGCTAAAAGAAATGAAACAGTTAATGATTCTTTCTCATATTTCTTCTAGGGGTGGGAATTAAAATTTCATGATGTTAGAGATTTGTAAGTTCGGATTTATTTGAAACAGTGAGGGAACGCCGTTCCGTCTACCAAAAAAAGTAAGGGAACGCCGTTCCCACGCGTTCCCACAGCACTACACCACTGAGTATACTGTATGTATAAATACTATGCACTTTATGTTTCTAAGTATCAAATTGTTGAAAATACCCATATTTAAGACAGGATCTGTACCATCTACGACGTATGAATATGAATAATAATTTAAAAGAAGAACTGAAGCGTAATGATACTTGAATTTAAATATCTTGTACTTTATCATGTTCTAAAATATTATAAACGTATATATAGTGATAACAAAAAATCCACTTTGAGTGCCACTGGTATATATATATATATATATATATATATATATATATATATATATATATATATACATATACTGTATGTATATCATACACCCTGGAGTTTAGTAAATGAAATGAATTCTCCAAGAGGGTATGATATGGTACTCCTGGATCGGAAAGCTCGTCTCAATGTCTTGTTCCTCCAACGTTTACCACAGAGTACGCCGAATGATTTTCGTTTCAGGATTCTGTAGATTCTTCGGTTGTCAAAGAAACACGTCGGCAGTTATTCTTTTAATTAGTAATCAAGTTAATTATCATTCGATTATAAGGAATCAAATTTGTCTTAACAAAAAGTTAATGTGAATACTTCATCAAATGTTAATGAGTACAGTAATGGTTTAATCTCTAGTTCTAAGAGAATAAAATATACGTTAAATATTGCTTGAGCTTACTGTCTAGCCTACAGTCAAACTTCAAGCCCGAATTTCCGTATACACGACCGTAAAATCAATTTCCTAACGAACTGAATTTCCCTCTTCAGTCCGGAGATCCCTCTAGACTTAGCCTCGTCTCTCTCTGAATCTGTTTTTCCAAACTTCGGGTTCCTCCTTTTATACGGGAGAATCACGAATTCTCATGCGTCAGAAGCATGGGAAAGTTCACGTGAGACGCAGGAGCGAGCAATTCTCAAGATTGAGCCAGAAAAATTATCCGGTATCCTAGTCAGAGGCCAACAACGTGGGAAGTTGTTGCTGGGCTCGGTCGATGATCACTTGTTGTCGGGCGCTTCTTTATTGTGTTTACCCGTTAATTTTGGCGCTTACCCGTTAATCTTATTCATTCCAATTGTTGAAGGGATGACGCCAGACTGTATTGACTCTTTACAGTGCTAATTGTTCCTAGGCGGATCGCCATGTATAACAGATTTATAAACACAGAAGAAAAAGACTTCCTGCAACCTTTTTTTATATATAGAAATATTATCTTCTATTGTCTAAAGTCACTCAAAAAATAGGTTTTGAAGACCATTTCTTTTATCTAAAGAAGTTACGTATCATTAAAAGAAATTATTATATCATCTGACAAGAAGCTTTGATATTCAAAAGAAGGAAAAACTTTCACCAGAATGTACTCTTAAAAAGAAGTTATAAGTTCTAAATTTAGAAGGTTTTATATTGAGTGAACTTTCTACATTTGAGGCTAGGCCTATCGACAAACAGGAGTTTTCAACAAATTACGGTGTTTAAAAAGTTTTGAATTCCCTTAACCCCGTAAAACAGAATCCGTCAATTAGACCATGTACCTAATCTCGCTACTGTGTTGTAAGAACAATCAGGTTAGAATTTGGACCAGAAATTCATGTCTTCGGTTAGAAATCGGATGTTCGGTGCCTCTCCTAACATTCATCCAAGGCTACCGTCATCAAGGTTAGTAGTATGGTGTCAAAATGCCAGAGTGCAGAAATGTTACGTAATGTTGCAATGTTGCAAGAGTGCCACCCCACCCCCTTTGTTGCAAGAGTGCCAACCCCCCGAACCCGCCTTCTTGCTAAATACCTCCCCCACCCACACTGATGTTGAAAGAAAACAGGATTCCAGGCTATTTTTGTACGGACATGGGGAAAGAATTTATAGGGCGTGCTTTTCAGAACATGTTGTCAGAGTTTAATATCAGCTATTACACTTCCAACTCTATACATAAAGCATCTTTAGCTGAAAGAGTTCAACGTACCATAAAGGAACGCATGCACCGTTATTTTACACATAAAATCACGCTCAAATATATAAACGTTCTCGATTCACTGGCTTCATCCTACAACCGCTCACACCGCCGTACGATCGGTACAACGCCTAACGATGTTTTAGAAAGAGGCAGGCGTCCGAGAAGTGATGGACCACCACTACCACCACCGCCACCACAATCTGTGCGTTTCAAAATCAATGATTATGTAAGGTTGTCACGTTCGGGAAATAAATTCGCGAAGTGTTTTGACAAGGATGGACACGCGAGATTTTTAAAGTTAGGGCTATGAGGCCTAAAGGTGAACCGATATTTAATTATTTAGGATGCAAAAAGCGAACCGATATTTATTTATTTAGGATGCTAAAAGCGAACCGATATTTATTTATTTAGGATGCTAAAAGCGAACCGATATTTATTTTTAGGATGCTAAAAGTGAAACGATATTTATTTAGGATGCTAAAAGCGAACCGATATTTATTTATTTAGGATGCTAAAAGCGAACCGATATTTATTTATTTAGGATGCTAAAAGCGAACCGATATTTATTTATTTAGGATGCTAAAAGCGAACCGATATTTATTTATTTAGGATGCTAAAAGCGAACCGATATTTATTTATTTAGGATGCTAAAAGCGAACCGATATTTATTTTTATTTAGGATGCTAAAAGCGAACCGATATTTATTTATTTAGGATGCTAAAAGCGAACCGATATTTATTTATTTAGGATGCTAAAAGCGAACCGATATTTATTTATTTAGGATGCTAAAAGCGAACCGATATTTATTTATTTAGATGCTAAAAGCGAACCGATATTTATTTATTTAGGATGCTAAAAGCGAACCGATATTTATTTATTTAGGATGCTAAAAGCGAACCGATATTTATTTATTTAGGATGCTAAAAGCGAACCGATATTTATTTATTTAGGATGCTAAAAGCGAACCGATATTTATTTATTTAGATGCTAAAAGCGAACCGATATTTATTTTTATTTAGGATGCTAAAAGCGAACCGATATTTATTTATTTAGGATGCTAAAAGCGAACCGATATTTATTTTATTTAGGATGCTAAAAGCGAACGATATATTTATTTATTTAGGATGCTAAAAGCGAACCGATATTTATTTATTTTAGGATGCTAAAAGCGAACCGATATTTATTTATTATTTAGGATGCTAAAAGCGAACCGATATTTATTTATTTAGGATGCTAAAAGCGAACCGATATTTATTTATTTATTTAGGATGCTAAAAGCGAACCGATATTTATTTATTTAGGATGCTAAAAGCGAACCGATATTTATTTATTTATTTAGGATGCTAAAAGCGAACCGATATTATTTATTTATTTAGGATGCTAAAAGCGAACCGATATTTATTATTTAGGATGCTAAAAGCGAACCGATATTTTATTTATTTAGGATGCTAAAAGCGAACCGATATTTATTTATTTAGGATGCTAAAAGCGAACCGATATTTATTTAGGATGCTAAAAGCGAACCGATATTTATTTATTTTATTTAGGATGCTAAAAGCGAACCGATATTTATTTAGGATGCTAAAAGCGAACCGATATTTATTTATTTATGTAGGATGCTAAAAGAGAACTGATATTTATTTATTTATTTAGGATGCTAAAAGCGAACCGATATTTATTTATTTAGGATGCTAAAAGCGAACCGATATTTATTTATTTATTTAGGATGCTAAAAGCGAACCGATATTTATTTAGGATGCTAAAAGCGAACCGATATTTATTTAGGATGCTAAAAGCGAACCGATATTTATTTATTTAGGATGCTAAAAGCGAACCGATATTTATTTATTTATTTAGGATGCTAAAAGCGAACCGATATTTATTTATTTATTTAGGATGCTAAAAGCGAACCGATATTTATTTATTCATTTAGGATGCTAAAAGCGAACCGATATTTATTTATTGAGGATGCTAAAAGCGAACCGATATTTATTTATTGAGGATGCTAAAAGCGAACCGATATTTATTTATTTATTTAGGATGCTAAAAGCGAACAATATTTATTTATTTAGGATGCTAAAAGCGAACCGATATTTATTTATTTATTTAGGATGCTAAAAGCGAACCGATATTTATTTATTTATTTAGGATGCTAAAAGCGAACCGATATTTATTTATTTATTTAGGATGCTAAAAGCGAACCGATATTTATTTATTTAGGATGCTAAAAGCGAACCGATATTTATTTATTTATTTAGGATGCTAAAAGCGAACCGATATTTATTTATTTATTTAGGATGCTAAAAGCGAACCGATATTTATTTATTTATTTAGGATGCTAAAAGCGAACCGATATTTATTTATTGAGGATGCTAAAAGCGAACCGATATTTATTTATTTATTTAGGATGCTAAAAGCGAACCAATATTTATTTATTTAGGATGCTAAAAGCGAACCGATATTTATTTACGTATTTAGGATGCTAAAAGCGAACCGATATTTATTTATTTAGGATGCTAAAAGCGAACCGATATTTATTTATTTAGGATGCTAAAAGCGAACCGATATTTATTTATTTAGGATGCTAAAAGCGAACCGTTATTTATTTATTTAGGATGCTAAAAGCGAACCGATATTTATTTATTTATTTAGGATGCTAAAAGCGAACCGTTATTTATTTATTTATTTAGGATGCTAAAAGCGAACCGATATTTATTTATTTATTTAGGATGCTAAAAGCGAACCGATATTTATTTATTTAGGATGCTAAAAGCGAACCGTTATTTATTTATTTAGGATGCTAAAAGCGAACCGATATTTATTTATTTAGGAAGCTAAAAGCGAACCGATATTTATTTATTCATTTAGGATGCTAAAAGCGAACCGATATTTATTCATTCATTTAGGATGCTAAAAGCGAACCGATATTTATTCATTCATTTAGGATGCTAAAAGCGAACCGATATTTATTTATTTATTTAGGATGCTAAAAGCGAACCGATATTTATTTATTTATTTAGGATGCTAAAAGCGAACCGATATTTATTTATTTATTTAGGATGCTAAAAGCGAACCGATATTTATTTATTTATTTAGGATGCTAAAAGCGAACCGATATTTATTTACGTATTTAGGATGCTAAAAGCGAACCGATATTTATTTATTTAGGATGCTAAAAGCGAACCGATATTTATTTATTTAGGATGCTAAAAGCGAACCGATATTTATTTATTTAGGATGCTAAAAGCGAACCGATATTTATTTATTTAGGATGCTAAAAGCGAACCGATATTTATTTATTTAGGATGCTAAAAGCGAACCGTTATTTATTTATTTAGGATGCTAAAAGCGAACCGATATTTATTTATTTAGGATGCTAAAAGCGAACCGATATTTATTTATTCATTTAGGATGCTAAAAGCGAACCGATATTTATTTTCATTTAGGATGCTAAAAGCGAACCGATATTTATTTATTTATTTAGGATGCTAAAAGCGAACCGATATTTTTATTTATTTAGGATGCTAAAAGCGAACCGATATTTATTTATTTATTTAGGATGCTAAAAGCGAACCTATATTTATTTATTTATTTAGGATGCTAAAAGCGAACCGATATTTATTTATTTAGGATGCTAAAAGCGAACCGATATTTATTTATTTATTTAGGATGCTAATAGCGAACCGATATTTATTTTTTATTTATTTAGGATGCTAAAAGCGAACCGATATTTATTTATTTATTTATTAGGATGCTAAAAGCGAACCGATATTTATTTATTTATTTGGATGCTTAAAAGCGAACCGATATTTATTTATTTATTAGGATGCTAAAAGCGAACCGATATTTATTTATTTATTAGGATGCTAAAAGCGAACCGATATTTATTTATTTATTTAGGATGCTAAAAGCGAACCGATATTTATTTATTTATTTAGGATGCTAAAAGCGAACCGATATTTATTTATTTATTTATTTAGGATGCTAAAAGAGAACCGATATTTATTTATTTATTTAGGATACTAAAAGCTTTATTGGAGCGTCAGCATGACTTCCCCAGTAATGAAAGTTTTGCTTATTAATCTCTCTACACTTCCGCAACACACGTAAGACAAACCTTGTGTAGAGCTCAACTTTTGTCTTGATCTCCTAATTTAATTCCAAAATAAGCATGATAAGCTCTCTTAATGAAGGTCGTTACATTTGTCCTTTGTTTTACAACAACATACCGACCACAAATATAACAAAATATGTCTGGACTATGGGTACATCCTCTAAAAGCATTATTAAAATTTTAAAGACGTAATGTTAGAATTATCTCTCTGAAAATATGAAAAAACGAAATTAATTAAAGATAAAAAAGGTAAAAATTAACAAAACGCCCCAAAATTGTTTTGCTAAGAACTTTAAAACTGTGGGTGATAGAAAAAAACTGGTAGCATTTTTTAATTCAGCGCAGCGAACTGCTTCAGAATCACAACTCAAAATAAAGAAATCGATTTTCATGCAGACCGGTGTTATTATTAGAAAAACAAATTATTAGACTAATATAGACAATCACAGGTCCGTTTTTTTGCAAGTTGGGAATTCTTTCCTGTGGTGCTTTACCACCTGCAGCAGATACTGGAATTGATCTTCATCCTTTGTCCTTACCCGGTTGAAGTCCTCAACCAGTTTACGGCTCTTTCTGCGCAATCATTGACTGACTTCAGAGCTTTCGCTAACTCTTGCCCCTTCTTATAGTCCTCATCAATAGGTCACGTCCTTGGATGAGTTTCCAGCCACTTTGTTCTAATGCCCAGCCTTTCAAACAAAAACAATGCTCTACGTGTAATAAATCGGTCCAGATCTATGTCAGAATGTAAAATCCTTCTGTCTCCCTTTTGCACCCTAACAGCACTGATTTTACTTATAGGCTTCTTAAGAGCATCCACCATTGCCAGTTTGCGATCTTCGGATCGAAAAATCCCAGTGATACCAAAGTATCACTTATATACCACATATGCCGTTCCAGTGCTTTGAATACGATGAAAGGAACTTTCTCATTTACTTCACCGTATCGTCGGAGCTTGGTCAGAGCATGTAGGTCATTTAAAGGGGCGTGGACTGTATTCGGAGCTGTGAACCACATCTTCATGTAGACAAGACAGATGGACAGACTACATTGCTCAACAGCTGCCGCCTCGTGAATGGTGACCCTAAACTGCCCCCTGAACAAGTAATTCTTGAGACAATATAAAATTTTTGCCATCCAGCGTGCGTGGTGAAAAACTCTGGGAGCTCGGAATCGTATTCCCCTTTCCGAACGATCTCCCAAGCAGATGATGACAAGTTCCAAAAATTTTTGGTAGTCGTCACTCGATTGAGAGGGACCAGAGAGTAGATTTCGCGCGAATTCCAGGGCTTCATTCTTCCATTTAAGGATGACACACGCGTCAATGGGAATGAGGCTAGTTTGGTAATTTGCTTAATCGATGGAATTCCAATCCTTCTGGAATCTCTTGAAGATGAGCACATCAGGACCACTGCTGGAACCAAAGAGCTCAGTAAAGACATCACCTATAATAATCTCATGTACATGATGACGACAAGCCAGGTTCAACAACTTCTTAAATAATTTTTTCCTAGAGAGTACATGCTCCTGTGTGGCCTCCTGTGTTGGAAACAGTTGTATTGAAACATATTCCGACGACGTGGTCCAGAAGATTCCAGTCGTGGAGGGTCTTAAATATTGCACCTGCCATGTCCTTTCCCGTGGCTCGCGGTATCTTAGGTACGCCAAAGAGCTTGTCGATCCCCAGTCCTGATACGAGAATCGACAATCTGTCTGTTTTAGTGGGCTTATATCCAGTCAACTCAGAGAGCAGTTTGCCGTCCCAGTGGACCACCAATGGAACCTCTGGCATAAAATGTATTCGAGAAGTTTGACCGAAGATTTACCTTAGCCGTTGGCGATCTCTCCGGATTTGACTCCTGGATATTGAAAGTTCTTCGGGCGAGATTTCCAGACTTCTTGATGTGGACGCAAGGAGAAAGGCTGCATTCCGATCTAAGATATTAATCCGGTCTATTGTTGCGGCTACTTCGGGAGTGATGACCTTAATTTTCTTGCAAGGGTCCGATGGATTCGGCGTGTCGACCTTAATTTTCTTGCAAGGGTCCGATGGATTCGGCGTGTCATGCTTGATCTTGGCACCGTAGTATCATCTGTCGACGACGAGGATGATGGTAGTTGGACTGTCTTGTTGAGGGCCTCAAGCTCCATCTGCGCTGATTCTTTCCTCCTCATCTCATCTATCATTTTTTTCTGCCTTGAACGTTTTACCTTCTCTGACAGTTTCTTATCCAATGTAGTCATTGCCATCATCCGTTTCATCCTCTGATCCGCTCCAGAGCATCTTGGGCCGCTATATCAAATGATGTTTCAGTGTCCTTGCTGAATGATTCCTGCTCTTTTACCATTCTCGGATTATTCATTTTATGTTTACTCTTCTTCAAATTCACGTATGTGGCATAGTGTTTCTCCAGTTTAGTAATCGCGGGATCTTTTCTCATGGTTGGGATTCCACCACTTTCCCCTGTCTCTATGATTTCTCCCACCATTGCGTGGGCAGCTTCCGTGATAGAAAGGGTCGGTTTTCCGATTCGCACATGATGGAAACGTTGCAAAACCGACCGTTTGGTTGGAAGTTGTTCTTTTGGAAATTCCTCTAGTGGTTGCCCTATCAGCCAAATCTCAGCTTTCTTCCGAGTCATCATAATTTAACATAAACTATTCGATTTAATCTTAACAAAATTTCTGCAAAATAGAAAACAATAATATTAAAATGAATACGAAATGGAAATAATCCATAATACAATAAATAATACAGCATGGTTTTGCCTACCACACATTTTCATACAATCAACCCAATCACGAGGACAAAGGAAATTAAAATAAAAAAATCAAGAATTAAATGATAGACTAAGGAATAGAGAGAAAAACAAAGTTAAGTGCGGTCATTCTCTTGCAGGGGGCTCGAATGGTTGATGAAGGTATAAACCATACTTTCAACACGTCTTAATAATAGAACCATATAAGTTATCTGAAGTGCACCACCCACAGTGCACCAAGTTCAAGAAGCGAAAAGTGAAAGATATAATATTTCAACTCATTTCGCGAGACCGCTAATTATTTATTTTTTAATCGACATAATTTTTTGCATTTGTTCCTACCGCATTGGAACAAATTTCAGGGTGGGAGCAAAGAATATTGAAAGTTTGTTTTTATGGACCACCCTATATATATATATATATATATATATCTGGTTTAATCTCCGATTTCACTTTCACCCTAATTGTTCATACACACAGACACACACGGCGAAATTACTTAATCAAAGGGGGAGGTCTTTACTTTAAATGTATATTATTTTGTACTTAGAATTCTTATGTACTGTATATAAAAGAAATAAATTTACTTGAATAGCACCATTTACTTTGTCAAAAAAGCCGATCTCTTAATAAGGGGAAACGGATAACTGAAGAATCATAAAACTTTATTACAGGCATAAATAATAGACCTGGTCCCACCTTTACAGGAAAAGCTCATTAAAAATCTTACTTTTCTGCTAATGTGACAGTGAAACCAAATATGAAAAAAGCCAATAAGATCTCTTTAAGCCTAAAAGAGTAATGAATAGAATCTCATTATGCACAGGTGTGTAAATTAAGGAAGGTGTACAGTATATGAATTTGAAAAAGGCCATTGAGATAGTTGAACTGCTATACTATATATATATATATATATATATATATATATATATAAAGAAAATAAAACATATCATTACACTGGTCAACAATCATTTTATTGCCAATCATATTAGAGTGATTTTGGGGTAACTTTGTGGTGCTGATTCCGAATATGACATCGGTTTTGCTAGATTGGCTCTAATTTATGAGATAATTGGTACCCCATTGAAACACGTAAAAATGCAAAAAATTTAATGTTCAGGCGGAGCCTACTTACAAATCGCATTGAAATTGTCTCAAATCATACAAAAGTAAACGCATGAAATACATAATGGCATTTTATTCGGTCTCACCATCTAGAATGTTCCGGTAGTTTCCCATATGCACGCGTTATGGTTACATTTCCTATTAATTGATGGTATTTATTATCTCAAGAACTAGAGCCAAATAGGAAAAACTACTTTCATTTTGGAATTCAGCAACCCCAAAATACCCTAAATTCGTACGAATTTCCTTGGCAACGAAAAAAAAAAGTTTTTTTGTTGACCTGTTATCTATATCTGAATCTTCTTTGACAATAAAAAGCAATTTTTTTTCAATATGTAAGTAAAAACAAATGCATTTAAATAAACATAACATTAAAAAATATAAAATCTGTTCATTCTCAGCACCTGTGTGAAATACTCTACTAGAAAATCGTTTGAGATGCATAAAACAGTTGAAGGTCAAAACAAAACCGAAGTTTTATTATGTATGTGTGTGTTACTCAAGCAAGACTGCTTTATAATAAGGGAGAAATTAAACAAACACATTGGGTGTGTTCTATAGTTGGATGGTGGACCGACTCTGTTTCTGATCATGTAGCAATTCTTAGAAGGTTTGAACCTGCGTGAAGCTGTAGGTTCCCTCCGTCACATTACCTTTGAGTTACGAAGTAGGTAAAATAATCCTAAGCATTATTATTTTTGTAGAAAAAAGTTTATTAATCACTGACCAAAATAAGAAGGTGACCAGGGGTAAATAAAATTTTGCCAAGTAGAAATTTTTCTACCATCCTAATTTTGGCGACAAGAAACTATTCCAGACCTTACCTGAGCCTAATTTCTTGTTTTCGGTCAAATCTGATCATATATTGTATTGTAGTACAATAAATACATAATTTTGCGAAATAATTTGTTAACTTTAGATGCACATTTGTGAGACTACTTAGACGAGAGTTTTTATAACAAATATCGGTGAAACTCATTTACCTTTCCTCATTTACCTCGACTTTTTTTCCCTCGTTTTCTGGGAAAGTCTTGTTTGCAGCACTCTTCACACTAACAAGCCTGCTTTGTTTAGACTTCCTAATATATTCCTTTTTTCTCATTTCGTAAATCTCGGATATCAAATTATCCATGGCAAAAACCGGAAAAATCGCATCGTTTAGAGGGACGGTTATGTAATAAAAATTTCCTGAACTCCTAGAAATGTGGAAACCTTTCCACACACATCCAGGAGGGTGTATATTACAGAATATTTACCCCTGACGTTGACCATACATGGCTTCAGAAGGTGTTATGTACTTTCCAGTTAGACTACCTATAACCTATACCAATCCTTTTGGGTAAAACCTGTAGCAAACACTCCAATCCAACTGATCTCACGGAGAAAACTTGGCTTATTTTTCGTGATAAATGTGATTTCTGCGTGTAATCATGCAGCCATTAAACATTAGTGCTCTTCTTCGGTACCTGCTTAAGTCCATCTTTCATCTGGGCTCGGTTCTGGTGTGACTTGGACTCTATTCCATATTTTTGCGACTGGCTTTATGGTGTTCTCTTAACTCTACGGAACTGGGAACTAACACTGATAAGGGAAAACATCAAACAAAGGCAAATTTAATACGTTAGTGCTAAAAATGAAAATTGTAAATTTTTGAACTGCATTGCCGCCAATATCTGTAAATCAAACAAAAAAGGTAGTTGTCGATATAATAAACTGTTGTTTATACAGCAATGCAGAAACAAGCACACACACACACACACACACACACACACACACACACACACACACATATATGTACTTACTTACTTTAGGTTACTTTAGGTGAGTTTGAACGACGGTTAAGGATCGACCTGCGGTCGACCCCTCTGCAGCATCCCGCCTCATTTGCTGGATTTGGTGAAGGAGGGAATTGCGTTCCGATCTCCTCCTGCCCTCCAAGCCTGCCACGTATGGCTGGTCAGGGACTTTGCAGAGGAACCTCTCCAGCTGGTTCTTGAAGTTATTCAGGTCGGTGTGCTGGAGATTCCTCACTTCTTTTGGTAGGACATTGAAAAGCTTTGGGCCTTGTATTCTGAGGGTATTTTCCATCCTCGTTTTCATGGCCCCTTTTCCCGCCGCAGCTGGGACCGTACAAAATCTGTCTCTTCTCTCATTCCAGTTTTTTCTATTTCATTTCTAAGGTTAGGGACAGAGCCCTCAAGCATTTTCCATATGTATATTATTGTGTACCGCTCGCGCCTTCTTTCGAGAGCGTTCCAGTGATTGTAGTCGAGACCAGTAGTCTTCACCTTCCTTTTCCTCTATCTTTGACGTAAAAGTCCTTTGTATAGTTTCAATGTTCGCAATATCTCGTTTTCTGTATGGGCTTGTGAGTACTGAGCAATACTAAATTATTGGTTGGACTAGACTCTTCCATAAGTTGAGCATGATGTTTGCTTTTCTGCTGCGGAAGCTCCTCCAGATGATTCCCATTATTTTTCTAGCCGTTGTAATTTTGATGTTATAGTGCTCTCTGAATTCTGCATCCGACGGCATTATTACTCCAAGATTCCTGACTTGTGGATTTGGTGTAATCTGTTTGGCTTGCAGAGTTTTGTACTCTTTTTTTCTTTAGCTCCTTGTTATTAACACATCTTAGAAGTTGGAATTTTTCTTCGTTGAACTTCATATTGTTGTCTTCTGCCCACTAGAATAATGTTTCAATGTTGTTTTGTAGTTTTCTTATGGCACCTTCGTTCAATATTTCCTTACATATCTTTGTCATCTGCGAAACATGATACAATACTGTCCTTAATATCTGCATCAATATCTGCAATCATTATTATGAACAGCAAGGGAGCTAATACCGTCCCTTGTGGGACAGAGCTCACAACTTCCGAGACTTCAGATTTAACACCGTTTACCACCACTCTTTGCGTTCTTTGTAGGCTGACCATACGTACCGTTTTGAACGGGACAGTACCGTTTTGTATGGGTTTTTGTATGGGTTCTGTCACTGAAAAATAATTGTAAGCTCAATATGTTTATGTACTTACTTTTTCATGAATACAGAATATTACATAACCCCCGTCCCTTTTTTGCCATCCCAATGTCCCGTTTTTGTCTCAAGGAAATATGGTCAGCCTAGTTCTTTGCGTCAAGAAATTAAATATCCATCTTCCTAGCTTTCCAGTAATTCCTGTATTCTTAAGTTTGTGTGCTATGATTCCATGGTCACATTTATCGAAGGCTTTTGCGAAGTCCGTATATATTACATTTATGTTTTGTCCTCGACACAATGTTTCCAATATTTTCTCCTGGTGGTCTAATAGCTGTGATAGGCGTGATCTTCCAGCCCTGAAGCCATGTTGATTTGGTTGTATAAGTCTTTTTCTTGTAGACAGTAGGGAATATATGTAGTAGGTAGTGTATGTAGGTGGTAGGTAGTATATGCATGGTGTAGTGCTAAATAAAGAAGTGAGGGAACGCATTTTGAAAGTGTTACTCAGATGCGGGGGGGACAATGGCGAGCCCATACAGCTGGGGGTCCGGGGGCACTGTAAGCCCCCGGGAAATCTTTTGAAATCTGACCAATTTCAGGGATATTTTGAGGTCATATGCACTTGATATTAGGATACATTCCAAGGTTGAAGATGCAGTATTTCCAGTGTCATTAGATATATGACATCCAGTACGATCAATAAAAATAGCTAACAACTGGAATGATTAACTAAAAAAAGTTAACAACTGGTACGCCGTGGTGACTGTTTCATCAGATCTTTATAGGCTAGCATTGCCTCAGTCGAAGCTAAAAGAAATGAAACAGTTAATGATTCTTTCTCATATTTCTTCTAGGGGTGGGAATTAAAATTTCATGATGTTAGAGATTTGTAAGTTCGGATTTATTTGAAACAGTGAGGGAACGCCGTTCCGTCTACCAAAAAAAGTAAGGGAACGCCGTTCCCACGCGTTCCCACAGCACTACACCACTGAGTATACTGTATGTATAAATACTATGCACTTTATGTTTCTAAGTATCAAATTGTTGAAAATACCCATATTTAAGACAGGATCTGTACCATCTACGACGTATGAATATGAATAATAATTTAAAAGAAGAACTGAAGCGTAATGATACTTGAATTTAAATATCTTGTACTTTATCATGTTCTAAAATATATAAACGTATATATAGTGATAACAAAAAATCCACTTTGAGTGCCACTGTGTATATATATATATATATATATATATATATATATATACATATACTGTATGTATATCATACACCCTGGAGTTTAGTAAATGAAATGAATTCTCCAAGAGGGTATGATATGGTACTCCTGGATCGGAAAGCTCGTCTCAATGTCTTGTTCCTCCAACGTTTACCACAGAGTACGCCGAATGATTTTCGTTTCAGGATTCTGTAGATTCTTCGGTTGTCAAAGAAACACGTCGGCAGTTATTCTTTTAATTAGTAATCAAGTTAATTATCATTCGATTATAAGGAATCAAATTTGTCTTAACAAAAAGTTAATGTGAATACTTCATCAAATGTTAATGAGTACAGTAATGGTTTAATCTCTAGTTCTAAGAGAATAAAATATACGTTAAATATTGCTTGAGCTTACTGTCTAGCCTACAGTCAAACTTCAAGCCCGAATTTCCGTATACACGACCGTAAAATCAATTTCCTAACGAACTGAATTTCCTCTTCAGTCCGGAGATCCCTCTAGACTTAGCCTCGTCTCTCTCTGAATCTGTTTTTCCAAACTTCGGGTTCCTCCTTTTATACGGGAGAATCACGAATTCTCATGCGTCAGAAGCATGGGAAAGTTCACGTGAGACGCAGGAGCGAGCAAATTCTCAAGATTGAGCCAGAAAAATTATCCGGTATCCTAGTCAGAGGCCAACAACGTGGGAAGTTGTTGCTGGGCTCGTGATGATCACTTGTTGTCGGGCGCTTCTTTATTTGTGTTTACCCGTTAATTTTGGCGCTTACCCGTTAATCTTATTCATTCCAATTGTTGAAGGGATGACGCCAGACTGTATTGACTCTTTACAGTGCTAATTGTTCCTAGGCGGATCGCCATGTATAACAGATTTATAAACACAGAAGAAAAAGACTTCCTGCAACCTTTTTTTATATATAGAAATATTATCTTCTATTGTCTAAAGTCACTCAAAAAATAGGTTTTGAAGACCATTTCTTTTATCTAAAGAAGTTACGTATCATTAAAAGAAATTATTATATCATCTGACAAGAAGCTTTGATATTCAAAAGAAGGAAAAACTTTCACCAGAATGTACTCTTAAAAAGAAGTTATAAGTTCTAAATTTAGAAGGTTTTATATTGAGTGAACTTTCTACATTTGAGGCTAGGCCTATCGACAAACAGGAGTTTTCAACAAACTACGGTGTTTAAAAAGTTTTGAATTCCCTTAACCCCGTAAAACAGAATCCGTCAATTAGACCATGTACCTAATCACGTTACTGTGTTGTAAGAACAATCAGGTTAGAATTTGGACCAGAAATTCATGTCTTCGGTTAGAAATCGGATGTTCGGTGCCTCTCCTAACATTCATCCAAGGCTACCGTCATCAAGGTTAGTAGTATGGTGTCAAAATGCCAGAGTGCAGAAATGTTACGTAATGTTGCAATGTTGCAAGAGTGCCACCCCACCCCCTTTGTTGCAAGAGTGCCAAACCCCCGAACCTGCCTTCTTGCTAAATACCTCCCCCACCCACTCTGATGTTGAAAGAAAACAGGATTCCAGGCTATTTTTGTACGGACATGGGAAAGAATTTATAGGGCGTGCTTTTCAGAACATGTTGTCAGAGTTTAATATCAGCTATTACACTTCCAACTCTATACATAAAGCATCTTTAGCTGAAAGAGTTCAACGTACCATAAAGGAACGCATGCACCGTTATTTTACACATAAAATCACGCTCAAATATATAAACGTTCTCGATTCACTGGCTTCATCCTACAACCGCTCACACCGCCTACGATCGGTACAACGCCTAACGATGTTTTAGAAAGAGGCAGGCGTCCGAGAAGTGATGGACCACCACACTACCACCACCGCCACCACAATCTGTGCGTTTCAAAATCAATGATTATGTAAGGTTGTCACGTTCGGGAAATAAATTCGCGAAGTGTTTTGAACAAGGATGGACACGCGAGATTTTTAAAGTTAGGGCTATGAGGCCTAAAGGTGAACCGATATTTAATTATTTAGGATGCAAAAAGCGAACCGATATTTATTTATTTAGGATGCTAAAAGCGAACCGATATTTATTTATTTAGGATGCTAAAAGCGAACCGATATTTATTTGTTTAGGATGCTAAAAGTGAAACGATATTTATTTAGGATGCTAAAAGCGAACCGAGATTTATTAAGGATGCTAAAAGCGAACCGATATTTATTTATTTAGGATGCTAAAAGCGAACCGATATTTATTTATTTAGGATGCTAAAAGCGAACCGATATTTATTTATTTAGGATGCTAAAAGCGAACCGATATTTATTTATTTAGGATGCTAAAAGCGAACCGATATTTATTTATTTAGGGTGCTAAAAGCGAACCGATATTTATTTATTTATTTAGGATGCTAAAAGCGAACCGATATTTATTTATTTAGGATGCTAAAAGCGAACGATATTTATTTATTTAGGATGCTAAAAGCGAACCGATATTTATTTATTTAGGATGCTAAAAGCGAACCGATATTTATTTATTTAGGATGCTAAAAGCGAACCGATATTTATTTATTTAGGATGCTAAAAGCGAACCAATATTTACTTATTTAGCATGCTAAAAGCGAACCGATATTTATTTATTTAGCATGCTAAAAGCGAACCGATATTTATTTATTTAGGATGCTAAAAGCGAACCGATATTTATTTATTTAGGATGCTAAAAGCGAACGATATTTATTTATTTAGATGCTAAAGCGAACCGATATTTATTATTTAGGATGCTAAAAGCGAACCGATATTTATTTATTTAGGATGCTAAAAGCGAACCATATTTATTTAGGATGCTAAAAGCGAACCGATATTTATTTATTTATTTAGGATGCTAAAAGCGAGCAGATATTTATTTATTTATTTAGGATGCTAAAAGCGAACCGATATTTATTTATTCATTTAGGATGCTAAAAGCGAACCGATATTTATTTATCATTTAGGATGCGAAAAGCGAACCGATATTTATTTATTTAGGATGCTAAAAGCGAACCGATATTTATTTATTTATTTAGGATGCTAAAAGCGAACCGAAATTTATTTATTTAGGATGCTAAAAGCGAACCAATATTTATTTATTTATTTAGGATGCTAAAAGCGAACCGATATTTATTTATTTATTTAGGATGCTAAAAGCGAACCGATATTTATTTATTTATGTTAACCCCTCCGCCCTGGGGTGGTTCGGATTGACGGGGGTTCTGGTTTAGGAGGCAAGCAACGGATAGGTGCCTTGAAGTGGTTTTTCTTCTTTGTTACTCTCCGAGTTCTTCTATAGTGGCTCGGAGAGTAACAAAGAAGAAAAACCACTTCAAGGCACCTATCCGTTGCTTGCCTCCTAAACCAGAACCCCCGTCAATCCGAACCACCCCAGGGCCATAGACGGAGGGGTTAACAACTGGCGACCCTTTAACTAGGATCTTCACGACTCCAGGATTCTTCCAGTCCTCCAGACCTTTTAACCAGGATCTCCACGACTCCAGGATTCTTCCAGTCCTCCAGACCCTTTAACCAGGATCTTCACGACTCCAGGATTCTTCCAGTCCTCCAGACCCTTTAACCAGGATCTCCACGACTCCAGGATTCTTCCAGTCTTCCAGACTCTGGAACCAGAACCAACACCCAGTTGACCGGCGTGTCACGACTTCGAGTTCGTCACATCCACCCGTGAACCGGTGCGTTACGACTCCAAGTTCTTCACGCCTACTTGTCATCTAGGAACAAGTGGCCAGCCAGACACGTCTTCAGGACACACCTCAAAAGGATTTCGCCATAGGAATCTTGTTAAGTACAAACTCTTTTTTAAAATAATTTCTAAACATTTGAAAGTAATTATTATTAACAATTAATATTTAGTACTGAGCCAGAATTAACAAAAAAACACAGTGAACACTACAGACACCAGTGATACACTCTTGTTATTGAAAACAGTATTGTCACAGTTATTTTCAGTTATTTTTACTATTCTAGTTAGTATATTATAATTTTATTTTATGTACCAAACGTAGTATTACAATACCATCACGTACATTTGAGTGAAATTTTGTTTACATTTTTATTTTTGTTTGCAATCTTTTAAAATTTCCCCGAGTTAGGCAAATTGTTGTGCATTATTTTTTTTAGATAGTGTAGTTAGGAAAACCCTTAAGTGATCATTCCATGAATTAAGATCGGTCAAGCAGACCTAATTAGAACATTAATAAGTACCTTCACATATGAACGATTCAGACGGTGCGCTTTCTGACATCGAAGAATTACCTACACCCATTTTTCCACCTACCCGCGCCCTTCAAACATATTTCCAAACACAAGTCAGTATGTCTCAGTCTCAAAACCCCCGCCCCAGCATATATTAACTTAGGCAGATTAGTAAATCTCCCTCATACTGTTTTAATTTTTAAGGGGACCATAGATAATCGTTTTGTTGAACCGCGCGTAAGACCTTGGGTTGAGTCTTTAGAGCAACATTTCTTACGCGAGAATATTACCGATGGTGATATAAAAATCAGAGAAGCAAAAAGATTTATTGACCCTAAAGAGGGAAATGCCCATGACACAGTCACTTACGTCCCATCAATTAGCGAAGCTATAACATGGGACGATTTTAAACAAAACCTATTAGAATTTTTTAAAGAAATAACCCTTGCACAACCCTTAGCCACATTAGAAGCAGTTCCAAGTTAAATGGAAGAAAGAGGAACACGAGGATTTAAACAATTTTATTACACGTACACACAAACTTGTAGGGAAGCCCTCCGGGCCGCAGAAAATGCATGTGGCATAACTTTTACTTCGAAACAAAGAAATCTAATAGTAGCCACAACCATTTACCAAAACTTACCCGGAGCGCCTAAAAAAAAGTTTCAGAGTTTTTAAATGTTGACAACCTGTCAGTGTAGCCATAAACAAAACACGGGAACATCACCCCGATTTAGCAAACCAAACCTACCGAAAGGGTAGAGAAACCCCTGTACAGTATATTCAGCAACAGCCACAACACCAATACCAACAACAACAACAATATAAACCAAGGCAAATACAGGGAACACCCCAGAAACAAGCCCCCCAAACCCAGAATACACGCCCTCCTCCACAGTGTTTTAACTGTGATAGTTCGGGCATATGATAAGTCAATGTAATTACCCCTCGTATTGCTCCCACTGTCACGAACATGGTCATCGCCGTGGCGATCGCCAAACGTGTGCTGATAAAGCCCCTGCAGGGGTATAGACCCCACTTTCAGAAAACAAACCAACCACGTCCCCAAAACGTATCCCAAAAGTCAACCAATCCCCAGAAACCAGTCCATTCCCAGCCTCAGTCGAACTACCAACCCAATAAATCACGACCACAGGGTCACCCACACTCTTACCCCATGTATAAACCCCAATACAACCAGCAAGGTCAACTAGTTCGGTACGTAGAAGTACCCGGGGTGGAATCATTTTCCCCAGAGAACAGTTTTCAAGAACACCCTTCAGCGTATGATATCCCCGTAGAATATGATCCAGGTCCTCCATAGAAGACCATGTGATCCCTTTTTTAGACCCTACATTGGAGGCAGCAGTTCAACCTCCTCCCTCCTAAAACAGTAGTAAGCCCAGATACGCACACAAACTCCCCATCAGGATAATAGGTGCGGACTTCTTAGATTTAATAATAAATTGTAGTACGATAACCAAGATTAACTGCTCTCCTAGATACAGGAGCACAGCAACGTTAATTAAGAAACAATGCGTAGATGAATTACTAGAGTACCAATTATAAATATGAACTTAAGGCACCATCCTGCCAACTTAGAGGAGTTACGGGCACACCCATACCCACATATGGAGAAATTGAGTTATATTTAGAAATTGGAAACGCGGTATACCCCGCGAAATGTTGTATAGTGGACACAGTCGCCACCTTTCAGACAGACATCCTACTAGGGATGGATTTTTTTAACCGGAATCAATGGGAGATTTACCCGCCGAAAGTTAGTAAAGGTCGAAATAGGACACACCATCTCCGCGAGGATGACAGACAACTTAATGCTAATAGACTTAGCTCAGTTCAGATTTCCGAAAGAAATAGGAAATCCCTCTACTTGATAGCAGATCAAGTCGGCCGTTGCATCCAGAGGACAACCGCCAGCAATCAGACCCCAGGGTAATCAGTTCCAGTTGTTGAATCCAGTTGGATCAACTCAGGCAGTTTCCAGACAGCCAGTTTCCAGACAGCCAGTTTCCAGACAGCCAGTTTCCAGTCAGCCAGTTTCCAGTCAGTCAGTTTCCAGTCAGTCAGTTTCCAGTCAGTCAGTTTCCAGTCAGTCAGTTTCCAGTCAGTCAGTTTCCAGTCAGTCAGTTTCCAGTCAGTCAGCTTCCAGTCAGTCAGCTTCCAGTCAGTCAGCTTCCAGTCAGCCAGTTTCCAGTCAGTCAGTTTCCAGTCAGCCAGCTTCAGTTCAGCAATAAGGCAAATTTTAGTCGCCGAACCAGAATCAGATTCACAATTTTCATATGCCCTACCGAGCATAAACAGTAGCACCTTATGAGAAGATTTGTTCCTAGCAAAAGTAGTTAACGGTCAAGGAAAATTATTAGAGTCAGAGCGTACTCTGATTACAGAGAAAAGTAATTTCAAAAGAGATGTTCTTATTGCCCAAGTCCTTAGTCAGAGTCAGAATTCAGCTATCCCTGTTGTTTGTTTAAAACAAAGGAGAAAGATCTATAGAATAACTTCAAATCAGAAAATAGGAACTGTTTCCACAGTAGAAATAGATTCAGATTTCCCCATCAGTACGATAAATCGTGTTTCCAGTTCCTTAGAATTAAAGCCTTCAATATTAAAAGAAGAATATAAGAAATGTCTGAAGCACTCCCTTCAGGAGTCACCAGCTTTACAGGATCCCAAACTAATGGAATCACTTCTCGATTTCCTGATAGAAATAAAGATGTGATTGCCCTAACCGGAGATCCTCTGGGCCGAACTAATTTGGTCCCTTTTGAAATCAAGTTGGAACCCAATTCCAGACCCATTTTCATTCCTCCCTATCGGGTTCCACATCTCAGTTAGTCACTATTGAGGGACACATCAAGGACATGTTGGAGCAGGATGTCATTCAGCCTTCAGCTAGTCCCTGGTCCGCTCCTATGATTCTCGTCTCCAAAAAAGGACGGAACATCTCGCCTTGTATAGATTTTAGACGCCTGAATAACATTACCATCCCAGACCGTTTCCCGATTCCAAACATGCAGGAAACAATTCTGAACGTAGGGAAAGCGAACTTTTTTTCATCCCTCGATTTAGCATCAGGTATTGGCAAATGGAGGTCAGTCCCGAATCTCGGGCAGTGACTGCTTTCTCCACTAACGAGGCCATTACGAATTCCAGGTTTTACCTTTCGGAGTCCGAAAGGGCCTGCTAATTTCTCTAGGTTGATGAATATAGTCCTTTCCGACCTATTAGGTGTCGAAGCTCTCGTGTATCTTGACGATATTATCGTCTATAGTTCGGACATAAAAACACACTTTCAACACCTTCATAATGTGCTATCACACTTGAGAAAAGCACCTTAAACTGAAGCTTGCAAAGTGCAATTTTTTTACAAGAATCCCTGGTATACCTAGGATTCCTACTCTCGTCCACAGGAATTAAACCTGATCCAGCCAAACTCGAAGCCTGGAAAGGTACCCTGTACCAAGACCATCGACGACGCCCGTGCATTTATTGGTTTTGTCGGATTCTATCGGAACTTATCTCCCAATTTTCGAATATTGCTAAACCTATTACTAATTTGTTCCAGAAAATTCGAAATTTAACTGGGAATCCGATCACCAACATGCCTTTGAAACTTTAATTAATAAACTAACCTGTCATCCCATTTTACAATATCCTGATTATACAAGACCCTTCATCATAGCCACAGATGCTTCCTCCTATGGAACTAGGAGCCGTCATGTTACAGGACGTAGACGGTGTGGAATTACCCATTGCTTATGCCAGTCAACTTCTCTCTGCACCTCAACGGAATTATTCCACTACGGACCGAGAGGCCCTAGCGGTATATTGGGCTTTGAAAAAATTCCGAAATATCGTCTATGGCTACGATGTAACCATCAAGACTGATCATAAGCCACTCACGTACCTCTTCAAGGACAAGCTACTTGAAGGACGATTGAGTAGATGGGCTCTGTTGATTCAGGATTTTGCAGCGAAAGTATACAAACCGGGAAAACTGCAAGTTATTCCAGACGGATTGTCGAGACTCAAGCCCGACGCCCGAGTGAATAAAATAGGACTTCTTCCTGTGTTCGACTACGAGTGTCTGCAATACTCCCAACAACAGGACAAACACACCCAAAACCTTCGGGCGCGCCTGGAACAAAAGGAACCATCGAAGGTAAAAGAACAGTACAACCTCAAAGATGGGCTCGTACATTTCAGGAACGAAGATGGAAACGACCTCGTGGAGATACCAAAGGATCTCGTTGATATAGCCATTGGACTTTGTCACGACTCACCTTTTTATGGACACATGGGGCCGGATCGCACCATCAAAAGTCTTTTGGAGCGATACCATTTTCCCGAGATGAACAGAACGGTACATGAATACATCGCCGAATGTCCGTCGTGTTTAAAGCATAAGGGCAACGTACCATCCACCGCTCCAATGCATAAATATCCAGTATGCCAGAGGCCCTGGCAAAGAACTGGAATGGATATACTGGGACCATTTCCCAAAACATCAAAGGGAAATCAGTACATCATTGTGTTTACGGACCACTTCTCGCGTTACAGCGAAGTAGCCGCCATTCCAGATCAGACCTCGGAAACTGTGGCAAGAGCCCTAGTGGAACGCGTCATCCAAAACCATACCACTCCTTCCATCCTAATCTCGGATAACGCCCGTAGTTTCACTTCCAAACTGTTCGAGTCACTTTGTAACATGTGTAGAATTAAAAATACACACATTGTGGCATACCACCCGCAGGCAAACGGCTTAGTGGAAAGGCACAATCGAAAGATCTTGGAAGCCCTGCGCCACGTTGTCGATGCATCCTCCCGTACATGGGATGATTCCCTTCCCATGGTACAAACAGCCATCAACAATGGCTATAATGTGTCCATCGGGGACACCCCTCATTTCGTTCTATATCACTACGACAAGCGTCTACCTTTTGATTTGCCCGACCAAACCGACCCGGCAGTCCTAACATCTTCCGAAATGGCAGAAGCAAATCAGCAACTAGCTGAACGATCTTTCAAGATTTTTGACATAATCCGCTATGCCCTCGACCAACGAAACCAACAGATGGAGCAAGAACAACATAGGCGTCATCCCCGTCAACGGACTATAATCGTTGGTATGCGATGTTATCTGAAGAGCGTGAAACCGCCAGGGGCTCATCGCAAAATTATACCCGAAATGGGATGGCCCATATAGGATTATGAAAGACCTCGGAAAAAATCGTTATGAAATCCTCGACCTCCGGGATCATTCCAAACTAAAGATCATTCACGCTGACAATTTGAAGATAGCTTCCGAGCAACACCCTTCCCAAAAAACAGCTGCCAGGCGTTCGAGCCGCCTATCCTTCAAAAGGTCAAGATATTAACAAATCGGGCAGGGATCAAAAAACTGAAGTAGTCACCGCGGGAACCGCTACCCATGACGAAGATTGGTACCTCGTAATACCACCATTACTCGAGGCAATCTCTGAACAAGAGGAGGCCCCAGAGCCAAGCGTCCCATCGGACCCAGACCCTGGAGAAACCCCTTCGAGAGAATCACTCAGTGGAACTCCACCATCTCCTCCAACTCCACCATCTCCTCTGTCACCACCTCGCCGATTGATGATCGACGCACGGACCCGACATACCGCCCGCAAATGCATCACCCACGTGAACTAGAACCTTCACATAAGAAACGAACCCGCTCAGAATCCGAGCTCAACGGTCGACCCCCATTGCCACCAAAACGAGGCCGACCCCTTCGCCCACCAACACAAGTATCCACACAAGTATCCACACAACTACCCCAGCTCCGTATAACTTAAGGCGTAGAAATGAATAAAATTGTCCCCCTTATAATTTTCCAAATTATTTACTCTTGTAGACCTAGCATTAAAATTTCTACCGGAGTTGTTATAGAAAAACTTGCAGAAGGTAAATTTTTGAAAGGGCATGCAGACCTTTATATAAATTTGCAACCCCCTGCTAGAATTAAAATCAATCTCCTTCAGATACAAACCCAATTAGAAACGTTTGAAAGTAAAGTCCAAATTCTTTCCAAGGAAAAGATCAGATTAGTCGCGTTCTGTTAGAAAATACCCTCGAAAATATTCAAACTACAGCACGCGCCCTATCAGAAATATTAGCCTTACCATGGATACAAACTGAAACCAAAAATTCCGAAAACTTTAACCAAAGAAGTAAAAGGGGACTGATAGATATAGGAGGGAAACTGTTCAAAGGTTTATTCGGATTAGCAACCGAAGAAGATATTAAAAGAGTTGAACTTAAATTGAATCTCTTCGCTCGGAATCGACAATATAATGGACACATGTTAGAACAGACTATTAGGTCATTACACGAAAACAATCGCTTCCTTCACTCCCTTTCGGACAGATTCACATACCTTGAATCCATGTTAGCTCAATACAAAGAACACAAACGATATCTAGAATTAATAGAAATAATGAACATACAAGTAACCCTAATCGATAAATACTTACAACGAATACTACGATTCATTCCAAGGTTTTGCGTGCAACCCAGCTAGCCCATGGAAAAATCACTCTTTCCACCCTAATACCATGGGAAATACTCCAGTCCTTGATTCACACCGCCCAGTCACAATTAAAATTATCACCCATATTCCCACTCAACCACACTAATTACCCTCAATTTCTAGAATACACCTGGACTGTACATGGACCACGCCCCTACACATACCTCATAATTATACCATTTTTCGATTTCCTCACTTATGACGTATATAAATTTCACCCTTTCCCAACACCCTACCAAAATAACTCTAATGTCTATCGATTGTATTTACCCACCGTACCACCTTACCTTTTCCTCACCAAAGATCTATCAGCTTATTCTATGATGTCAGATAGCGACGTCCGGCATTGCCGATTCCCGCAACCAAATAAACAACTCATCTGCCCTCCACTCAAACCAGTTATTCTTCCCACTACTATGGTCTTGCTTTAGGGTTTCCTTCGCGAACAGGACTGCCGCTACCCTCGAGTGTCCATCAAATTATTCCCTCATTACAATCCCTATGGTTATTCGGCTACCAATTGGTTGCTCCTTGCGTTCAAAAGCCCTCCAAATATACAACCCGTATAAGGTTACCCTTAATAACTCATACCCATTTCCGTCGCAAATTAAATTTAAACCCGTCATAGAGATCTTAAATCTCTCCATAAAACCTGTAACCATCCTACCCGAACTACATGCCCCTGAATGGAATGATCAATTGAGCCGGTTTAAAATTTCGGATGATAACCAAAACAACCTCTTACAAATACTACAACCGGTAACCATTTTCTCAACATCTGCCGTTAGTATCATTATTGTGTGTGCTATTATCCTCGGTATATTTGTGGTGAAAAGATCATTCTGGGAACAAAGAAAACCAGTGACACGGAACATGAAACTATTTATGCACGACCAAGAGTGCGTACCCAGACCACGTGAACTAGACTTAACCACCCGACTTATGTTGTATATATAAATCTGTATTATAAAACCAATAGTTATCATCTAGTTAGCATTAGTTAGGATGTTACGTTATTATATTAATATCATTCTAGAGGGAAGAGCCCTGTAAAAATGAACCATAAATAATTCCCATATTCCTATATTATCTTATCCTTCGTAATTCTTGTATTCATTTATATAGTCTCTGTATCCATTGTAAGAAAAAGTATCCATTTTAAAAATTCATGTGTTATATGGTTCATGTATAATCTTATATTTAACTTTATATAATGCCTATACTCATATGTATGTACGTGTGTGTATTCATTTTTACATAAGGACCAAAATCGCCCAACGCGAGTTTGGATAAAATATTTGATTTGCTTTCTACTTTGCTAAATAATTGGTGACCTGTTGTTTTTTAAAATCTCATAATCATTTTTTTAGATTTCGCTTAATAAGGAATCCTGTTAAGCTTTGCAATGTTCACATTTTGTATACACTCTCTTTCGTTATAAACAATGAGATCATGTCTTGCCTAAGCATTAAAATTGTACATCTTAAACCTTAAAATTTCACTCATATGCATATTTTAGTGTAAAGATGCATAGTCCGATTTCCACTTTTAGTTAACTTGGCAGATCATGATAACATCAGATCTGAAAAGTCGCGGTTTAAGATAAAAATATGGTTTCGTCTTCAAATATTTTGTTTACTCGTTCAAGCCTTACCACAGCTAAAAAATTTACTTATTTTAAATATTGTGCAAAAATAATACAGCCTTCTTAGCATTTAATAATAATAATGTTAGCAGTTTTTGGGTATATAAACCCATTAAAATTATCCATTGGCATTCAGAAGCTAATTCAGAGGCTGAGCACTACCTGTATTTTTAGCAGTAAATTACAGTTGAAGAAACTTTTTATTGTCCCCTTCGAGCCTTGCTCTCTTCAGAAAAACTTAGAAAACTTTCCGGATACGCTATAAGAAGAATCCGGAACCTTCAGCATTTAGATTGCAAATCTACCAGAGTCCTCCGAGCCACTATAGAAGAACTCGGAGAGTAACATAGAAGAAAACCACTTCAAGTCACACATCCGTTGCTTGCCTCCTAAACCAGAACCCCCGTCAATCCGAACCACCCCAGGGCCATAGACGGAGGGGTTAACATACATATGAAAATTATTTCACGAAAGTAACACGTGAAAAATATTTATGATGAATAAAACCACGAAGGAAAGGAAACACAGAATGGTGCTCAAGCGCTTTCGTCTAATGACATCCTCAGGAACACTGAAGTACGTAAAGAGTTACAGCCTATATATAGGTTACAGAAAAAAAAATATATATATCTATACAATAAACGGAGAAGTAAAAATAAAAATTAAACATTAAAGGATTGTGGGAGGAGCATACAAATTTGTAAGGAAAAACTACCGATTTTTAGCACAAGATCAAATGAATTGTTTCCAACCAATGTTATAGATAATTTAAAAAAAAAAAATACAAATTTATACTGGAAATCTGCCCAGGTTTTAGCACTCTGCCCTTCTTGTTTAAGTTCGATATATATAAAAATAAATTGAAAAATAAAAGTTATTAGAGTAGCGTACAAGTTTACCAAAGATTAGCGTTCTACCCTTCTTATCTAAATCTGTTCTGAAGGAATTCAAAACAACAGGATCGAGTTGAAAAAGACCTTTGCTTATGTTGAAGTTATTGTAAGATGGATAATGGCAGACTCAAGAATATTTCTATTAACAATGTTGCTAGAGTGAAATAAAACTGAAGCATTATTCCAATCAATACAGTGGGATAACTCTGACAAATGGACAAAAAGGGGACTGGACGACTGTCCTCTTCTAACGGAATATTGATGCTGTTTTATACATGTGTGCAAATCCTTTCCCGTCTGACCTATGTAAAAGGAATCACATTGTTTACAACCAATTTTATAGATAATGCCTGAATTATTGGTAGGGCTATTTTTTACTATGATATTTTTCACAATATTGTTATATGAAAATACTACATTAATATCCAAAAGTTTAAGTACATTAGCAATGCCTAAAAAGCCCGGGAAAAATGGTAGTACTAAAATATTCTTTGACAAAGTACGAGTGTTATTATTCACGCGATAGAAAGTTCGTTTTGCCTTGTTGAGACAAGATTCCATAAACGCAGATGGATAACACAGATCACTTCCAATACCGTTGATTTTTTCCAATTCGGCATCGATGTATTCCGGACTGGCGATCCTAAGGGCGCGGAGAAACATTGAAGAAAAAATGGCCTTCTTAGTGGGGGTCATGGGGGTCATGTCCCGAGTAAAAGTGTACGTAGGACAAATTGTTTGTTTTTTCCGATAGATACTAAACTTAAAACCTGGGCTTTCCCAGTCATCAAATCATTTAATAGTGGCTTGAAACGCATTCTCAAAGATCATAAGGACTTAATTCCGCTTTTCATGTGCACTTCACCTTCTCTGCCCTAACTTTACGGTCTTATTAAAACCCACAAACCTGGCAACCCTATGCGCCCTATTATTAGCTCGGTGGGCTCTATTACCTATAAACTCTCCAAATGGCTTGTCAAAGTCTTGTCTCCCATTCTCGGAACTATCTCTGATTCACATGTAAAAAATTCCATGGATCTTACTGAAAAATTGAATAATGCACGTACTGAAACCAACGATAGATTGATCAGTTTTGAAGTTTGTTCATTGTTTACAAAAGTGCCGATTGACGATATGCTTGACTTTCTCTCCCGAGAATTACATAAGTATGACCTGCCACTGCCTTCACACATTGTTTTGGAACTTATTAAGCTTTGCATCAAAGACTGTAAATTCACTTTCAATAACGAGTATTATCAACAAGTTTTTGGGATGGCCATGGCCAACCCCTTGTCGCCCCTCCTCTCCAATATTAATATGGAGTTTTTCGAAATTACTTACATTCCGAGAATTCTGGGGGTTGGCATCCCTTGGTTGCGGTACGTCGACGATATTTTGTGTATCTGGCCCATGAATCGTGACCTGGATAACTTCCTCCTTCAGTTAAATGATCAAGTCCCCTCCATTAAGTTTACTTTAGAAGTGGAACAAGACAACTCAATCCCGTTTTTGGATGTGCGTGTACATAGGGAAAGCCCAGGTTTTAAGTTTAGTATCTATCGGAAAAAACAAACAATTTGTCCTACGTACACTTTTACTCGGGACATGACACCCCCACTAAGAAGGCCATTTTTTCTTCAATGTTTCTCCGCGCCCTTAGGATCGCCAGTCCGGAATACATCGATGCCGAATTGGAAAAAATCAACGGTATTGTAAGTGATCTGTGTTATCCACCTACGTTTATGGAATCTTGTCTCAACAAGGCAAAACGAACTTTCTATCGTGTGAATAATAATACTAGTACTTTGTCAAAGAATATTTTAGTACTTCCATTTTTCCCGGACTTTTTAGGCATTGCTAATGTACTTAAACTTTTGGATATTAATGTAGTATTTTCATATAACAATATTGTGAAAAATATCATAGTAAAAAATAGCCCTACCAATAATTCAGGCATTATCTATAAAATTGGTTGTAAACAATGTGATTCCTTTTACATAGGTTAGACGGGAAAGGATTTGCACACATGTATAAAACAGCATCAATATTCCGTTAGAAGAGGACAGTCGTCCAGTGCCCTTTTTGTCCATTTGTCAGAGTTATCCCACTGTATTGATTGGAATAATGCTTCAGTTTTATTTCACTCTAGCAACACTGTTAATAGAAATATTCTTGAGTCTGCCATTATCCAACTTACAAATAACTTCAACATAAGCAAAGGTCTTTTTCAACTCGATCCTGTTGTTTTGAATTCCTTCAGAACAGATTTAGATAAGAAGGGTAAATCTTTGGTAAACTTGTACGCTACTCTAATAACTTTTATTTTTCAATTTATTTTTATATATATCGAACTTAAACAAGAAGGGCAGAGTGCTAAAACCTGTGCAGATTTCCAGTATAAATTTTTTTTTTTTAAATTATGTATAACATTGGTTGGAAACAATTAATTTGATCTTGTGCTAAAAATCGGCTGCTTACAAATTTGTATGCTCCTCCCACAATCCTTTAATGTTTAATTTTTATTTTTACTGCTTCGTTTATTGTATATATATTTTTTTTTTTCTGTAACCTGTATATAGGCTGTAACTTTTTATGTACTTTAGTGTTCCTGAGGATGTCATTAGACGAAAGCGCTTGAGCACCATTCTGTGTTTCCTTTCCTTCGTGGTTTTATTCATCATATATATATGTATATAAATACTGTAAATATTATGCAGGAAGGAGGGGCCAAAGGTGAATGCCCCCATGCCATCGAAAATGCCGCCTTCGCCCATAGAATGAGAAGGAGAGAGACAAAATCAAGGTCCAGAGTTCACGAAATGCCTGTACAGTGTACACTGCGTTTGAAAGATAGGGGAGTCTGGTTAATATACATATTTTAATGTAAGAAATAAAAAGAAAATTACTGTACACAGTATTAAAAAAAACATGCTGCTTCTTGTTATGTATTAATAATGAAATTTATTATATCATGAATATATATATGAAAATGCAAATGAAAATGAAAAGGTTTATTGGCAGACTATAGTCCATATGACAAATATTATTAATACAATGACAGTTCACATACTAAGGATAGAAATATATACAGTTGATTAGAAATAATACAGTAATGTCGAAGTTAAGTGGCGCTACACACAGACGTTTTCGTACCAAGAATTCAATAGCTTAGAGGATAAACGGCAGGACTCATGGATAGTTTGGATAATCGGGTTGGTTGATGTTTTAATTCTTTGCATTAGACTGTACTGAGCACGTCTTCTTACCTCTGGGAAGCTCGGAACATTGCGGGCAGCAAACATTTGCGAAGATGAGCGTCTCGGGGCTAATTTATACAACAGTCTAAAAGACCTGTTGTACAGCAAATTTAGAGTTCTGCCAAAACCATTTTATATTTCACCCAGAATTGTTGTCCGTATATATATATATATATATATATATATATATATATTATATATATATATATATATATATATATATATAGTATATATTACTGCAGAAAGTACAAAAGAGAGTATCTTTAGCTTCACTTGTACAGAACCGAAAGTTCCTTATAGTCATTTTCGCTTCAGTACAAAGGCTTCAAAATTGTTTTCTTATATCCGAGTCATCACTGAAGGAGCTGGTAGTATGATAATAAAAAACCAATCTAATAGACAGAGTTTATTTCCACAACAGTTTAGATGCCCACTGGCATCCTCTTCGGTGGATACAGAAAAACGAACGTGGAACCTTCGTTTTTCTGTATCCACCCGAAGAGGATGCCAGTGGGCATCGAAACTGTTGTGGAAATAAAACTCTGTCTATTAGAGTGGGTTTTTATTATCATATTTTGTCTTTCACGTAGAAAAGTGAAGCTTTTTGCATGAGCTGGTAATAGTTTGACCCAAATAATTAAACTCTTGTACTGCCTCAGTTACTTCACCTTTTAAGATGAAATTGCATAACCTTAGTTTTTGCAACACTGAAAAAATATCATGTTTCTGCGAATATACATTTCGCAGACTTTGAGGAGCCGATCCAGACCTTTAACAGAGGGACTTATTAACACCACATCATCGGCATAAACTAAGTTATTTATCCTTGTGTTATCTATACAACATCCAACTGTTGCCTCATTAAGTGAAGCAGTTAATCCATCAATATACACATTAAACAGCAGAGGGGAGCAAGGAGCCTTGTCTCAACCCTCAAGAGGAGCCAAAACATTCGGATAGTAAATTGCCCTACCTAACGGTAAAAGATTGGTGGGAATACCAAAATTTCAATAAATTTGATATGTACATGGGAACCTTCCTGTCTTCTAGTTTATTAAATAAAATGTTGTAGTTTACTGTATCATATGCCTTACTTATATCTAGGAAACAGCTATAAATAGTTGAATTACTGTCAATGTATTTAGATATTGTTTCTTTAAGTACATAGATACACAGGTCAGTTGAGTGGGACCGTTTAAAGCCAAACTGATTACATGCCCATAGGAAATCATTTAATCGGAGTAACAAGAGTTTTTCTAGTAGTTTCGAGAAGCAGGAAGCGACAGCAATAGGCCTGTAATTATTGCTGGACAGAATATCTCCGTACTTATTTTTGACCAGGGGCAAGATATATACCCTCATGAACTCTGCAGGGATATATGGCTATGAGCAAGCATGGCTGATAAGAGCAATGATATATGCAGACATACTACGTCAGTGGCATATTTTAAGTGCTCATTCGATAGGTCATCTACCCCTGACGCAGAACCAGTCTTTAACTCTTTAATTAACCTCTTTACTTCAGGAACTGATATCAAAGTATTTTCCCTTGTCTCCCCCACAGGCGTTTCGCTGCAATCTATCTTAAGATTATCCCTACTCACACTGTTAAGAATGTTAGAGTAGTGGTTTTTCCACAGCTTTGCAATTTCATCCTCCCCCGACACCCCATCGATATATATATATATATATATACACACATATATATATACTGTATATTAGGGTGCGTCAGAAAACATGAAGTTGTCACACGCCTTCGCTCGCTTGCAATTTTGATCCACTTAATGAGAAAACCTGGCAGTGTAAAACTCAGTTCAATATATCAATGTTAAGGGGTCGCGCACAGTGAATTAATAACCCTATTTATACCGGGGTCGGGCCATATGATCTGGTTTATCAGTATATATGTCATATGGCCTCCACCTCGGCTGTTCTTTTCGTTTCTTCCACAGGTGGTTTGCTTAATGAAAATGGCGACGAAAGGTGCTAAGGAAGTAAAGAAGCTAGCTGATGAAATCTGGTTGTTGGGGAAACCAATCCCACGGTTCCCTGGGACTAAATTACCCAGCCGTGGTGAGTCCCTCGGAGTTATTTTCTATTTACACAAATCGGACCCTGAGCTCAAGAAGTGTATAAAACAAACTGCAACCATGGTTTCCGAAGTCTGGGACAAGGCGAAAATACCAACGATCACGCCTTACCGAATCATCGACAAGCTCACCAAACTCCACCAGGAGTACAATGGCCTGCGGAAAAACGCAAACAGATCCAGTGGGAAGGCTGTTGAAGATCGCGAGAAATTTGTGATGAGTTTGGAGGATCTATTCGACGTGGCACATCCGGACGCGTTGAGCCTCATCAAAATCAAAGAGGACAAGGATTTTCTCATCGCTCAACGCCGGCCAGGACGCCCTGGAAGCATGCTTGGGGTAGACAAGAGATGGTGTGAACGGGAAGCGACGGAGAAGAAATTCGAGCAGGAGGACCAGCGTCGTCTGCGATCATTGGAGGAGCAAGGTGCAATGACCTCGACGGTCCAACTGGAGGACTCATCCTTTTCGGCATCGGAGTCATCATCGGAGAGCGAGGAATCGCCCGGTCCATCTCAAGTTCAGGGGGCGACAGGAGGAGCGCCTCTGCCGAAGAGAGCACGCAGTTGTATCAGCGGTAAAGTGGCTTCGGCTTTGGACAGGAAGCAGATCAGTGATCGACAAGCCACTCATGTTCTGCTTCCTTTTGCCGCTGATCTTGGTCAGATGTCAGGAAATTCGCCTTAAGCGCAAGTTCCATAAGGAGGAGGCGAATTGCTCACCGAAGATCCCTGGCAGCTGAGGTAAAGGAAAGCTTTTCTCCTACAGTTCCCTTGACACTGCATTGGGACGGAAAATTGATGTCAGACTGACCGGCAGGGAGAAGATCGATCGTCTGCCAATCTTGGTCTCCGGAAAAGGTGTGGAGAAGATCCTTGCAGTGCCCAAGCTCACCGATGGGAAGGCGGAACAAGCAGCTACTGTGGAAGGTATCTTGATCTTCAAATGATTTCACAGACATGTCTTCCTCCTTCTGTGCATGAAGATTTTGACTTAATGGTAAACCACATTGGAGCATAAACCTTCATTACAAATGTTGCTAATGCACGAAGGTTCTCTGATGTTTATCTTTAGCAATGTATAAGCGTAGAATTCGATTGGCTGTAGTTATCCACCTTGCATGAAATAAAGTTCCTGGATTTTTTGCAGACAAATCCTGAGAGCATTTACCTGAGCACACAGCTTTACAGATTTCAAGCAAATTCTTCTGGTCCGTACTTAAGTCTTCATTTGCTATGTATGGTATATCAGCTTCAATTTTATTAAGCGCTGCAACTTGAAGTTGTTCACAATTTTTCAGTGCTTTGCCAATTGTCCCAGAGAAGGTATCAGGTCCTGTTGTGCTCCATCACTGTGATATAACGAGTGACGAAGTGGAAGTTCGTTAGCGTGCAAATGACATATTAGCCACTGCAAAGGTCTACCTAATGCCAATTCTAAGAGGCTAATAATTCCACTATGCCTTCCTGTGTTTACAGGAGTTCCATCACATCCAATAGCCACCAGTTCATCAATGTTTTGAACATTTCCTGATAAAACTGAATTAACGAATCTTTAATACCATGAGCAGTACCAGAGACAGTGCAATATGACCAACATAACAAGACCATGGTTCTCTTACTAAGGTTGTGTTCTTCAATGACCGACTTGTAATAATATTTTTTGCCTTGCTTGATATAACATTTTGTTTTATCTTTTCTTCCATCAAAATATAGAGCTTTTAAGTGTTCCTCATTATCTTCTTGTTGCATTTTACGCCGTATTTTCGTCCTTTCTCTCCAAATTTTACTCCTGTCAATTACGAGGGAGATATCCTCTTTTCCAATTAGGCCAA
Source organism: Bathynomus jamesi (assembly GCA_023014485.1). Classification (NCBI taxonomy): domain Eukaryota; kingdom Metazoa; phylum Arthropoda; class Malacostraca; order Isopoda; family Cirolanidae; genus Bathynomus; species Bathynomus jamesi. The sequence goes on from JAJOZX010003827.1 coordinate 363,483, forward strand.
CATCTTGCAGGGCAGCAGATGCCAAAGATGCACCTGCCCGGTCAAATATGCCTATCTATCACAAATTTGTGCAACATTTCCTAAATTAACTCTCATTTGTTGATGCGAGTTAGACGGTGTAGCATCATCAACAGCTCTTGTTTGGGTCGCGTTTGATTCTTTCCATGAGCAAGCGAAATGTTCCCCTCCGAATCAGAAGAATCAAGGCCTAGGCCTACAGCATCATCATTGGTTGAAATGCTTTTGCTAATTCGAGAAAGTTCCACTTCTTTTCGTTTCATATTCTTTTTAAGTTTTTCAGTTGTTATTTTATCTATGTTCCCAACTGCCATTTTTCTATCTCCTCTTTGATCAGTGAGAAATTTTGCTTAATGCGAGGAACCTTTTTAGTTTTTCCCAGTGACATGAATCAAACTCACATTTGCAGCTAGCAATATCAAATAAATTTTTAACTTTTTCTCTGAACAACTGTAATTTGTTTTGATAATTTGGGTTTCCTTTTCTTCCTTTGTATGGCTTTATCAACACCATATATTTCTTATGATAGGAACGAATAAGCTGCAAAACTTTATGTGAGAAACTGTTGGAATTGAGACCTTTACCCAAATATTTTCAATATCTAAAGCGACTCTTTCTGATACGTCAGACACTGCAGGATCTTTGTTATTATTAGTGAACTTTATGTCAGCTCTTACCCATAAATAATGTCTAAACATTTCTTCATAGGTTGGAAGCCTATTGCTATTTAGTTCTTTAGCAGCGCCAAAAACTGGACATATACTAGCGTCATTTACAACTTTTCCTAGGTATTCCAATTGATATTCTAAAATTCATATTTCGCTCCACCATATATATATATAAAAATGAAAATGAAAAGGTTTATTGGCAGACTGTAGTCCATATGACAAATATTATTAATACAATGACAGTTCACATACTAAGGATAGAAATATATACAGTTGATTAGAAATAATACAGTAATTTCGATGTTAAGTGGAGCTACAGACAAACGTTTACGTACCAAGAATTCAATAGCTTAGAGGATAAACCAGAACTTATGGATAGCTTGGATAATCGGTTTGGTTGATTTTTTAATTCTTTGCATTAGACTGTATTTAGCACGTCTTGTTACCTTCGGGAAGCTTGGGACATTGCAGGTAGCAAACATTTGCGAAGATGAGCATCTCGGGGTTAATTTATGTAAGAGTCTAAAAGACTGCTGTACAGCAATTTACAGTAGGGTTCTGCCAGAATCATTTTTATAATTCACCCAGAGATGCTGTCCATATACAGGGTGTCCAGAATTAACTATCTATTTCAATGAAATCGGACAATTGAATAAACTGACATAATTTTGTGTTTATTACTAAATTATGATACAAAAACAAATAGATTTATAAATCATAAGTCAAAACTTATTTACTTGAATGTGATAAGCCTTTTTCATCAGTGTCGAACGCAAGATTCTATGAACTGTTGTCTTGGATATGTTGAGTCTTCGACCGGCCTCCCTAACCGAAGTTGTTGGTTCATCCTCAAACAATTGTCGTACCTGTTCGGTACTGTTCGTGCTGTCCTTGGGCGTCCTCTTTCCCACCTCGTCGTGTACGGATCCAGTTCTTTTAAATTTGTTCACAAGTTCACGAATCGCTTTGTCTGTAGGACCGGTTCTGTGGAATCTTCTTGTAATTTTCTCTGATTTCATTACATTGCATTCGTTTGATACAGGATGTTACAACAAAGATGCGTTCTTGTGTATTCATTATTAATAGGGTTCTGAAAGAGAATGAAAATAAAACTTTGAAAAACTATGAAAAAATTATGAAAATAAAATTATTAAAAAAATTTAGAAATTTATACATTTTTAACACATATTAAACACGATAAACATAAATAAATGTGTGTTTTTAAAAATTTGTCCGATTCATTGAAATAGATAGTTAATTCTGGCACCCTGTATATTAATGCAGAAAGTACGAAAGTGTCTTTAGCTTCACTTGTACAGAACCGGAAGTTCCTTATAGTCATATTCGCTTTAGCACAAAGGCTTCGAGATTGTTTTCTTATATCTGGGTCATCATTCAAGGAGCTGGTAATAGTTTGACCCAAATACTTAATCTCTTGTACTTCCTCAATTACTTCACCTTTCATTTTAAACCTAATATCAGCTGGCTGATTACAGCTTTTAGGATGAAATTGCATAACCTTAGTTTTTGTAACATTAAAAAGAATATCATGTTTCTGCGAATACACTTCGCAGACTTATAGTAGCCGATCCAGACCTTTAACAGAGGGACTTATTAACACCGTATCATCGGCATGAACTAAGTTATTTATCCTTGTGTTATCTATACTTTATCCCACTGCTGGCTCATTAAGTGGAGCAATTAATCCGTCAATATACACATTAAACAGCATAGGGGAGAGCAAGGAGCCTTCTCTCACCCCGCAAGAGGAACCAAGACATTCGGAGAGTACATTGCCCCACCTAACGGTAAAACATTGGTGGGAATACCAAAATTTCAAAAAATTTAATATGTACATGGGAACCTTCCTGTCTTCTAGTTTTTTAAATAAAATATTGTGGTTCACTCTATCATATGCCTTACTTATATCTAGGAAACAGCTATAAATAGCTGAATCTGTCAATGTATTTAGATATTGTTTCGTTAAGTACATAGATACACAGGTCAGTTGAGTGGGACCGTTTAAAAGCCAAACTGATTAGATGTCCATAGGTAATCATTTAATCGGAGTAACAAGAGTTTTTCTAGTAGTTTCGAGAAGCAGGAAGCGACAGCAATAGGCCTGTAATTATTGCTGGACAGAATATCTCCGTACTTATTTTTGACCAGGGGCAAGATATATACCCTCATGAACTCTGCAGGGATATATGGCTATGAGCAAGCATGGCTGATAAGAGCAATGATATATGCAGACATACTACGTCAGTGGCATATTTTAAGTGCTCATTCGATAGGTCATCTACCCCTGACGCAGAACCAGTCTTTAACTCTTTAATTAACCTCTTTACTTCAGGAACTGATATCAAAGTATTTTCCCTTGTCTCCCCAACAGGCGTTTCGCTGCAATCTATCTTAAGATTATCCCTACTCACACTGTTAAGAATGTTAGAGTATGGTTTTTCCACAGCTTTGCAATTTCATCCTCCCCGACACCCCATCGATATATACATATATTACACACACATATATATACTGTACTGTATATTAGGTGCGTCAGAAAACATGAAGTTGTCACACGCCTTCGCTCGCTTGCAATTTTGATCCACTTAATGAGAAAACCTGGCAGTGTAAAAATCAGTTCAATATATCAATGTTTAGGGGTCGCGCACAGTGAATTAATAACCCTATTTATACCGGGGTCGGGCCATATGATCTGGTTTATCAGTATATATGTCATATGGCCCCCACCTCGGCTGTTCTTTTCGTTTCGTCCAAAGGTGGTTTGCTTAATGAAAATGGCGACGAAAAGTGCTAAGGAAGTAAAGAAGCTAGCTGATGAAATCTGGTTGTTGGGGAAACCAATCCCACGGTTCCCTGGGACTAAATTACCCAGCCGTGGTGAGTCCCTCGGAGTTATTTTCTATTTACACAAATCGGACCCTGAGCTCAAGAAGTGTATAAAACAAACTGCAACCATGATTTCCGAAGTCTGGGACAAGGCGAAATACCAACGATCACGCCTTACCGAATCATCGACAAGCTAACCAAACTCCACCAGGAGTACAATGGCCTGCGGAAAAGCGCAAACAGATCCAGTGGGAAGGCTGTTGAAGATCGCGAGAAATTTGTGATGAGTTTGGAGGATCTATTCGACGTGGCACATCCGGAAGCGTTGAGCCTCATCAAAATCAAGAGGACAAGGATTTTCTCATCGCTCAACGCCGGCCAGGACGCCCTGGAAGCATGCTTGGGTAGACAAGAGATGGTGTGAACGGGAAGCGACGGAGAAGAAATTCGAGCAGGAGGACCAGCGTCGTCTGCGAATCATTGGAGGAGCAAGGTGCAATGACCTCGACGGTCCAACTGGAGGACTCATCCTTTTCGGCATCGGAGTCATCATCGGAGAGCGAGAATCGCCCGGTCCATCTCAAGTTCAAGGGGCGACAGAGGAGCGCCTCTGCCGAAGAGAGCACGCAGTTGTACAGCGGTAAAGTGGCTTCGGCTTTGGACAGGAGCAGATCAGTGATCGACAAGCCACTCATGTTCTGCTTCCTTTTGCCGCTGATCTTGGTCAGATGTCAGGAAATTCGCCTTAAGCGCAAGTTCCATAAGGAGGAGGCGAATTGCTCACCGAAGATCCCGGCAGCTGAGGTAAAGGAAAGCTTTTCTCCTACAGTTCCCTTGACACTGCATTGGGACGGAAAATTGATGTCAGACTTGACCGGAGGGAGAAGATCGATCGTCTGCCAATCTTGGTCTCCGGAAAAGGGTGGAGAAGATCCTTGCAGTGCCCAAGCTCACCGATGGGAAGGCGGAACAAGCAGCTACTGTGGAAGGTATCTTGATCTTCAAATGATTTCACAGACATGTCTTCCTCCTTCTGTGCATGAAGATTTTGACTTAATGGTAAACCACATTGGAGCATAAACCTTCATTACAAATGTTGCTAATGCACGAAGGTTCTCTGATGTTTATCTTTAGCAATGTTAAGCGTTAGAATTCGATGGCTGTAGTTATCCACCTTGCATGAAATAAAGTTCCTGGATTTTTTGCAGACAAATCCTGAGAGCATTTACCTGAGCACACAGCTTTACAGATTTCAAGCAAATTCTTCTGGTCCGTACTTAAGTCTTCATTTGCTATGTATGGTATATCAGCTTCAATTTTATTAAGCGCTGCAACTTGAAGTTGTTCACAATTTTCAGTGCTTTGCCAATTGTCCCAGAGAAGGTATCAGTCCTGTTGTGCTCCCATCACTGTGATATAACGAGTGACGAAGTGGAAGTTCGTTAGCGTGCAAATGACATATTAGCCACTGCAAAGGTCTACCTAATGCCAATTCTAAGAGGCTAATAATTCCACTATGCCTTCCTGTGTTTACAGGAGTTCCATCACATCCAATAGCCACCAGTTCATCAATGTTTTGAACATTTCCTGATAAAAACTGAATTAACGAATCTTTAATACCATGAGCAGTACCAGAGACAGGTGCAATATGACCAACATAACAAGACCATGGTTCTCTTACTAAGGTTGTGTTCTTCAATGACCGACTTATAATAATATTTTTTGCCTTGCTTGATATAACATTTTGTTTTATCTTTTCTTACATCAAAATATAGAGCTTTTAAGTGTTCCTCATTATCTTCTTGTTGCATTTTACGCCGTATTTTCGTCCTTTCTCTCCAAATTTTACTCCTGTCAATTACGAGGGAGATATCCTCTTTTCCAATTAGGCCAACATCTTGCAGGGCAGCAGATGCCAAAGATGCACCTGCCCGGTCAAATATGCCGTATCTATCACAAATTTGTGCAACATTTCCTAAATTAACTCTCATTTGTTGATGCGAGTTAGACGGTGTAGCATCATCAACAGCTCTTGTTTGGGTCGCGTTTGATTCTTTCCATGAGCAAGCGAAATGTTTCGCTCCGAATCAAAAGAATCAAGGCCTAGGCCTACAGCATCATCATTGGTTGAAATGCTTTTGCTAATTCGAGAAAGTTCCACTTCTTTTCGTTTCATATTCTTTTTAAGTTTTTCAGTTGTTATTTTATCTATGTTCCCAACTGCCATTTTTCTATGTCCTCTTTGATCAGTGAGAAATTTTTGCTTAATGCGAGGAACCTTTTTAGTTTTATCCCAGTGACATGAATCAAACTCTATTTGCAGCTAGCAATATCAAATAAATTTTTAACTTTTCTCTGAACAACTGTAATTTGTTTTGATAATTTGGGTTTCCTTTTCTTCCTTTGTATGGCTTTATCAACACCATATATTTCTTATGATAGGAAAGAATAAGCTGCAAAACTTTATTGTGAGAAACTGTTGGAATTGAGACCTTTACCCAAATATTTTCAATATCTAAAGCGACTCTTTCTGATACGTCAGACACTGCAGGATCTTTGTTATTATTAGTGAACTTTATGTCAGCTCTTACCCATAAATAATGTCTAAACATTTCTTCATAGGTTGGAAGCCTATTGCTATTTAGTTCTTTAGCAGCGCCAAAAACTGGACATATACTAGCGTCATTTACAACTTTTCCTAGGTATTCCAAATTGATATTCTAAAATTCATATTTTCGCTCCACCATATATATATAAAAATGAAAATGAAAAGGTTTATTGGCAGACTGTAGTCCATATGACAAATATTATTAATACAATGACAGTTCACATACTAAGGATAGAAATATACAGTTGATTAGAAATAATACAGTAATTTCGATGTTAAGTGGAGCTACAGACAACGTTTACGTACCAAGAATTCAATAGCTTAGAGGATAAACGGCAGAACTTATGGATAGCTTGGATAATCGGTTTGGTTGATTTTTTAATTCTTTGCATTAGACTGTATTTAGCACGTCTTGTTACCTTCGGGAAGCTTGGGACATTGCAGGTAGCAAACATTTGCGAAGATGAGCATCTCGGGGTTAATTTATGTAAGAGTCTAAAAGACTGCTGTACAGCAAATTTACAGTAGGGTTCTGCCAGAATCATTTTTATAATTCACCCAGAGATGCTGTCCATATACAGGTGTCCCAGAATTAACTATCTATTTCAATGAAATCGGACAAATTGAATAAAACTGACATAATTTTGTGTTTATTACTAAATTATGATACAAAAACAAATAGATTTATAAATCATAAGTCAAAACTTTATTTACTTGAATGTGATAAGCCTTTTTCATCAGTGTCGAACGCAAGATTCTATGAACTGTGTCTTGGATATGTTGAGTCTTCGACCGGCCTCCCTAACCGAAGTTGTTGGTTCATCCTCAAACAATTGTCGTACCTGTTCGGTACTGTTACGTGCTGTCCTTGGGCGTCCTCTTCCCACCTCGTCGTGTACGGATCCAGTTCTTTTAAATTTGTTCACAAGTTCACGAATCGCTTTGTCTGTAGGACCGGTTCTGTGGAATCTTCTTGTAAATTTTTCTCTGATTTCATTACATTGCATTCCTTTGATACAGGATGTACAACAAAGATGCGTTCTTGTGTATTCATTATTAATAGGGTTCTGAAAGAGAATGAAAATAAAACTATGAAAAACTATGAAAAAATTATGAAAATAAAATTATTAAAAAATTTAGAAATTTATACATTTTTAACACATATTAAACACGATAAACATAAATAAAAGTGTGTTTTTAAAAAATTTGTCCGATTTCATTGAAATAGATAGTTAATTCTGGGACACCCTGTATATTAATGCAGAAAGTACGAAAGTGTCTTTAGCTTCACTTGTACAGAACCGGAAGTTCCTTATAGTCATATTCGCTTTAGCACAAAGGCTTCGAGATTGTTTTCTTATATCTGGGTCATCATTCAAGGAGCTGGTAATAGTTTGACCCAAATACTTAATCTCTTGTACTTCCTCAATTACTTCACCTTTCATTTTAAACCTAATATCAGCTGGCTGATTACAGCTTTTAGGATGAAATTGCATAACCTTAGTTTTTGTAACATTAAAAAGAATATCATGTTTCTGCGAATACACTTCGCAGACTTATAGTAGCCGATCCAGACCTTTAACAGAGGGACTTATTAACACCGTATCATCGGCATGAACTAAGTTATTTATCCTTGTGTTATCTATACTTTATCCCACTGCTGGCTCATTAAGTGGAGCAATTAATCCGTCAATATACACATTAAACAGCATAGGGGAGAGCAAGGAGCCTTCTCTCACCCCGCAAGAGGAACCAAGACATTCGGAGAGTACATTGCCCACCTAACGGTAAAACATTGGTGGGAATACCAAAATTTCAATAAATTTAATATGTACATTGGAACCTTCCTGTCTTCTAGTTTTTTAAATAAAATATTGTGGTTCACTCTATCATATGCCTTACTTATATCTAGGAAACAGCTATAAATAGCTGAATTACTGTCAATGTATTTAGATATTGTTTCGTTAAGTACATAGATACACAGGTCAGTTGAGTGGGACCGTTTAAAGCCAAACTGATTAGATGTCCATAGGTAATCATTTAATCGAGTAACAAGAGTTTTTCTAGTAGTTTCGAGAAGCAGGAAGCGACAGCAATAGGCCTGTAATTATTGCTGGACAGAATATCTCCGTACTTATTTTTGACCAGGGCAAGATATATACCCTCATGAACTCTGCAGGGATTATGGCTATGAGCAAGCATGGCTGATAAGAGCAATGATATATGCAGACATACTACGTCAGTGGCATATTTTAAGTGCTCATTCGATAGGTCATCTACCCCTGAAGCAGAACCAGTCTTTAACTCTTTAATTAACCTCTTTACTTCAGGAACTGATATCAAAGTATTTTCCCTTGTCTCCCCACAGGCGTTTCGCTGCAATCTATCTTAAGATTATCCCTACTCACACTGTTAAGAATGTTAGAGTAGTGGTTTTTCCACAGCTTTGCAATTTCATCCTCCCCCGACACCCCATCGATATATACATATATATACACACACATATATATACTGTACTGTATATTAGGGTGCGTCAGAAAACATGAAGTTGTCACACGCCTTCGCTCGCTTGCAATTTTGATCCACTTAATGAGAAAACCTGGCAGTGTAAAAATCAGTTCAATATATCAATGTTTAGGGGTCGCGCACAGTGAATTAATAACCCTATTTATACCGGGGTCGGGCCATATGATCTGGTTTATCAGTATATATGTCATATGGCCCCCACCTCGGCTGTTCTTTTCGTTTCTTCCACAGGTGGTTTGCTTAATGAAAATGGCGACGAAAAGTGCTAAGGAAGTAAAGAAGCTAGCTGATGAAATCTGGTTGTTGGGGAAACCAATCCCACGGTTCCCTGGGACTAAATTACCCAGCCGTGGTGAGTCCCTCGGAGTTATTTTCTATTTACACAAATCGGACCCTGAGCTCAAGAAGTGTATAAAACAAACTGCAACAATGATTTCCGAAGTCTGGGACAAGGCGAAAATACCAACGATCACGCCTTACCGAATCATCGACAAGCTCACCAAACTCCACCAGGAGTACAATGGCCTGCGGAAAAGCGCAAACAGATCCAGTGGGAAGGCTGTTGAAGATCGCGAGAAATTTGTGATGAGTTTGGAGGATCTATTCGACGTGGCACATCCGGAAGCGTTGAGCCTCATCAAAATCAAAGAGGACAAGGATTTTCTCATCGCTCAACGCCGGCCAGGACGCCCTGGAAGCATGCTTGGGGTAGACAAGAGATGGTGTGAACGGGAAGCGACGGAGAAGAAATTCGAGCAGGAGGACCAGCGTCGTCTGCGATCATTGGAGGAGCAAGGTGCAATGACCTCGACGGTCCAACTGGAGGACTCATCCTTTTCGGCATCGGAGTCATCATCGGAGAGCGAGGAATCGCCCGGTCCATCTCAAGTTCAGGGGGCGACAGGAGGAGCGCCTCTGCCGAAGAGAGCACGCAGTTGTATCAGCGGTAAAGTGGCTTCGCTTTGGACAGGAAGCAGATCAGTGATCGACAAGCCACTCATGTTCTGCTTCCTTTTGCCGCTGATCTTGGTCAGATGTCAGGAAATTCGCCTTAAGCGCAAGTTCCATAAGGAGGAGGCGAATTGCTCACCGAAGATCCCTGGCAGCTGAGGTAAAGGAAAGCTTTTCTCCTACAGTTCCCTTGACACTGCATTGGGACGGAAAATTGATGTCAGACTTGACCGGCAGGGAGAAGATCGATCGTCTGCCAATCTTGGTCTCCGGAAAAGGTGTGGAGAAGATCCTTGCAGTGCCCAAGCTCACCGATGGGAAGGCGGAACAAGCAGCTACTGTGGAAGGTATCTTGATCTTCAAATGATTTCACAGACATGTCTTCCTCCTTCTGTGCATGAAGATTTTGACTTAATGGTAAACCACATTGGAGCATAAACCTTCATTACAAATGTTGCTAATGCACGAAGGTTCTCTGATGTTTATCTTTAGCAATGTATAAGCGTAGAATTCGATTGGCTGTAGTTATCCACCTTGCATGAAATAAAGTTCCTGGATTTTTTGCAGACAAATCCTGAGAGCATTTACCTGAGCACACAGCTTTACAGATTTCAAGCAAATTCTTCTGGTCCGTACTTAAGTCTTCATTTGCTATGTATGGTATATCAGCTTCAATTTTATTAAGCGCTGCAACTTGAAGTTGTTCACAATTTTTCAGTGCTTTGCCAATTGTCCCAGAGAAGGTATCAGGTCCTGTTGTGCTCCCATCACTGTGATATAACGAGTGACGAAGTGGAAGTTCGTTAGCGTGCAAATGACATATTAGCCACTGCAAAGGTCTACCTAATGCCAATTCTAAGAGGCTAATAATTCCACTATGCCTTCCTGTGTTTACAGGAGTTCCATCACATCCAATAGCCACCAGTTCATCAATGTTTTGAACATTTCCTGATAAAAACTGAATTAACGAATCTTTAATACCATGAGCAGTACCAGAGACAGGTGCAATATGACCAACATAACAAGACCATGGTTCTCTTACTAAGGTTGTGTTCTTCAATGACCGACTTGTAATAATATTTTTTGCCTTGCTTGATATAACATTTTGTTTTATCTTTTCTTCCATCAAAATATAGATCTTTTAAGTGTTCCTCATTATCTTCTTGTTGCATTTTACGCCGTATTTTCGTCCTTTCTCTCCAAATTTTACTCCTGTCAATTACGAGGGAGATATCCTGTTTTCCAATTAGGCCAACATCTTGTAGGGCAGCAGATGCCAAAGATGCACCTGCCCGGTCAAATATGCCGTATCTATCACAAATTTGTGCAACATTTCCTAAATTAACTCTCATTTGTTGATGCGAGTTAGACGGTGTAGCATCATCAACAGCTCTTGTTTGGGTCGCGTTTGATTCTTTCCATGAGCAAGCGAAATGTTCCCCTCCGAATCAAAAGAATCAAGGCCTAGGCCTACAGCATCATCATTGGTTGAAATGCTTTTGCTAATTCGAGAAAGTTCCACTTCTTTTCGTTTCATATTCTTTTTAAGTTTTTCAGTTGTTATTTTATCTATGTTCCCAACTGCCATTTTTCTATGTCCTCTTTGATCAGTGAGAAATTTTGCTTAATGCGAGGAACCTTTTTAGTTTTATCCCAGTGACATGAATCAAACTCACATTTGCAGCTAGCAATATCAAATAAATTTTTAACTTTTTCTCTGAACAACTGTAATTTGTTTTGATAATTTGGGTTTCCTTTTCTTCCTTTGTATGGCTTTATCAACACCATATATTTCTTATGATAGGAAAGAATAAGCTGCAAACTTTATTGTGAGAAACTGTTGGAATTGAGACCTTTACCCGAATATTTTCAATATCTAAAGCGACTCTTTCTGATACGTCAGACACTGCAGGATCTTTGTTATTATTAGTGAACTTTATGTCAGCTCTTACCCATAAATAATGTCTAAACATTTCTTCATAGGTTGGAAGCCTATTGCTATTTAGTTCTTTAGCAGCGCCAAAAACTGGACATATACTAGCGTCATTTACAACTTTTCCTAGGTATTCCAAATTGATATTCTAAAATTCATATTTTCGCTCCACCATATATATATATAAAAATGAAAATGAAAAGGTTTATTGGCAGACTGTAGTCCATATGACAAATATTATTAATACAATGACAGTTCACATACTAAGGATAGAAATATATACAGTTGATTAGAAATAATACAGTAATTTCGATGTTAAGTGGAGCTACAGACAAACGTTTACGTACCAAGAATTCAATAGCTTAGAGGATAAACGGCAGAACTTATGGATAGCTTGGATAATCGGTTTGGTTGATTTTTAATTCTTTGCATTAGACTGTATTTAGCACGTCTTGTTACCTTCGGGAAGCTTGGGACATTGCAGGTAGCAAACATTTGCGAAGATGAGCATCTCGGGGTTAATTTATGTAAGAGTCTAAAAGACTGCTGTACAGCAAATTTACAGTAGGGTTCTGCCAGAATCATTTTTATAATTCACCCAGAGATGCTGTCCATATACAGGGTGTCCCAGAATTAACTATCTATTTCAATGAAATCGGACAAATTGAATAAAACTGACATAATTTTTGTGTTTATTACTAAATTATGATACAAAAACAAATAGATTTATAAATCATAAGTCAAAACTTTATTTACTTGAATGTGATAAGCCTTTTTCATCAGTGTCGAACGCAAGATTCTATGAACTGTTGTCTTGGATATGTTGAGTCTTCGACCGGCCTCCCTAACCGAAGTTGTTGGTTCATCCTCAAACAATTGTCGTACCTGTTCGGTACTGTTACGTGCTGTCCTTGGGCGTCCTCTTCCCACCTCGTCGTGTACGGATCCAGTTCTTTTAAATTTGTTCACAAGTTCACGAATCGCTTTGTCTGTAGGACCGGTTCTGTGGAATCTTCTTGTAAATTTTTCTCTGATTTCATTACATTGCATTCCTTTGATACAGGATGTTACAACAAAGATGCGTTCTTGTGTATTCATTATTAATAGGGTTCTGAAAGAGAATGAAAATAAAACTATGAAAAACTATGAAAAAATTATGAAAATAAATTATTAAAAAAATTTAGAAATTTATACATTTTTAACACATATTAAACACGATAAACATAAATAAAAGTGTGTTTTTAAAAAATTTGTCCGATTTCATTGAAATAGATAGTTAATTCTGGGACACCCTGTATATTAATGCAGAAAGTACGAAAGTGTCTTTAGCTTCACTTGTACAGAACCGGAAGTTCCTTATAGTCATATTCGCTTTAGCACAAAGGCTTCGAGATTGTTTTCTTATATCTGGGTCATCATTCAAGGAGCTGGTAATAGTTTGACCCAAATACTTAATCTCTTGTACTTCCTCAATTACTTCACCTTTCATTTTAAACCTAATATCAGCTGGCTGATTACAGCTTTTAGGATGAAATTGCATAACCTTAGTTTTTGTAACATTAAAAAGAATATCATGTTTCTGCGAATACACTTCGCAGACTTATAGTAGCCGATCCAGACCTTTAACAGAGGGACTTATTAACACCGTATCATCGGCATGAACTAAGTTATTTATCCTTGTGTTATCTATACTTTATCCCACTGCTGGCTCATTAAGTGGAGCAATTAATCCGTCAATATACACATTAAACAGCATAGGGAGAGCAAGGAGCCTTCTCTCACCCCGCAAGAGGAACCAAGACATTCGGAGAGTACATTGCCCCACCTAACGGTAAAACATTGGTGGGAATACCAAAATTTCAAAAAATTTAATATGTACATGGGAACCTTCCTGTCTTCTAGTTTTTTAAATAAAATATTGTGGTTCACTCTATCATATGCCTTACTTATATCTAGGAAACAGCTATAAATAGCTGAATTACTGTCAATGTATTTAGATATTGTTTCGTTAAGTACATAGATACACAGGTCAGTTGAGTGGGACCGTTTAAAGCCAAACTGATTAGATGTCCATAGGTAATCATTTAATCGGAGTAACAAGAGTTTTTCTAGTAGTTTCGAGAAGCAGGAAGCGACAGCAATAGGCCTGTAATTATTGCTGGACAGAATATCTCCGTACTTATTTTTGACCAGGGGCAAGATATATACCCTCATGAACTCTGCAGGGATATATGGCTATGAGCAAGCATGGCTGATAAGAGCAATGATATATGCAGACATACTACGTCAGTGGCATATTTTAAGTGCTCATTCGATAGGTCATCTACCCCTGACGCAGAACCAGTCTTTAACTCTTTAATTAACCTCTTTACTTCAGGAACTGATATCAAAGTATTTTCCCTTGTCTCCCCCACAGGCGTTTCGCTGCAATCTATCTTAAGATTATCCCTACTCACACTGTTAAGAATGTTAGAGTAGTGGTTTTTCCACAGCTTTGCAATTTCATCCTCCCCCGACACCCCATCGATATATACATATATATACACACACATATATATACTGTACTGTATATTAGGGTGCGTCAGAAAACATGAAGTTGTCACACGCCTTCGCTCGCTTGCAATTTTGATCCACTTAATGAGAAAACCTGGCAGTGTAAAAATCAGTTCAATATATCAATGTTTAGGGGTCGCGCACAGTGAATTAATAACCCTATTTATACCGGGTCGGGCCATATGATCTGGTTTATCAGTATATATGTCATATGGCCCCCACCTCGGCTGTTCTTTTCGTTTCTTCCACAGGTGGTTTGCTTAATGAAAATGGCGACGAAAAGTGCTAAGGAAGTAAAGAAGCTAGCTGATGAAATCTGGTTGTTGGGGAAACCAATCCCACGGTTCCCTGGGACTAAATTACCCAGCCGTGGTGAGTCCCTCGGAGTTATTTTCTATTTACACAAATCGGACCCTGAGCTCAAGAAGTGTATAAAACAAACTGCAACCATGATTTCCGAAGTCTGGGACAAGGCGAAAATACCAACGATCACGCCTTACCGAATCATCGACAAGCTCACCAAACTCCACCAGGAGTACAATGGCCTGCGGAAAAGCGCAAACAGATCCAGTGGGAAGGCTGTTGAAGATCGCGAGAAATTTGTGATGAGTTTGGAGGATCTATTCGACGTGGCACATCCGGAAGCGTTGAGCCTCATCAAAATCAAAGAGGACAAGGATTTTCTCATCGCTCAACGCCGGCCAGGACGCCCTGGAAGCATGCTTGGGGTAGACAAGAGATGGTGTGAACGGGAAGCGACGGAGAAGAAATTCGAGCAGGAGGACCAGCGTCGTCTGCGATCATTGGAGGAGCAAGGTGCAATGACCTCGACGGTCCAACTGGAGGACTCATCCTTTTCGGCATCGGAGTCATCATCGGAGAGCGAGGAATCGCCCGGTCCATCTCAAGTTCAGGGGGCGACAGGAGGAGCGCCTCTGCCGAAGAGAGCACGCAGTTGTATCAGCGGTAAAGTGGCTTCGGCTTTGGACAGGAAGCAGATCAGTGATCGACAAGCCACTCATGTTCTGCTTCCTTTTGCCGCTGATCTTGGTCAGATGTCAGGAAATTCGCCTTAAGCGCAAGTTCCATAAGGAGGAGGCGAATTGCTCACCGAAGATCCCTGGCAGCTGAGGTAAAGGAAAGCTTTTCTCCTACAGTTCCCTTGACACTGCATTGGGACGGAAAATTAATGTCAGACTTGACCGGCAGGGAGAAGATCGATCGTCTGCCAATCTTGGTCTCCGGAAAAGGTGTGGAGAAGATCCTTGCAGTGCCCAAGCTCACCGATGGGAAGGCGGAACAAGCAGCTACTGTGGAAGGTATCTTGATCTTCAAATGATTTCACAGACATGTCTTCCTCCTTCTGTGCATGAAGATTTTGACTTAATGGTAAACCACATTGGAGCATAAACCTTCATTACAAATGTTGCTAATGCACGATGGTTCTCTGATGTTTATCTTTAGCAATGTATAAGCGTAGAATTCGATTGGCTGTAGTTATCCACCTTGCATGAAATAAAGTTCCTGGATTTTTTGCAGACAAATCCTGAGAGCATTTACCTGAGCACACAGCTTTACAGATTTCAAGCAAATTCTTCTGGTCCGTACTTAAGTCTTCATTTGCTATGTATGGTATATCAGCTTCAATTTTATTAAGCGCTGCAACTTGAAGTTGTTCACAATTTTTCAGTGCTTTGCCAATTGTCCCAGAGAAGGTATCAGGTCCTGTTGTGCTCCCATCACTGTGATATAACGAGTGACGAAGTGGAAGTTCGTTAGCGTGCAAATGACATATTAGCCACTGCAAAGGTCTACCTAATGCCAATTCTAAGAGGCTAATAATTCCACTATGCCTTCCTGTGTTTACAGGAGTTCCATCACATCCAATAGCCACCAGTTCATCAATGTTTTGAACATTTCCTGATAAAAACTGAATTAACGAATCTTTAATACCATGAGCAGTACCAGAGACAGGTGCAATATGACCAACATAACAAGACCATGGTTCTCTTACTAAGGTTGTGTTCTTCAATGACCGACTTGTAATAATATTTTTTGCCTTGCTTGATATAACATTTTGTTTTATCTTTTCTTCCATCAAAATATAGAGCTTTTAAGTGTTCCTCATTATCTTCTTGTTGCATTTTACGCCGTATTTTCGTCCTTTCTCTCCTAATTTTACTCCTGTCAATTACGAGGGAGATATCCTGTTTTCCAATTAGGCCAACATCTTGCAGGGCAGCAGATGCCAAAGATGCACCTGCCCGGTCAAATATGCCGTATCTATCACAAATTTGTGCAACATTTCCTAAATTAACTCTCATTTGTTGATGCGAGTTAGACGGTGTAGCATCATCAACAGCTCTTGTTTGGGTCGGGTTTGATTCTTTCCATGAGCAAGCGAAATGTTCCCCTCCGAATCAGAAGAATCAAGGCCTAGGCCTACAGCATCATCATTGGTTGAAATGCTTTTGCTAATTCGAGAAAGTTCCACTTCTTTTCGTTTCATATTCTTTTTAAGTTTTTCTGTTGTTATTTTATCTATGTTCCCAACTGCCATTTTTCTATCTCCTCTTTGATCAGTGAGAAATTTTGCTTAATGCGAGGAACCTTTTTAGTTTTATCCCAGTGACATGAATCAAACTCACATTTGCAGCTAGCAATATCAAATAAATTTTTAACTTTTTCTCTGAACAACTGTAATTTGTTTTGATAATTTGGGTTTCCTTTTCTTCCTTTGTATGGCTTTATCAACACCATATATTTCTTATGATAGGAACGAATAAGCTGCAAAACTTTATTGTGAGAAACTGTTGGAATTGAGACCTTTACTCAAATATTTTCAATATCTAAAGCGACTCTTTCTGATATGTCAGACACTGCAGGATCTTTGTTATTATTAGTGAACTTTATGTCAGCTCTTACCCATAAATAATGTCTAAACATTTCTTCATAGGTTGGAAGCCTATTGCTATTTAGTTCTTTAGCAGCGCCAAAAACTGGACATATACTAGCGTCATTTACAACTTTTCCTAGGTATTCCAAATTGATATTCTAAAATTCATATTTTCGCTCCACCATATATATATATATAAATGAAAATGAAAAGGTTTATTGGCAGACTGTAGTCCATATGACAAATATTATTAATACAATGACAGTTCACATACTAAGGATAGAAATATATACAGTTGATTAGAAATAATACAGTAATTTCGATGTTAAGTGGAGCTACAGACAAACGTTTACGTACCAAGAATTCAATAGCTTAGAGGATAAACGGCAGAACTTATGGATAGCTTGGATAATCGGTTTGGTTGATTTTTTAATTCTTTGCATTAGACTGTATTTAGCACGTCTTGTTACCTTCGGGAAGCTTGGGACATTGCAGGTAGCAAACATTTGCGAAGATGAGCATCTCGGGGTTAATTTATGTAAGAGTCTAAAAGACTGCTGTACAGCAAATTTACAGTAGGGTTCTGCCAGAACCATTTTTATAATTCACCCAGAGATGCTGTCCATATACAGGGTGTCCCAGAATTAACTATCTATTTCAATGAAATCGGACAAATTGAATAAAACTGACATAATTTTGTGTTTATTACTAAATTATGATACAAAAACAAATAGATTTATAAATCATAAGTCAAAACTTTATTTACTTGAATGTGATAAGCCTTTTTCATCAGTGTCGAACGCAAGATTCTATGAACTGTTGTCTTGGATATGTTGAGTCTTCGACCGGCCTCCCTAACCGAAGTTGTTGGTTCATCCTCAAACAATTGTCGTACCTGTTCGGTACTGTTACGTGCTGTCCTTGGGCGTCCTCTTCCCACCTCGTCGTGTACGGATCCAGTTCTTTTAAATTTGTTCACAAGTTCACGAATCGCTTTGTCTGAAGGACCGGTTCTGTGGAATCTTCTTGTAAATTTTTCTCTGATTTCATTACATTGCATTCCTTTGATACAGGTTGTTACAACAAAGATGCGTTCTTGTGTATTCATTATTAATAGGGTTCTGAAAGAGAATGAAAATAAAACTATGAAAAACTATGAAAAAATTATGAAAATAAAATTATTAAAAAAATTTAGAAATTTATACATTTTTAACACATATTAAACACGATAAACATAAATAAAAGAGTGTTTTTAAAAAATTTGTCCGATTTCATTGAAATAGATAGTTAATTCTGGGACACCCTGTATATTAATGCAGAAAGTACGAAAGTGTCTTTAGCTTCACTTGTACAGAACCGGAAGTTCCTTATAGTCATATTCGCTTTAGCACAAAGGCTTCGAGATTGTTTTCTTATATCTGGGTCATCATTCAAGGAGCTGGTAATAGTTTGACCCAAATACTTAATCTCTTGTACTTCCTCAATTACTTCACCTTTCATTTTAAACCTAATATCAGCTGGCTGATTACAGCTTTTAGGATGAAATTGCATAACCTTAGTTTTTGTAACATTAAAAAGAATATCATGTTTCTGCGAATACACTTCGCAGACTTATAGTAGCCGATCCAGACCTTTAACAGAGGGACTTATTAACACCGTATCATCGGCATGAACTAAGTTATTTATCCTTGTGTTATCTATACTTTATCCCACTGCTGGCTCATTAAGTGGAGCAATTAATCCGTCAATATACACATTAAACAGCATAGGGAAGAGCAAGGAGCCTTCTCTCACCCCGCAAGAGGAACCAAGACATTCGGAGAGTACATTGCCCCACCTAACGGTAAAACATTGGTGGGAATACCAAAATTTCAATAAATTTAATATGTACATTGGAACCTTCCTGTCTTCTAGTTTTTTAAATAAAATATTGTGGTTCACTCTATCATATGCCTTACTTATATCTAGGAAACAGCTATAAATAGCTGAATTACTGTCAATGTATTTAGATATTGTTTCGTTAAGTACATAGATACACAGGTCAGTTGAGTGGGACCTTTTAAAACCAAACTGATTAGATGTCCATAGGTAATCATTTAATCGGAGTAACAAGAGTTTTTCTAGTAGTTTCGAGAAACTACTACATTTTATATATATATATATATATATATATTTTATATTTACTTTGAAAGCTAAATTGCTTGCATCTTCATATAAATTTTATTAAAATCTGATAATTTTGCATATAGTAAAATTAAAATATTTGTAAATAAAAATGTAAAATCAAAACAAAATTTTTATCGCCCCATAAATAAAAACTCCATTCATGAATAGTCCCGCGGTATTCGCTTATACTCGAAAAAATATTAAGTAGATATCAGTTTAGGGAATTTTTATCTTATAAGCTTCGATTTAATTAATTGTATGTTCAGAGGAGAGTGGAGGAAATTTGGAATTTCCAGCGTGTTCCCTAATTATGCACATTTTTCTTAAGGACTTTTGACAAAGTTTGTTTATAATTAGAGAATATGGCAGAGATATACGCGATCCAAGAGTTTTAAGGGTAAATGGGCGATTTCATAAAGGAAAATTTAGTTATAGTCGGTACAAAAAATGCTTTGCATACTGTGCACGTCATTTTTACAACAGATTTTCAGGATTATTTCTCACTTCACGTGATAGCAGTTTCATTCGCTGTCTGCAAGTATACTCCAAATGAGAATGATTTAACTTAACCTATAATTAATCTAACCTATCCTTAACTTACTTAACTTTACCAAAATGAACCTAACCTACACTTAATCTAAATCAAAACGGAAGTAGGAAATCCAAGGATGAGAATCGGACTGTCATGAGGATGAATGCCACTTTTATTTGGCACTTACTAAATATACATCACTTGATACCTATTCCAACAGAATCATATAAGCAAAGGAATGCGTGTAATAAACAGATTTAGTTCGGGAGAGGGACCATTGTATCCGCTTTACAAAGGTCTCAATATTGAATTATGGCTCGCCTTTACTAAACTTGGCGTCTCTATTCGGTCAAGTTAAACTTCAAATTGAGAAAGTATGGAAATTATTCCTTCGTTATGCTGTTTCATGACTTGTTCGTATTGAAACTGATTTGTACTCTTTGTACTTTGTACTTTATTTTCTCTTTCATTTTATTACTTTTATATTTTGAAGGCGATGTTTTTTTTTATTAATTTTTTATTCACCCTTTCAAATGAAAACAATGTCAACATTATGTAAGTTAAATGAATATTCATGTTCTTAGAATACGTAATTTCCGTCGGATCTCCTTCTTTGCTTTTATCTTCAGAGTATTAAAAACGACAAAAGACAAAATTAAGTTTCTATTTTGACCAAAACTTCATTTCTGCTTTGTAATTTCATGTTTTTGAAAACTCTATTAATGAACAAATCTTGGAGTGTGAAATTAATCCTAGAGAAAATAATAAAATTTTATTAACTGCCTTCTCGTTTAGCAATTTTTATATTTTTTATTTCCGAGTTTCTGGAACATTATGAAATTACCTCCATTTTGTTACAATTCCGACCGTATGCGCCTCAGTGGTGTAGTGGTTAGCGTCGCTGACTACGAATCCATCTTCCCCGGGATCGAGACCCGGTAACGGCAGCCGGCGCGCAGGAAAACCCAGATGTTCATCCTTCCAAAAAATAAAGAAAGTGGTTGGTAGATAAATGGGTACCCTGGGTGTCCTAGTGGTTAAGACGCTGGGATGCTGGTGGGGCGTGGTTCGGATTCCACGTTAAACTGTAGGTCTAAGGTTGAGTGAAAAGCTTAACCTTCGTCAGAATGAACAATTCGGGCGGAAGCTAACCAAAGGTTATAAACCTTTAAATAAGAGCTTAGTAAAATCGAAAGTCAAACTGAAAAGCAAAATTAAAACATAACATTACATACACTTCAGGGGTTTTTCAAACAATATCCAATAGACAATGCGATGTCTATATTACAATTACAGTCGAAATTAAAAACAGCAAATTTGAATGGATTTTCCTGGTTTCGTCCGTGAGGAAAAAACACATTAACCCGAAGCAGAACTTGCATACATGCAGATCACTTCGAAAATTTTAATTAAGTGAATATAAATAACGTTGAAACTTTCCTAAAATTTAAATGAAATCCAGTATTTTCAAATGAGAAAAAAAAATTTCGAAAATGCAATTTACTTTGCTG
Organism: Bathynomus jamesi; assembly: GCA_023014485.1. NCBI lineage: Eukaryota > Metazoa > Arthropoda > Malacostraca > Isopoda > Cirolanidae > Bathynomus > Bathynomus jamesi. Next base: position 384,692 of record JAJOZX010003827.1, read on the forward strand.
AAATGAAGACTGCAAAATTTAAAGGAAAGTCGAAACAAAATCACCCACATATAAAAAAGCAAAAATAACTTAAAGAATGAACACTTTTCAGTTTAATATTGGAGTGGATTAATTTGAAACTTTTTCGTTCGTGTGCTCTGTATCGTCATTTATTTATAATTATTAAAAACACATTATCTGTGTAAAAATTAAAGTAAAAAATAAAATCCCCAAAAGCACAAAGATAAAAAAAACAAAAACCGCAAAGCTTTTTGAAAGAACTTACTCTCTTCCTTCAGGTGGCAAGACTAAAATTGACAGTAACCGTCAGAATTTCGAAAATGAAAGCTAAAAACTCATGCCTCAGGCATCTCAAACGGGCATAAAATGTTCCGAAAAGCAGGAGATTTTAAAATCCTAAGGTTGGTGATAAGATCGAGTGAGAAAGTTACGTGTTTTATATTAAAATTGTCGGTATTTTTTATAATAATAAAGGACTCAATAGGTTTTTTTTATCATTATTATTAATGTTTAAAAATAACTGAGCGTTATTAATATTACTTTCATGTTCACTATTCAAACGACGTTTGGGCAGGGCCAAGTTTTCGTCGGCCGTATTTAAGCAATATTTATGGTGATGTGGGCGTCTTTTGAAATCAGTAGTTTCGCCAATATGGAATGTACATGGAATCTTATATACTCCAGCATTAAAAGAAGGTTTAGATACTTTTTTGTAGGAAACTAAGAGTGAAACAAGAAATCTGTGATACCAGATTAAGTTGAAGAAGAACGACGTCCCGCACTGGTTGCGCATTAAAAGGGACCACCAGAACATCCAGAAAAATCTTATTTTTGGCAGCATTATTAGAAAACTTCTTTTCGGCAGTTCGCGAGGCCTTGTCAATAAAAGTGAAAGGATATCCCATTTTCAGAAAAAATTCTTGATTTAGTAATATTCGGAGACAATATAAGAGAGGCTACATGTGGGGGCTACATATACTAAGGGCAGGCAAAAACATTTCCATAAGAACACATTTTTTATAGGTAAACTATATCGTATTTCATTATGAAAAGATCTCAACGCACACACACACACACACACACACACACACACACACACACATATATATAATATATATATGGTTATATAAAACATATGGAAAATGATCGATAAATTGGTACCAAACCTCAAACTAAACCCAATTACCATTTAAAGAACGCTGGAAAATAGGAAAGGCGGAATGTGTGGTGTTCCCAAATTAAAGGCCCGACAAGGGACCTCTTCAACACTGAAGGAAAATAGTTTGGTTGTCAGGGGCCAAGACTTTTTAACCAGTTTCCAAAGGACCTTAGAAACGTTACAGGGGTCAAGTCTTCAAGAGAAGACTAGATGCCTGGCTCAGGACAGTACCAACTCACTCCTCCACCAGGCCAGGACTAGAGGCGGTGCCACCAGCTTGATCTTCGTGTGAAGAGAGACCAACACACGGAACATCAACGAGGAACGAGGGATGGGGGTCGAATACACATAAGCAAATACGAACACAAATACAAATACACTCCTACAGGGAATATCAAATACAAATACACTCCTAGAGGTAATATCAAATACAACTAAAAAATATTTCAGTTTATGAATTATCAAATACAAATACGAAGTCTCAAATACAAATACGCATCATTACTTCCATTGCCATATGATATAATACTGTCAAAAAATATGCCGGCAACTATCTTATTGCAGTGCTTACAAATCACTGTTTTGATTGGAAAAAATCGAACTTTTTCTCTCATCAAAGATGTATACACACTTTTCTAGACCAGGTTTGTACGCTGATTCCAAATCTATTTTCGGTTTTCCTCTAGCACATCAGTTATCGAAATATGACTAATGTTAATTTCAGCACAATTTATCGTAAAAGTACAACTTTATTCATAAAAAGAAATGTACAACCTAAAAACGTTGCGAGTATGATTTTCTTTTGTAAACCTTGTCCGATCGTCGCGGTACAACATACAGCAGTAGTCTGCCAGTATACTTTCGTTCCAGAAACCATGGTAGCGATTTTCCATTGACTGGAAGTGTTCCCCCATGTTCGTCACTCACCACGCCAAGGTTTTCGGGAAAGAAATCTAGATGTTAATGTAAAAAATGTATTTTCAAGGACATGCGACAGCCCATTTCTTGATATGCATCGAGCAGTTTCTGAACTCCATCTTTGTATGCAGGAGACTTGTGGTTACCCAAGAAGTTTCCACAAATCCATTTGAAACCTGCCATGCTTTTAGTTCTAAGGCATTGAGGCTTTCTTAAAAGCCTTCATCTTGCAGAACCTCCCTGATTTGGGGCCCCACAAAGATTCCCTCTTTTAATTTCGCAGCACCGATGTTTGCAAATTTCTCAATAAGGTATCGAAACTCTCTCGAATTCGCCTTACCCATCGCTTTCACAAAATTTTTCATCAAGCCGAGCTTAATGTGGAGATGTGGCAGGAAAATCTTCTTTGGATGAACTAAAGGAACACACTGGACACTGCCCGTTCCTGGCTCGTATGTGCTTCTTTGATGCCAGTCACGTCTGATGTAATGATCCGCGGTAGCACGGCTGTCCCATAGGCATAGGAAACAACAGTATTTCGTGAACCCTCCTTGCATGCCCATTAACATACCAATGACTTTGAGATCACCACAGATATTTCATTGATGAATGCTGTATTGGATTGCTTCGAGTAGTATATTCATGTTATCGTATGTCTCCTTTAGATGGACGGAGTTGGCGATCGGGATGGGCGGCTTTAAGTTCCCGTTATGCAGGAGAACCGCTTTCAAGCCTCGCTGTGAGGAATCAATGAAGAGGTGCCACTCATAGGACGTGGCAATAGCAGAGCGGGTCGTCTACTGTAAAGAATGTCGCCAAGAGTCACAGCTGCAGTGGTTCAACACTTAAGTTGTAACATGGAACTTATTAATACAAAACAATTATATGCATTTATGATACTGCCTCAATACAAAACCTTCTTCGTTTCTAAATAATATGTGTTTATTACTATATCAGTGTTGTTGATGTAGAAATAGCATTTGCTTCGGATATAACAATGCCATACCAGTAGTACCCATTCAGCTGTCGTCCATTTGCCAATTGGAAGATATTCTAAGCAGTGACGTATGAAACCTACAGATGCCCATCAATCTGGTAATGTTATAATTTTATTAAAATTTTAATATGCATCAAAACATTGTTTTTTTCATTCATAAACCGCCTATATATGTATTTATATATATATATCAGGTTTTTGCTCTCTTTGTTATAACACAAAATAATATCTGAATCTATGTTCAATATTAAATGTAAATAAATAAATGAATCAATTTGGAATTTGCTCAGGACGCAATAATGCCGACCAAATGCTCTGATCGTTCAGGACGACAGGCTTGCCAATACATTGAACGCTGTCATCACATCCAAAGTTTTATGTTTTAGTTTTTACAAGACCATTTTTTATTCACTTCATTGTTAATATATCATATATCCCCTTCTTGAATTTATATTCAATTATTCATTTATATTTCCTTAGTAATATGTAAACCAGTGTAATGAATGGAAATAATTATGTTCTAAAGACATTTGGTAATGATTCAACAAACCAATCAGCGCTAAACACCAGATTCATTCATAAAATGTTACAATCGTTTGTGTACACACAACATATATATGCGAGGTGTCGCTATTTGTTCTCAAGAGTTTCCTACGAATAATAAGCGTAACTCTACAGAGACATACATTTTTGTCATCTTGCCTTTTCCCTTCATTCCCTGACGAGGTGTACTGTTGAATGCACGAAGAATCTTGGAATCCTTTTTCCTTTTCCTTGTGGGTTTGCATCATGTATATTAACATATTAATTTATTCAACTATAAAATAAATATAAATGAATATATATTATGTAGTGCCTAACTTATAGGCACCACTTTTTTAGGCTCCGGTAATTTATGATTAAATAGGCTGACAGAAACTGAAGAGTTAATTAATTGGGATTAACCCTGATCTTTCAATCAAAACAAGGAAAAAGGATAGACCGCCCGTTTTTTTCTTTAATTACAAAACAAACAAATGTCACTATAAATAACATTAATTTCAAATGCTTAAATTGAGTGTGCAATAATATAATTAAATTATATGAATTAAATGTTAAGTATATTGAAGGATAAATGCATAGTATAGAAATGGATATTAAATAGATTAAACAAATCGTAAGATGACGTGCAAATGAATTTCAGAGTACTTTCAGAGTACAAAGTGAGGGTAGGCTGAGGCATAGACTTGTTAAAAATATATGTTACACCTTCGAATAGTGAAGGTGGTTGAGTGGTAAATCTTGAAGAGGTGAGATTTGTTTGTCGTAGAAGCGCTCTCAAGCAGTTGACCCGTTTTAAGCCTCGATGCTAAATAGTCCCCGAAAACAAAATACTCTTACACTGTGATGAAACTCCAGCCGAGGACATTCTAATTTGCGGAGATTTTAATTTCCCATTCATAACATGGAAGAAAAATGACGAAGTCATATATGTTGAGAAGTTCATGGCAACATTACCAAAGATGATAGAACCCAAGCAATAATGGTATTAGATATGATGGAACATTACGCCCTTACTCAGGAAATCTGTGAAGCCACTAGAAAAGAGAACGTTTTGGATTTAATTTTGACAAATAACAATGAGATAATAATAAATAAAGAGGTAATGCACACAAATTTCTCCAACCATAAAATAAGCGATATGCAATTGAAGTTAGCACCCAGAGGTCCGAAAACGCATCCCAGAGAGGCAGAAGGAATATTTGAAGGCTTAAACATAAATTCAAAGAAAGTAGATTGGGAAAGGGGAAATAAAGATTTAAAGGAAGGAAGTAAATTGGCAATTGCTACTTCACGAGAAGACTCCAGAAGAAATACCTACTAGGTATAATGAAGACTGAAACCAAACCTATATTACGGAAGCATGTTCCAGAGAGACAAAAAAAGAAGACGTAGCAAGCTTGAAAGAAAAATCAGGACACTATTTCGACAAGGAAAGCAAACCGTAAAACATCTCCACAGATGCAAAACTGATGCAAGGAGACTCAAACTAGAGAGTAAACTAGGCGAAATAGAAATGAACCAAAAGCAAACATTCACACATAAGACAAACAAGAAGGAAAACAAGGTAACAGAAAACAAAAAATAACCCAAAATACTTCTACACGTTTGCGAAAAGGAAAAATGCAGTGTAAAGAGAGTATTGGTCCGTTGATAGACGGGGATACCAAGCACACAAATGACTACAAAAAAATAAGAGAATTTAACTGTGTTTAGCACCCCAAAGTCCGAGATGAAAATAGAAAAACCAGACGAATTTTTCGACATTGATACAAATCAGCCAAGGACAAATTCTGGCACAAACCTATTAATAGACTTCGAGTTCTCGGAAAGAGATGTAATTAAGGCTCTATCACAGATAGAGACAATTCGGCAACAGGGCCAGACACATGGAGTCCCACGTTTCTGAAGAAATGTAAAGAGAGTATTGCCAAACCGCTATACTTACTATGGAGGAAATGGAGGAAATCACTCGACACAGGACAAATTCGACTTCCATTAAAGAATGCGAACCAGGAGAAAATATTGGAAACACTGTGCGAGGACAAAATATAGGTGTAATCTATACTGACTTTGCTAAAGCCTTCAATAAATGTGACCATGGAATCATAGCACACAAACTTAAGAATACAGGAATTACTGGAAAACCTAGGAAAATGGATATTTAATTTCTTGACGCAAAGAACATAAAGAGTGGTGGTAAATTGAGTCAAATCGGAAGTCTCGGAAGTAGAGAGGTCCGTCTCACAAGGTACAGTATTAGCTCCCTTACTGTTCATATTCATAATAATGATTGCAGATATTGATATAGATATCAATGACAGGATTGTATAATGTTTCGGAGATGACCTGAAGATATGCAAGGAAATATTGAACGAAGGTGATATAGAAAAATTACAAAACGACATTGAAACATTATTCCAGTGGGCAGAAGACAACAATATGAAGGTCAACGAAGAAAAATTCCAACTTCTAAGATATGGTCATGACGAGCTACAGAATAAAGGGTACAAAACTCTGCAAGCCAAATAAATAACACCAAATCCACAAGTCAGGATGTAGAATTCAGAGCGCAGTATAACATCAAAATTAAAACGGCTACAAAAATAATGGGAAACATTTGGAGGAGTTTCCGCAGCAGAAATGCTCAAATTATGGAAGAGTCTAGTCTTACCAATAACTGAGTATTGCTCAGTACTCACAAGCCCATACAAAAAACGAGACATTGCGAATATTGAAGCGATACAAAGGATTTTTATGTCTAAGATAGGGGAAACGGAAGGTGAAGACTACTGGTCTCGAAAGAAGGCGCGAGCGGTACACAATAATATACATATGGAAAATACTTGAGGGCTTTGTCCCGAACCTTAGAAATGAAATAGAAACAAATTGGAATGAGAGAGAGGCAGATTTTGTACTGTCCCAGCTGCGGTGGGACAAGGGGCCATGAAAACGAGGATGGAGAATACCCTCAGAATAAGAGGCCCAAAGCTTCTCAATGCTCTCCCAAAAGAAGTGAGGAATCTCCATCACACCGACTTGAATAGCTTCAATAACCAGCTGGACAGAGTCCAGGGCAGGAAGAGATCAGAGAGCAATTCCCTCCTTCACCAAATCACAAAAATTAGGCGGGATGCTGCAGAGGGTCGACCGCAGGTCGATCCTGAACCGTCGTTCGAACTCACATAAAGTAACATAGAGTAAGTAATATATATATATATATATATATATGTATACTGTGTGTATATATATATATATATATATATATATTATATTATATATATATTTACTATATATATATATATATATATATATGTATACTGTATATATATATATATATATATATATATATATATAAGCAAACAACCACAGGGAAAAGGAAACACAAAGTCCGAGCGCTTTCGTGATATATTCACATTATCAAGGAAGAACAGAAAATAGACGAAGATTACAAAGTAAATGAGTTAAATAGACAAGCAAAAAATTCACAATCGGCACCTCAAATTAAAGGCCTTAAAGCCCTCTAAAGATTTTTTCAATTGATAACATAATCTGTAGGCTGCTAAATTACAAATTTAAAAGAAGTATACTGTATACATGAAATTAGACAAAGAAACCAATACAGAGAACAAAAATTATTATAATGGTTATTAACACTAATATTTAATTAAAGCACGCAATTAATTGGCAAGAATTTAATGAAAACGAATAGATAACGTAGATAACAAATAGATAACATAATCTGTAGGCTGCTAAATTACTATATAGATGAAATTAGACAAAACACCAGTACAGAAAACAAAAATTATTATAATGGTTATTAACACTAATATTTAATTGAAGTAGGAAATTAAGTGGCCCGAAATTAATGAAAACAAAGGGAATGTTGCCATCGTCTTACAGATTATTACAAAATTTCTACAAACAGTCTGGGAAAAAAAAAAAAAAAATTGTTTTCCCAAAAGCAACGCAGTTCAAAAGTCCAATAAACCCCCAGCACCCAAAGATTATACACGAAAGAAATATTACAATCAAAATAGACACATAAGAATGTTAACAGTTCTTACAATAATATTTATTTATTTAACCAGGGCAAACCATTAAGGGGCAAGAATGCAGTTAAGAAAACAGTAGGCCCTTCGCCAGCTTTCTGACAATGCACGAATCTAATTTGTACAACCCAGGGCTAATATTAAGGACCAAATCCGCATTATTCTTGATCACACTTGATTCCAGTATATTTCTGCTAACAATAGATTTACTAAACCTTAATTTGGAAGCATTTTTCCAATCAATGGGATGATTAGTATCTCTTACGTGAATGAAAATGGCGTTAGATTCCTGGCCACTTCTTATACTGTATTGATGCTGTTTAATACGTAACTGAAGGGTCTTACCAGTATGGCCAATGTAAAATTTATTACATATTGTGCAAGGGATTTTATATACACAACCATGTTCACTTAAAGGGGAGTTCTTAATCAATGAATTCTTAATTACATCTAAATTTTTCAACGCAATATTTACGTTAAAAGTCCTCAGCAAATTCGGCAGATCAAGGAAATTTTCTCTGAATGGTAACACTAAAACTTTTTTTGTGTTATAAGGAATCTTATCCTTTACTTCGTAGAAGGTTTTCTTTGCCATTTTTAAGGACTTATCTATGCAGTTCTTTGGGTATTTTAAATCAAAAGCAATTTTGTATATTTTACTAATTTCGTCGTCAATGAACTCAGGGCTACAAATTCGTAGGCCTCTTAGAAATAAAGTAGAAAGAACGGATCTTTTACATTAATGTGGTGATCAGAATAATAATGTATATAGGAACAATTATTAGTGGGTTTTCTGTAAATATTTTACTTAAACTTTTTTCCAGACCTATATATTAAAACATCTAAAAAAGGGATCGAAGAATCTTTTTCTATTTCAACTGTAAAATTGATAGAGGGAATTAAATTATTAAGTTTGGGTAAGAATTCATTGAGATTTAAAGTCACTGGCCAAAGACAAAGAACATCATCTACATATCTAAACCATGGAACATAATTTGGCAGAATCTTCCTTAATAACTTACTTTCAAAAAACTCCATATATAAGTTACTCAAAATGGGGGAGAGAGGGTTTCCCATCGCCATACCAAATTTCTGCCTAAAATATTCATTATTGAACACAAATTTTGAGTCTACTATGCACAGCTTAATTAATTCTATAATTGTGGCCACAGGTAATGGCAAATTATGCTTAACCAATTCTTCCGAAAGAAACACTAATAGATCCTCCACCGGGACTCTTGTAAATAAAGCGTTAACATCAAAGCTTACCAATCTAAAATTGTAATTGACTGACACTATTTAATTTTTCACAAGGTTTACATTATTATTTATGTGTGATTGTGAAATTGTGCCAAGGAGAGGATTAAGAATGGAGACAAGCCATTTGGATAGCTTATATGAGATAGATCCTATAGAACTAACCCTCTATTCCAAATTGTCCACAGAGGTTTTTCGACTCTTATGAAGCTTTAAGAAAAGATCAGAATCTACATATAACCAAAGCTGATAAATCAAATGCCTTAGTGATCCTCAATAAAGACGTTTATCTAGGAAAAATGTATGATCTTTTGAATGATGCGGACACTTACGTGAAATTAAGGAACAATCCCCTTGAAACTGTGAACAGTGCATTTAACAAGAAAATTAAACAACTTTTGAAGGGGAATGAAATGTTACTTAAACAGTTTTTGAGTACTTCACCGTCATTACCTTATATGTATGGTCTGATTAAAACTCATAAGCCAAATAATCCTGCAAGGCCTATTGTTAGTTCTATAGGATCTATCTCATATAAGCTATCCAAATGGCTTGTCTCCATTCTTAATCCTCTCCTTGGCACAATTTCACAATCACACATAAATAATAATGTAGACCTTGTGGAAAAATTAAATAGTATCAGTGTCAATTACAATTTTAGATTGGTAAGCTTTGATGTTACCGCTTTATTTACAAGAGTCCCGGTGGAGGATCTATTAGTGTTTCTTTCGGAAGAATTGGTTAAGCATAATTTGCCATTACCTGTGGCCACAATTATAGAATTAATTAAGCTGTGCATAGTGGACTCAAAATTTGTGTTCAATAATGAATATTTTAGGCAGAAATTTGGTATGGCGATGGGAAACCATCTCTCCCCCATTTTGAGTAACTTATATATGGAGTTTTTTGAAAGTAAGTTATTAAGGAAGATTCTGCCAAATTATGTTCCATGGTTTAGATATGTAGATGATGTTCTTTGTCTTTGGCCAGTGACTTTAAATCTCAATGAATTCTTACCCAAACTTAATAATTTAATTCCCTCTATCAATTTTACAGTTGAAATAGAAAAAGATTCTTCGATCCCTTTTTTAAATGTTTTAATATATAGGTCTGGAAAAAAGTTTAAGTACAATATTTACAGAAAACCCACTAATAATTGTTCCTATATACTGTACATTATTATTCTGATCACCACATTAATGTAAAACGATCCGTTCTTTCTACCTTGTTTCTAAGAGGCCTACGAATTTGTAGCCCTGAGTTCATTGACGACGAAATTAGTAAAATATACAAAATTGCTTTTGATTTAAAATACCCAAAGAACTGCATAGATAAGTCCTTAAAAATGGCAAAGAAAACCTTCTACGAAGTAAAGGATAAGATTCCTTATAACACAAAAAATGTTTTAGTGTTACCATTCAGAGAAAATTTCCTTGATCTGCCGAATTTGCTGAGGACTTTTAACGTAAATATTGCGTTCAAAAATTTAGATGTAATTAAGAATTCATTGATTAAGAACTCCCCTTTAAGTGAACATGGTTGTGTATATAAAATCCCTTGCACAATATGTAATAAATTTTACATTGGCCAAACTGGTAAGACCCTTGAGTTACGTATTAAACAGCATCAATACAGTATAAGAAGTGGCCAGGAATCTAACGCCATTTTCATTCACGTAAGAGATACCAATCATCCCATTAATTGGAAAAATGCTTCCAAATTAAGGTTTAGTAAATCTATTGTTAGCAGAAATAAACTGGAATCAAGTGTGATCAAGAATAATGCGGATTTGGTCCTTAATATTAGCCCTGGGTTGTACAAATTAGATTCGTGCATTGTTAGAAAGCTGGCGAAGGGCCTACTGTTTTTTTAACTGCATTCTTGCCCCTTAATGGTTTGCCCTGGTTAAATAAATAAATATTATTGTAAGAACTGTTAACATTCTTATGTGTCTATTTTGATTGTAATATTTCTTTCGTGTATAATCTTTGGGTGCTGGGGGTTTATTGGACTTTTGAACTGGGTTGCTTTTGGGAAAACAATTTTTTTTTTTTTTCCAGACTGTTTGTAGAAATTTTGTAATAATCTGTAATACGATGGCAACATTCCCTTTGTTTTCATTAATTTCGGGCCACTTAATTTCCTACTTCAATTAAATATTAGTGTTAATAACCATTATAATATTTTTTGTTTTCTGTACTGGTGTTTTGTCTAATTTCATCTATATAGTAATTTAGCAGCCTACAGATTATGTTATCTATTTGTTATCTACGTTATCTATTCGTTTTTCATTAAATTCTTGCCAATTAATTGCGTGCTTTAATTAAATATTAGTGTTAATAACCATTATAATAATTTTTGTTCTCTGTATTGGTTTCTTTGTCTAATTTCATCTATACAGTATACTTCTTTTAAATTTGTAATTTAGCAGCCTACAGATTATGTTATCAATTGAAAAAATCTTTAGAGGGCTTTAAGGCCTTTAATTTGAGGTGCCGATTGTGAATTTTTTGCTTGTCTATTTAACTCATTTACTTTGTAATCTCCGTCTATTTTCTGTTCTTCCTTGATAATGTGAATATATCACGAAAGCGCTCGGACTTTGTGTTTCCTTTTCCCTGTGGTTGTTTGCTTATTAATAAGGTCACGTGTTATTTTGTGATTTTAGTGCATATATATATATATATATATATATATATATATATATATATATATATATATATATATATATATATATATAAAGGGTGATCCAGAGAAATGGGACCCAAAAGAAACCCCTGTAACTCTTAAAGTATAAGTCCTTTTATAAAATCATACGCATCATTCGAAAGAGGATAGTTACAAGTTTGTACAGGATTGTATAGGTTTTGACAATAGAAGACAAGATAAGATACAAAATAAAAGTGTTAGTTAAAACTAACCCTTCAAGATGACTGCATGGACTGTGGAACGGCTGCGTTTCATAACTGAGCAATATTATGAGCATGGAAGAAGTGTAATTTCAGCTCAAAGATCTTTCAAGACAAAATTGTCGTTTCTGGGCAACAGAAAATCCATTGAATATTACCGAAGTCCCGTTGCATAGTCAGCGTGTAACTGTTTGGTGTGGTCTTACTGCATCTCAGATCATAGGGCCGTACTTTTTCGAGGATTCCACCGGAAACACGGTCACTGTAAATGGTGATCACTACGAAGAAATGTTGACCGATTTCCTTATTCCTAAATTAAGAGATCTTTGTCTAGAAAACCACTGGTTCCAACAAGACGGAGCTACCTGAAATACCACGAGGAACTGCATGGCAGTTTTGCGTCAAACGTTTCCAGGCTAGTTAATCTCAAGATTTGGAGACGTTGAATGGCCCGCAAGGTCTCCGGATTTTTCTCCCTTAGATTATTATCTCTGGGGATATTTAAAGAGTAGGGTCTACAGAAATAACCCAACGACCTTGCAAGAATTGAAGGCCGCCATCACAAATGAGATACAGGCCATACCACCGCACACTCTTGCAAAAGTGATGCAGAACTTACAAGCGAGAACACTGGAATGCTTGGCAACTAATGGAGCACATTTGAAAGGAGTCATTTTTAAAAAATAAATATTTCATAATAAACTTTTAACTCTACTCTTTCGAATGATATATAGTTTTTATGAAAGGAATTAAATATTAAGAATATTTGGCTTTTTTTTATGGGTCCCATTTATCTGGATCACCCAATATATATATATATATATATACAGTATATATATATATATGTGTGTGTATTCAGAGAAGCATGAAAGCGATTGATCTCGGGATAATAATGACAGATGATGCGAAATTCGAAACACAAAATCAGATAGCGATAAATAAAGCAAAAAGAGTCGCCGGACAGGTTCTAAGAACGTTCAAGAGAAGGGACAGGACAGTAATGATTCCCCTGCTAAAAACACTGATTATACCAAAACTTGAATACTGCTCAGTTTTGACGTCCCCATATAAAAAGGAAGAAACTAATAAACTAGAAGAAACGCAAAGGCATTTCACAGCCAAGATTGATGGCTGCAAAGAACTCAACTACTGGGAAAGACTACGTAAACTAAATCTGTACTCACTGGAAAGAAGAAGAGAGAGGTACATCATAATCTACATATGGAAAATGATCGAAAAACTGGTACCAAACCTAAAACTAAACCCAATTACCATTCAAACAACACTGGAAAATAGGAAAGGCAGAATGTGTAGTATTCCCAAATTAAAAGCACGACAAGGGACCTCCTCAACCCTGAAGGAAAATAGCTTGGTTGTCAGGGGGCCAAGACTTTTCAACCAGCTTCCTAAGGACCTCAGAAACGTAACGGGGGTCAAAGTTGAAGTCTTCAAGAAAAGACTGGATGCCTGGCTCAGGACAGTACCAGATGAGCCGGGCGTGCCTGGCTATGTACGGTGGAGAGCGCAAGAAAGTAACTCGCTCCTCCACCAGGCCAGACCTAGAGGCGGGGCCACCAGCTTGACCTCCATGTGAAGAGAGACCAACACACGAAACAACATAAGGTATATATATATATTGCTGCTCATAAGTACTCGTACAGAGAAATATCTCCGTTATATTCGTTCTTATCTTTTGTACCATGGATAGGATAATTATAAAAAATTTACCGTTCGTTTGGAAAATTTTAACAAATAAAAAAATTAATTCAACTCCAACATATAATGTAAAATATGAAAGAATTTCAGGAAAATTAAAAAAAAAAAAAATGCAAAATTTTTCGTTCATTTCTTTACAAAATTATTTTCTACTTTGTGTGTCCATCTTAGGCTTGAAGAATTTAAATTTCCTATCGATATAATTGGCTGTCCATTGATTAGAGGCAGTAAGGAATTTTGAATTCTGGAATTTTCTCTTTCATTCTTCATAGAAGATGGCTAACTACACAAGCCATCATTAAGCAAAGGGTGGTCGTGGTAAAGAGTTGTATCCAGCTCTTAAGAGATCTGTTATTGCTGCACACGAGTCTGGAAAGAGTTATAGAAAGATAAGAGAAGAACTTCGAATTCCATTTACAACGGTTGCTGCAGTTATACAAAAATAGAAAGGCTTTGGAACAATCAAAACTCTACCAAGGTGTGAACCACTTTGCAAGGTTTCAGAAGGTACAGCTAAACGGATTGAAGGAATGGCTGCTGCAAATCTACGAGTGAGTAGAGGTGATATTTGCCAAATATTAAGACTGCCAAAGATCCATGTTCATCTCTCTACTGTACGTAGTACACTAAGAAAGCATGGTCTGCATGGAAGAGTTTAAATTACGCCAAGGATCAACAAAATGATGGATTTGTATTCTGGAAGAAAGTTCTCTGAACAGACGAGACCGAAATTTAATTATTTGGGGAATACGAGCAACGGTATGTTTGGTGAAAATCAAATAGTGCATTCGAGGTAAAAAAAAAAAACATTCTTCCTTCAGTGAAACATGGTGGTGGTAGCTCGCTTCTTTGGGGATGCTTTAGTTCCTCTGGTTCATGGAAGCTTGTTGTCATCAAGGGAAACTTGAACTCCAAGAAATATCAGGAAATTTTAGAAAATTTATTGCCTTCAGTTCGGGAGTTGAGAATGGGTTGCAAATGAGTATTGCAACAAGAAATAATCCAAAACAAAAAGTAAGAGCACCATGAAATGGCTTCAACAAAAGAATTTTGAGGTTCTCGAGTGGCCCAATCAAAGCCCAGATCTCAATTTAATCGAGAATTTATGGTTTGATTTGAAAAAAGCTGTCCGCAAGAAAAACCCTTCGAATCTGAATGAAATGCAACAATATTTTTCGAAGAATGGGCTCAAATTTCTAATGAGAGATGTCGAAACCTCGTAGAAAAATATCCAAGACGAATCTGTGAAGTCATTGAAGCAAAAGGTGGACACAAAAAGTATTAATTAATTTTGTAAATAAACGTACGAAAACTTTTGCATTTTAACTTTTTTATTTGCCTCACATTCTTTGATGTTTTATATATGTTACTTTATGTTACTTTATGTAAGTTTCAACGACGGTTCAGGATCGACCTACGATCGACCCCTCTACAGCATCCAGCCGCATGTTGGAGATTAAATAGTTTTTTATTTGTTAAATTTTTCCAAACGAACGATAAACTTTTCATAAGTATCCTATGCATGGTACAAGAGATAAAGACGAATATAACGGAAATATTTCTCTGCACAAATACGTATGAGAGCCACTGTACAGATATTTTCATCCCAATTATTTCACAAGAAAGAAATTCCCAGAATGCTGAAATGGAAAGTCCCCAAGTAAAAATAATTATATATATATATATATATATATATATATGATGCAAATCCACAAGGAAAAAGAATGTGCATTCATCCATTTTAAAAATAATTTCCAAAACAGTGCTGGAATGTAAAAAACTGACAGTATCCTGTTAAAATAGCTTTTGCCTTTAATTAAATCTTGTTAATCATGTGCTAATCTTTTTGTTTTTCCGTCCCGTTGTACATATGTACATATTTTCGTCATCTCACCTTCTCCCTTCATTCCCTGACGAGGTGTACTTCTGAATACATGAAAGAGCTTGGAATCATTTTTCTTTTTCCTTGTGAGTTTGCATCATTCATTCATTTCACATGTTTAATTGTGAAATTCATCCAATTTATATATATATATATATATATATATATATATATATATACACATGTGTGTGTGTATATATATATATATGGAATCCATTTTAAGAAAAAACTAAATCATCAAGTGAAATATAAATACCTGATTTGGTTTTAAATATTTACTGAAAACTTATTAATAATCAAATCTGAGAAGGAATAAAATATGGGATGAAATAAGATTTTGGCAGAATAAAGAAGTGCATAATTACTTGATATGTATATATATATATATATATATATATATATATATATATATATATATATATATATATATATATATATATACAGGGTGAACCAAATGTAGGTGGACAGTAAATGATAACGTTTATTTTGAGAATACATATTTAATTTTTTTGTATACTATAATACAAAATAAAATTTAAATAAATTTAGTTATAATATTTAATATAATAAAACACAAACACCATAGTTATAATGAACACCATAGTTATAATATAATATAACACAAACCGTATTCAACCTACTGTCCACCTACTTTTGGTTCACCGTGTATATATATATATATATATATATATGTATGTATATATACAGGGTGTTTGAAAACTTTCTGTACAAATTGTAATGGGGGATAGGCAACACCAAGACAAACCCTTTTCGTCTATACGTGTATGTCCGCTGACGTCACCATTCGGCGCGAGAGGGCGCCGCTGCAATTGGCTAAAAGGTGATGTGGGCTAGACTCGCGCTTGCTGCAGGCATTCTTAATCGGACGTATTACGCGTAACATGGAGCGCTTCACGACTGCTGAGATGGCTGACATGCATATGGTGTATGGGGCTGCCAATGGAAACGGAAGAGCTGCTGTGAGGTTGTACCGACAGCGCTTCCCAAACAGACGTGTGCCAAACCACCAAACGTTTGCGCATTTGCATCGGCGACTGCGAGAAACTGGAACATTCCATGCAAACATGCATGACACTGGTCGGGAGAGAAACGTGCGCACTCCTGACATGGAAATAGAAATCCTACGGCGATTTGAGGACAATTCAAGCGCAAGCACGCGAGGTGTTGCACGTATCCTCGGTGTGAACCACGACCTGGTCGGGAGAGTGTTGCACGAGCAGCAGTTACATCCGTTTCATCGTCAGAGAGTCCAGGCATTACAACCTCGGGATTACTCTCTTCGTGTGGAATTCGCACGCTGGTTTCTGCAGCAGACAGCGGTGCAGCCTAATTTTCCGGCTTATGTGCTGTTCTCAGATGAGGCCTGTTTCACACGTGAGGGTGTGTTTAACATGCACAATTCTCACGTGTGGGCGTACGCAAATCCACATGCTACACGGGTGCATGCTCATCAAGAACGGTTCGCCGTCAATGTTTGGGCGGGTATCGTCCATGGCAAGTTGATTGGGCCGTACCTTCTGCCTGCCCGACTCGACGGGCGGGTTTATCGGATATTTCTTGAAGAAACGTTGCCGGAACTGCTGGAAGATGTTCCCGTGGCTATTCGTAGACGAATGTGGTTTCAACACGACGGGGCCCCAGCACACTCCAGCAACGATGTGCGGGATTATCTGAACGCCACTTTTGGGGACCGATGGATAGGCCGGGGTGGGCCCGTAGCCTGGCCACCGAGATCGCCCGATTTAACATGCCTCGATTTCTTCCTGTGGGGACACATGAAGAACCTCGTGTACGAGACTCCCATTTACTCAGAAGAAGACCTCGTAGCAAGAATCGCTGTCGCCGCTGGAACTGTTCCCGAAATGCCGGGAATCTTTCGACGTGTACGTCGGTCAATGCTTCGACGCTGTCGGGCATGTATTGATGCTACCGGTCGCAACTTTCAGCACCTTCTTTAAATGAACATGCCTTCTTTAAATAAACATGTTACGCGTACTACGTCCGATTTAAGAATGCCCGCGGCAAGCGCGAGTCTAGCCCACTTCACCTTTTAGCCAATTGCAGCGGCGCCCTCTCGCGCCGAATGGTGACGTCAGCGGACATACACTTATAGACGAAAAGGGTTTGTCTTGGTGTTGCCTATCCCCCATTACAATTTGTACAGAAAGTTTTCAAACACCCTGTATATATATATATATATATATACACACCTTACCTTACAACCTTACAAAGGTTCCGCGCGATGACTTCTCATTTCGCGAAGGTCAAGCTTGTCGCCCCTCCTCTCGAGTTGACCTGGTGAAGTAGTGAGTTGGATTCTTGCGCTCTCCACCTCACATAGCCAGGTACGCCCGGCTCATCGGGGATTGTTCTGAGCCAGGCGTCTAGTCTTCTTTTGAAGATTTCCACTGCAACTCCCTTCGTGTTTCTTAGGTCTTTGGGCAACTGATTAAACAGTTTTGGTCCTCTCACTACAAAACTATTTTCTTTCAGGGTTAAGGATGTTCCCTGTCTCGCCTTCAATTTGGGAATACGACACAGTCTACCGCTTCTACTTTCCACCGTTGTTTGGGGAGTTATGGGATTCAGAGTAAGATTAGGGACTAGTTTCTCCATTATTTTCCAAGTGTAAATAATGGTGTATCTCTCTCTTCTCCTTTCCAGTGAATATAGGTCTAGTTCTCGTAACCTTTCCCAGTAATTTAGTTCTTTGCACCCATTGATCTTGGCTGTGAAGCTTCTTTGGATCCCCTCCAGCTGTCTAATGTCTTCTTTTTTATATGGGGATGTTAGGACCGAGCAGTATTCCAATTTGGGTATTATCAGGGTTTTCAGTAGAGGAATCATTACATTCCTATCCCTGTTTAAAGGTTCTCAATATCTGACCCGTTATTCTCTTTGCTCTGTTTACTGCTATCTTATTTTGTGTTTCAAATTTCGCATCATCTGTCATTACAACCCCTAAATCTTTTGCTCTGGAATTTCTCTGAATTTCCTGTCCATTTGGGGTATAATATTCCATGGACTTTAGGTCTTCTCTTTTTCCGTACCGTAATAGCTGAAATTTCTCGGTGTTAAACTTCATATTGTTGTCTTCAGTCCACTTGTAGATTTTGTTTATGTCGGTTTGTAGAGATCCTATGTCTTCTGGGTTTCTTATTTTTCTACTGATCTTTGTGTCATCCGCAAAGGATGTTACTGTGCTGTCTCTGGTAACGTCCTCATCTATGTCAGTTAGCATGATTATGAAGAGTAGTGGAGCTAATACTGTTCCTTGTGGTACTGAGCTGAGGACCTCTGATTCTGATGAAGATACTCCTTGTACTGTAACGACTTGCCTCCGCTCACTAAGGAAATTATATATCCATTTCCCTACTTTTCCTGTTATTCCCATATATTTCAGTTTATGTATTATGATTCCGTGGTCACACTTGTCGAACGCTTTAGCAAAGTCTGTGTATAGTACATCATAGTTTTCATTACTTTCAAGTGAATCAATAATGTTGTTGTAGTGTTCCATTAGTTGTGATAGGCATGATCTGCCTGATCGAAACCCGTGTTGGTTATCATTGAATTTTTTCTGAGTTTCCAAAAAGTCATAGATTTTCTGTCTAACTATTCTTTCAAATATTTTAGTGAGATGAGATGTAAGCGACACTGGCCTATAGTTTTTGGCCTCGGATCGATCTCCTCCTTTATATATTGGGACTATGTTCGCGCTCTTCAGGATGCCCGGTATTTCTCCCGTGTCTAATGATCGTCTCCATATCCAGTATAGGGGCTCAGCGATTGCATTCTTGCAGTTTTTGATCAGTGTGGCATTCCATTTATCCGGTCCTGCCGCTGAGTGTGTTTTTAGTTTCCCTATGGCTTGTGTAATATCATCCGTCGTAAAGTCGAAATCCGTTATACTTTCCCCTTGTGGTTCTTCTTCAAAGAACGCGTTTCTATCGCATATCAATTTGTCAGTTTTTGGGATACTGAAAGATGATTCATACTGAGCTTTTAATATTTCAGATACTTCTGTTAGATCATCAGATAAATCACTGTTCTCATTTTTTAAAGGTCCGATAGTCGCTTGGTTTTTCGACTTTCTTTTTGCGAAATTATAGAAGTACTTTGAGTTAGCCTTTATCGCTTCTATAGCGTCATCTTCTTCTGTATGCTTCTCGATTTGTTCCTGTATGACGACATCGATACTTTGTAGTTTATCATTTAATATTTTTCTGATGTTGTTATCTTTACAATTACTTAATTTTGCAGTCACTCTTTTTCTCTTTCGGAACAATGCCCTCTTTTGTCTTTCGAACCTGCTTCTCTTTCCTCTTTGTTGTATCTTTGGGACATGTTTTTCCACAATTTCTAACGTCTTCTCCTCTAACGTCATTAGCATCTCTTCCGTTGTCTTGGCCTCGAAAATGGTTTTCCAATCTATTACTTCCATGCTGGATGTCACATCTTCCCAGTTTATAGCTTTGGAGTGAAAATTAAAAATTTCGAATTTGCTTCTTTCTGTTGTGCGTGTTCTTTCCTTTCCTGTTGCCTTTATATTAGTTGTTATTTCAATGATATTGTGGTCTGATATCATAGTTGGGGATATTTCTACATTATCAATTAGATTACTGTTGTTTGTGAATACCAAATCTAGGCAGTTGTTTTTTCTTGTGTTTTCTGTTATTTCTTGCGTTAACATAAATTCATCAGCTAAAGCTAGTAGCATTTTTACCTGCTCCTGGTCTTCTCGTGTGCCCCCCTTGTCCTGGTGTATACATATATTTTTTCCTATCCTTTTATATTTCATGAATGGGAAATTAAAATCACCACAGAGAAAAATATTTGGGGTTGGAGAGTGTAGATCTTTTACTAAGTTTCTTACCTCTGTAATGGAATCTGAAAATTTTGAGGTTGGCGTGTTTGGGGGTCTGTACATTACAATTAGTACCATATTTAATTTTTCAATTTTTGCTGCTACACATTCTACGTAGTTGTTTGAGGTACTTATAGCCATTTCTGCTATGTGCCTTTCGCGTGTGTAAATAGCACATCCTCCTTTACGTCTCACTGTTCTGTCGGCTCGGAGGATGTTATAGTTGTCAATTTGTATTTCTTTTTTGTCAATACAGGACTCACAATTTTCACAGTTCGCCTGGCAGTCCTTTAGATGAGTTTCCGTGAGGCATGCAAAGTCTGCTCCGGCTTCTTGCATGAGTCCTTTCAGGTATGCAACTTTGTTCGTGGACTGGTTTGATTTAAGGCCCTGTATGTTGGCTAGGATTATTTTTATTTTTTCTCTTTCTTTTTCGCATACAGGTGGTTCCGCTTTGTTTTCCATGGGGGTGCCGGTTTCGTTGCCTTGTGGTCCTCCGAGAATTTACCTCTTTTTATCTTTGTCGGTACCTGTTGTCCCGATAACGCATGAAGTGTCTTTGTTCGTACCTTCTGTCCGGCTCTCGGATTTCTATATTTATATTTGTCAGCTGGTTTTGTAATTGCTGGAGAGTATTTAGCAGCTGAAATGTGTTGGCTGCGTCTAAAAAATTCCACTCTTCTTTGATGTTCGTTTTTTCTGTTCCCTCGTTGCGTTCCTTTGAGGGTGGTGGTATCGGCATTTTTTTTCGTATTTGCAACTCCCATATCTTTCATAAGTGTTGCAGACCGTAAGATGGTGGAACATGCATTTCTTATCAAACTTGCAGTATCCACTTGTGTAATGCATTTTGCATAATGTGGGATGTGCATATATGCATTGCCCATCCCGATATCTGCAGTTTCCTTTCGCGTAGTATTTGCATACGATATTTTCTACGCTTCTGCTTTCTTTCTTATTATTTTCCAAGTTCTTAGTTTTGGCATTATCATTATTTTTCTTTGGCTGTTTATTTTCTACGTTTTTAGTTATTATCTTTTTATCATTTCGCTCGTTGGACCGTTTGTCTACTTCGCCACTTTTACTTATTTCTTTCCTTTCATCTATGTCTTCCTTCCGTATTATATTGTTTATATCGTTATTTGTTATTAAATTGTTGTTCGTTATTATGCTGTTAATCGTTATTTCGTCTTCTCTCTCTCATCCACCCTGTTTTTCGTTGGGACCATTTCGGACACATGCGTCCCCATTATTTCATTCTTTTTTGTAACTTTCGAGTCTGCTATCTCCATTTCTTTAAAGACCGCGAAAGAATTTACGTCTGTGTACATGCGCCACATAGAAATTTGATCCCCACGACTTGTTTCGCGTTCGAGACAAGAGTTATTTCCCGATCATTCCAATTCATGCAGTTAAAGTCGTTTAATCGTTGGCAGAAATCACACCTAATCGCTAGGCTTTCCGTTGTTACTAAATTGCACAAATTACAGATTAAGTGAGAATTTGGACCCATATCCATGATATTCCTTAATTAGCGTAAGAAGAAATACCCACACAAATTCTTTATTTATTTTTATTTTTATTCCTGTTTCTTTCCTTTCGATGGTCGAGGGTATTTCGAGGGTTTTCCGACCTTTGTGTTTTATGACCTTTTTCCTGCTTTGTTTCAAACTTTCTCGAATGCCAACCATATTTCGTTTTGAATATATACGTTAAAATTGGTGATAAATTATGTAAACTGTATTGCACTTTCTTAATTTTAATGAAATTCACTTTGTAATTTATATGCACGGATTCACTGATACTTTATACACTTTCGGGTGCAAACAGAATAAACCGCCGAGTAGATTATTTCTTTTTAATTTGGGTGTTACATAGAGAGAGCAAAACAACATATATATATATACTGTTCATATATAAAGATATATATATATATATACAGGGTGTCCGAGAATTATCTGTACAATTTTTGGCTGTTATTAAAAGTCAACCATGAAGTGTAGAAATTCCAGTGTTGTCCCATTTTACAGAGAATCTCATTAAGTTTTTTCTGATACCACGTTTTGACAAGTTTTTTAGAAATGTACGCGGGTGACAGCCATTGATGATTTAAAAGCAAGAATCACAGCTGCTATTGAGCGAATTGATGTGGATATGCTGCAGCGTACATGGCAACATTTGGAGTATCGATTGGATGTTTTGCGAATCACTAATGGTGCACATATCGAATGTTTGTAACAACGTTACTTTAATAAAAGAAACTTTTGAAAATACAGATTCTAAATAATCTTGTTTAAGAATTTTACGTGTGTTATCAATAATTTTATTAAAAGATGAAATTGTACAGATAATTTTCGGACACACTGGAATTTCTAAAAAACTTGTCAAAACTTGGTATCAGAAAAAACTTAATGAGATTCTCTGTAAAATGGGACAACACTGGAATTTCTAGACTTCATGGTTGACTTTTAATAACAGCCAAAAATTGTACAGATAATTCTCGGACACCCTGTATATATATATGTAGCGGATCGCCAAGAAATAGACCAACAAATAGACAGAAATCCTTTCCTTCCACGCTATTATCAAAGAGTCTTGGAAGACACACGTGGACACGGATTCAGAACAATGAACGTCTTGTCTTCCCAAAGGGCGCGAACGCAAACCCTTATCAACTAAAGGACGCGCGGACAAAGCGTCTTAAGATTTGGTGCGAAGTCCTACGTCACAGGAACAACGTATAAAAGCGAGCACCCACTCACACTCCTTCTCACTTCGTTAGCGCTTCCATTTCGTTAGACTACTCTGTACGTTGTCACCCCTCATTAGCTTTAACCGGCTCAAGACCAAGGCTCACTTCAACACCACAGTCAAGAAACGAAGCATCATTGGAAGTGATCCACCAATACTGCCGCAGCAAACCCCAACGGCATTAGGAATTCCACTTGGTCTCTTCATTACCGCATAAACCGGTTATCAATCATCCTCGAGAGCACCGGCAAGGTTGCAACGCTACGAGAAGCATCCGCAAGGTGGACACATTGCGTGACTCGACGGCGAAAGCTACAAACCCAAATCACTCCACATCTGGTCAGCTTTTACCGCTTTACGAAGAACGATCGTCTACGAGACTCCATTAGGCCCATCATACCTTGACTTACGGAACAAACTTCCAAGAAACAACCACAATCGGGCCTACATCTCCTTCGCAAAAGGCCTAATCCACAACACGACCAACGCGTGAGCGACCAGCTTCCAGAGGACGATCAACGACACTCACGGTATTAGTTTCCTTTTCAACACCCTTTCAACAGCGTTACATCGTCCGGGTAAGCTAAGTACATCATATTCTAAGTACTCTTGTGAAGCCTACATTAGCCTACCGCCGAACGGTAGGCTATACTCCCAAAGTGTGTAATTAAACGTTCCAATTGACTCTCGTTAATAACGCAGTAGACCATTTTCCTAATTCAAGTGTCCTTCAGAACCTCTAATTCACATCATCCGCTGTTGTGTTCACTATTATATTTGTGCGATAAATAAGTTCTCTACTGCAGGCCTAATTCATATACAGTGTATATTCCCTCAACTATCATTAGGCCTATCCCAAACGCACGTGCATTCTTTATATCATTACTAGGCCCATTCAATCATCTAGCCTACTTAATCAGAGTGTCATGTTTTCCATTCAATGTACCAAACGCACGTGCATTCTTTATATCATTTACTAGGCCCATTCAATGTTCTATGTTGCATGCCATTGACATACCATCGATGAGTATATTACTTATTACGTGTCAATTAAGCTATTAACATTTCATCTTATTAGCTAAGTCTATGTCATAAGCATAACGTAAAACTATCAATTAATTGCCGTTAATTCTTTGTTATACCACAGTGAATAAATAACGGCTTTATTACCATAAAAAATAAAGTACCGAGACTTATTATATTCAGTGTACCAAAACGTACGCGCTTTCTGTGTCACTAATAGGCCTTTTTCACAGATCATTTATGCATATTCTGTAGCTTCCCTAATCAGTGTATTACATAACCTATTTGTTATATTATTACGTACATGCATTATTTTTGTATTCACTAAGTCTCATATTTCAGGTTGTGTCCCATTTTGTATACCATTAAGGCTCACATAAACGAGCGCATTTCAAAGGTCATTATCAAATTGTTAAGCTTTCTAGTCAGTCTTTCCATTGTATTTTCACTGTGAAAATTAATATAAATATTTTCTTAATTAAACTACAAAAAACCTAAGGTGTCTTTTATAACCTTAATATTAATTTGCTTGGGTGTAAACCAAGCTGGTGACCTCGCTGCCATTCCGGTCACTTCCAATAGTATGGTGGATCTACTCAAATAGCCTTTCATTAATAAGCAATCAGTCATTGCATCAATTAATCATTGCATACAATTAAATCATTATTACCTTAAACGGCTAAACTAGGTCCACTATAAATTGGTGTAACCCTGGACTGACTCGAACGTAATTTCAAGTTAATTTTCACAGTGAACCTGTTGTTTAGTGGTTAGGGACATTTTCTTAATTTTAAGTATTCTTTTATTGCATTAACAAAATAGCGGTGATATCAAATATTTAAATTTATACACGGTACAACATATACGGCGCGTCAATAGGCCTATCTACATCTGTGACTGGTGTTATTTTCCCGTACACATTAGGCCCGAAATACATTTACGGTTAATCTCTTTTGGCACGTGATAACACGTTTTCGCGCGAAAAATATGCAGCAGGAAAACAACAACGCCACTACATCCCACACTAACGGCGGTTCCAACAGAATCCCCACTTTTTGGCCCGCGGATCCCCGCACATGGTTCTTACAGGTGGAATACGCAACTCACACCAGAGGTCGCTTGCGAGGTGCGAGACATTCTCGCCAAGAGGCCCCAAGAAAACCCCTATGAGACGTTGAAAACCGCCGTTTTGGAGCGAACGGCCATGTCAGAGCAAAACCGCCTCCGGAGATTACTCGCGACCGAAGAACTTGGCGACAGAAGATCCCCGTCGCAGTTCCTGCGACACATGCAGCAGCTCCTGGGGGATTCAGCCCATGTTATTGAGCACTCATTCTTCCGCCAACTTTTCATACAACGCCTACCACCGCAGGTCCAACGAGTGCTGGTGGTGACGAAACCAGACACCTCGTTGAAGGACCTGGCGGATATAGCAGACAGGGTTTTGGACATAGAAACGCCACAAGTGGCCGGAGTCGCCTCATCACCCCCTCCCACAACCGCGCCCGACAACAACTTGGTGGAGACTGTCGCGAAGTTGACCACCATGGTAGAAGGTCTTTTTCGCGATGTACGCGAGTTGCAAACGCGTGACCGAAGCAGATCACGCGACCCCCAGCACTGCAACTCACGACCCCGTTCCCGTTCCCGCACCCCCGTTTCCAACGACGAACCGGGCGTATGCTGGTACCACAGGATATTCGGCGGTCAAGCCCGGAAATGCACGGCCCCTGTCTTCGGGCGGGAAACGTATCAGCCGAGCATTAACGGCGTCTCATGCTCAAGGCTTCCACGGCGTCCGCCTATTCTTCGTCACAGACGCCCATTCCAAGATACGTTTCTTGGTTGATACCGGCGCCCAAGTCAGTCTCCTCCCCCCCTCCCCACAAGAGCGGTTGCATCCCAGTTGGGAGACTGAATTACACGCGGTGAACTCGACTCCCATTCAAACATTCGGTCAAAAATCCCTTACCCTCAACCTCGGACTTAGGAGAACCTTCCGTTGGGTTTTTCTCATCGCCGACGTGCAACAGCCAATCTTAGGTGCAGATTTTCTGCAGTGTTACGACTTAGGAGTGGACGTTAGACGCCGGAGACTCATCGACCACAAGACCAGCCTCAGCGTGCAAGGCGTTTTCTCCCGTACGTCAGCGCCTCCGCCAGTATATTCGGTGGCTCGCCCTGAGTCACCGTACGGTGCACTACTGGCTGAGTTTCCATCGGTGACACGTCCTTGCAACCGCGAGGTGCCAGTGAAACACAACGTTCTCCACTATATTCAGACTGCAGGACCCCCGAAGAATGCTCGTCCTCGACGTTTGGCTCCTGACCGTCTGCGCATCGCAAAGGCAGAGTTCGAACACATGATCGAACTAGGAATCGTCCGGCCTTCCAAAAGCCCTTGGACCGCACCGTTACACATGGTCCCCAAGAAGACTGAGGGCGACTGGCGTCCTGTGGGCGATTACAGGGCGCTCAACACTTGCCCCCTTGCCGGGGGCGCGGCCTGCTACTTTCTTCAAGGCCTACAATTTATCATCAAGTAAGATCTACAGAACGCCTGCAGAAGCAATCCTTCGAGGCTCAACCGGAATCGCTTCGGGCCTGCGGTTTGCCGAGTCGGCCTTCAAGTTTCTCCACATTCCTCGAGATATATTCAGCACCACGGGCCTGCGCCTGCAAGATCATTTAAGCCATCCTATACCTCGAGAAGTAACATCACCTCAGGCCTCCGCACGAAGTCTACATCCATCATCTCGAGAGGCTTAACGGACAACGACAACTCGAATCTACGTTAATAGGTTCGTCTTCAACTCGCCTTCAACAGGGTTACATCGTCCTAAGATAAGTACCTCCTATTCTAAGTACTCTTGTGAGGCCTACATTAGCCTACCGCCGAACGGTAGGCTATACTCCCAAAGTGTGTAATTAAGCGTTCCAACTGACTCTCGTGAAAGAACGCAGTAGGCCTGTTCTACAATTCAAGTGTCATTTCCATACCGTAATTATGATGTTCAATTCATATATTTGTGTGTTAACTAAATATTCTCTTGGCGTAATCACTTAACATCACACAATGGTCTCATATGTAAATGATATTTGTGTAATCAGTGTCAAGCATTTCAATCCATTATTATTAGTCCGCATCAATTATTCTATGTGCATCCATGCAATCATTCAGCCTACTTAATCAGTGTCACGTATTCTATTCAATGTACCAAACGCACGTGCATTCTTTATATCATTTACTAGGCCCATTCAATGTTCCATGTTGCATGCCATTTACATACCATCAACGTTTACATTACTTATTACGTGTCAATTAAGCTATTAACATTTCATCTTATTAGCTAAGTCTATGTCATAAGCATAACGTATAACTACCAACTAATTACTGTCAATTCTTTGTTATATCACAGTGAATAAATAACGGCTTTATTTTCATAATAAAATACAACTATAAGGTGTCTTTTATAACCTTAACATTAATTTGCTTGGGTGTAATCCAAGCTGGTGACCTCGCTGCCATTCCTGTCACTTCCAATAGTATGGTGGACCTAATCAATTAGCCTTTCATTAATAAGCAATCAGTCATTGCATCAATTAATCATTGCAAACAATTAAATCATTATCACCTTAAACGGCTAAAACTAGGTCCACTATATATATTTAAATATATATATATATATATATATATTTATTTATTTATTTATATATGTGTGTGTGTGTGTGTGTGTGTGTGTGTGTGTGTGTGTTGATTTTTTAGTAAAAACTGTAAGAACGAAATAACTACACCCCTTTATTGGATATGGAGAAGATCCCTGAACACGAGGGAATTAGTGAGCATACTAAAAAGAGTGAACATTTTTCCTATATATAAAGGAGTAGGGTGGAGTGAAAAAAACTTTTTCTAGAATTCAGTTTTGTAGGGGCACCCAAAAGTTAGCCTGTGGTACCAATAAGAAATCTGTAAAATATTAGCTACCTGCGCCATCAACTTCACCGGCCACAAAGAGGTCAAAGATTTTGTCTTTCAGGTCCCCAAAAGAATTAAGGAAAATTTCAAAGATTTAAGAATATCTTCCGTTGTGTTTTTGCTTGGAAGATCATTTTCGTTTAATTTAATTTGTCTGTTTACTCTATGTTCTTTAACTTTTCCCTTATACACCTTTCTCCCATTCCTCAGAAATTTAAAAAATTTAGTATTTCATGAAAAATACTAACAAAAAATAGGAATTTTTATATCTTTCGTCGAGTTTCTCAACTTCAGTAGATGTTTGAGCACCATTTTAAGGTTTCCATTTGTTTAGATTTTCACAGATTTAAGTTATTTTATAATTATATTATTTAGGGTTTGTTATTTATACTATATTACATTATAATTTATATCTCTTGTTCAAATTATTTGATTGCTTTGATAAATTTTTATATTGAATCTGATTCACTAAAATCATTTACAGTCACTAATATAGTCTAATCAGGGGCGTCGATTGCTCTAAAATAGTGATGGGGGGGGTGGGATGGGGGAACTTCACCTTCAAACAGCGAGTCAAACAAACTGAGTAGCTGTTACGTTGTGTAATATATCCGTTTTTTTGTATTTTTTTCAGCATGTTGAAAAAACTCAATTGTATTTAATCATTTTATGTCTTTCTTTATATAAACTTTTTTTTTGCAGAAATAAGAAACGCACTACAAACCATTTATAATATTTAACCCTTCAGACCAGACCACCAAGATCATCAAAAACATTAAAAATTCGAAGGCTACTGGACCAGACAACATATCTAACATACACCTTAAACACTTGGGCCCACAAGGAATACTAGCTCTCACAAATATCAGCACATATTCATACCAACACTGTATTATTCCTGACATATGGAAACAAGGTAAAATTATTACACTACTCAAACCAAACAAAAATCCAACAGAACCAGCTTCCTATAGACCCATTACTTTACTATGCACACCTTCCAAAGTAACAGAAAGGCTAATCTTACAAATCACCAACCCACACATACCACTATCGCCTACTCAACATGGATTCAGACCTCACCACTCAACCACGACATTACTCACTAACCTGACGCAGCACATCATGGATGGCATCAACTCTAGAAGACCAGCTCAACGTACACTATTAGCAACAATAGACATTAGTAAAGCATTTGATGCTATCCCACGCTTCCCTCTCATAAACAAAATACTCAACACAAACATGCACAATAACACCAAAAGGTGGCTGAGCAACTATCTCTCAGGAAGATACTCACATGTCACATTTAATGGCAAGTCATCCAAAAACAAGCTTTTTCCGAACGGGGTCCCTCAAGGCTCTGTTCTCTCACCAACACTCTTCAACTTATATATGCATGACATTCCAACACCCATAGATAACAAGCTTACCTTATCATCATATGCAGATGATATCACTCTAACATCCACCCACAACAACATCGACACCGCTACAAATAACCTACAAACATACATAAACAGTATACAAGACTGGCTCACACACAATAGACTCAAAGTAGCGCCCACAAAATCAACCATCACCTTGCTTACAAGCAACACAAAAGAACACCAGGTAATTCCACAACTTACACTAAACAACATCAACATTCCACACACTCACAGAACCAAAATACTAGGTGTCACATACAACACATCATTATCTTTTGCAAACCACATTCAGGACATTAAAAACAAATGTACGTCAAGACTTAACACGCTTAGGGTACTAACAGGCACAAACTTTGGACACCAGCAGGAAACAACATCACTCATATACAAACAATATATTCGCTCAGTTATGGACTATGCTAGCCCATGCTGGGCACCCATTATCTCAAACACACACATAAACACCTTACAAACAATACAAAACAACGCACTTCGTATCATTACAGGATGCACTCAAACAACACCAATAGAACACCTGCACACAGAAACAAAAATACTAAAAGTTAGGGAACATTTAGACATGAGGGGAACACAATTCATGGCAGCAGCGACAACTAACCCACAACACCCTTGCCACTACATGTACAATCATGCACCAACACAACACCAATAGAACACCTGCACACAGAAACAAAAATACTAAAAGTTAGGGAACATTTAGACATGAGGGGAACACAATTCATGGCAGCAGCGACAACTAACCCACAACACCCTTGCCACTACATGTACAATCATGCACCAACACCTCGCACCATTAAGGTAACACCAGAGAGACATTATAACCAAATACTCCATTCCATACCACGCCCCACAGACATCACACAGTACAGAAAACACATACACACACACACCTAACCCACAAAGCACTGACACGACTCGGTCCGAATGCGGTCCTAGGTGCGAAGCCGCCGCCCATTAACAGGTCAGAGATCAGCCTGAGCAGGTCGGATCGAGTTAACTTAGCACGATTCCGATGTGGACATCACCCCAACTTATGGACATATAAACACAGACTAGACAACTCCATAGACGACACCTGCCACCTGTGCCAAGACACACCACAAACAATTGAACACATTATGACGGACTGTACCGCTCTAGCACAACAACGAACACAACACAACATCACGAGTGCGCTGAACCTCTGGTCCACTCCGGAGAGGGCGATCGGTTACCTGCGTGCCGCCGGCTTGCTCGATCAGGGTGGGCTGATCGGCTAAACAACAACAACAACAACCGAAATAAATCTTTTATTACCTGTAGACAACAGAAGTCAATGTACATAAACTGATAACAAAATATGTTCGTGAAATATAAAACAAATAAACTGCATTTTAATCACACTTTGATATTGAAAATGATACGTAACAAAACCGTTTATTTAACATATTGTTCATGACAATAATTTATAATATTGCTATTACATTTGCATATGCATATAATACGACATATAACATCTAATTAGATGCCATTAACAGTTAGCATTTATAGCAATTCATCCACGAAAGTGGGAGGGGGGACATGTTCCCTGCGCCTCCCCACCCGCAATCGACGCCCATGAGTCTAATTCTATTCTGACGCACAAAGCGAAATTAGGCATGGCTTCCATGGCCGTGAATGAATTAACAAAGAGGAAGACAAGGAATACTCAACAGCTGAATCCAATCTTTGGACTACCAAAGGATCTCTCATTGATTTATTTGCCTTCATCCGAAGATATACTTCAGTGTTTCCTTTATGTTAGACAGGAAAGAATTAAGTCAGGAGAAGCTAATCCAAAAATTTATGATGTTGCTACAGTCGTTGCCCAAAAAGTAAAGACTGTATGGGATCGTGTTTCTATTCCAACTAGACATCATAAAACCATAACGCAGCGTATCCAAGGTTTGTACGAAAATATCAAAATGTCTTGAAACAATTCAAAGGACGGAAAGACCAAGCATCCTATCATGCATTGCTTCACAAATTTAAACTTGACTCACTGAAGCTCTTTGATATAGCTTCTTGTAAATGTGAAGACTTCCTGACATGTGAGAAAGACCGAAAAGTTCCTCTTCTGGAAAGGGATTTCCTTAATGAGCAACGAACGTCTCGAACAATGATGATTGGATTCGTAGATAAAGTGGTCACCAAAAAGATGGAAAAAAGAAAAAGGCTACACAAAAGTATGAGGAGAATACAGCACGGATCTCGAAAGAAATGAAAGAATTTGATACTGCTGCAACTGTTTCTTCAAGTTCCAGCAAAACGGACGAAAGCCGTTTAAACTCATGACAAAGCCATTAATTAATCCCGGTCCTTCACAAATGAGAATGCGGTTGCCAACAGTGTGTAGAGAATGCGATCGAAGAGGAATATCTTACCGTGCTGGGGCAGCTCTTGCATCTGCTGCTTTTCAAGATTTAATATTAATTAGTAGTGAAGATACTTCTTCAGTGATAGACAGAAGCAAGATAAGACGAGAAAGGAGCAAGATTAGAAAAGATCTCTCTAAAGATACCTCAACTTTCAGTTCAAGTGATCATGTTATGGGTCTCTACTTTGACAGGAGAAAAGATCGAACAAAGTTATGGTAATGAAAGGTAGTAAGTATCATTCTAGGATTACTATGGCAGAGCATATTGTCCTTTTGAAAGAACCAGGCTCAACTTACTTAGGCCACATATCTCCAGAATTGAGCACAGCAAAAAGCATTTATAAAGGCATTTTGGAGTTCTTGGGATGCAAAAATATCAGTGCTAGAAATATTGTTGCCATTGGCTGTGTTGGCACTGCAGTCAATACTGGAATAAAATGAGGCATATTAAAAAATTTGGAGCAGAACTTAAAGAAACCCTTTCGCCGGTTCATTTGTCTCTTTCATTTTAATGAGTTACCCTGGGCCTTCCCATGGTCTACGGGAAATGTCAGGACGAATTGGAAAAGCATTAAAATCTGTCGACCAACCAATAGTTAAGTTTGAAGCCGTGGATGGAAATCCTCTTCCAATTACTGATACTGATGATCTAAGTACAGATCAATTGTACCTCTATAAAGCTTCTCAGGTTATTACTTCTGGGTGTTGCAGCAATGACTTAGCAAATCTTCAACCTGATCCAATGGTCCAGTCCAGATGGTTGACTACTGCTAACCGCATCCTGCGTTTCTACATGGGATGTAAAAATCCGATGGATAGCTTAAAAGTGCTGGTAGAATATATTGTTAAAGTTTATGCCCCAATGTGATTCACGATCAAGACAAAACCTTGGTGCAATGATGGCCCTCGTCACCTGTGACAGATGGTAGCTTATTCAAGATACCTAACAAAGGAGCTTAGAGATATTGTTGATAAAGTAATCATTCGTCACGCCTACTTTGCGCATCAAGAGAACCTTCTTCTTGCAATGATTACTGATAACGGGCCAAACATTCGAAAATTGGCAATACGAAGGATCGAAGTAGCAAGATCTCAAGCTGAAAAAATGAAAAGCATTCGCGAGTTCAGTGTACCGAAACTAAATTTCTATGCACTTGACTACACTTGACAAAACACTTAACCAAAGAGGAATTGACATCATTGACTGAGAACACTAGCGAAGAAAAATTAAAACTTTCAATTTCCTTGTCATACACAAGCAGCAGAAAAGAGTATCAAATTTGTAACAGAAGCGGCAAGAGCAGTTTATGGATGTGAGAAGAAAGATGGCTACGTTAAAACCAAAATTGCATCTCAAGCAATAATGAAATCATTTGAAACCAAGAGAGACTACAAAACTGAATAAGAAGCTTTCTAAATTATTGTGCTGGGTGAGTTAGGGTGGAACTCAAAGCGCAGCCACCTCCACGTGGTGAGTCCTGGGTAATTTAAGCCGAGATATGCATGGCTCGTATCTAGCTTAAATTAGCGGAGAGCTGCTCCAATAAACCAATATATTTAAAGCCATGCAGTTATTTTATGAGCTTCTAAAAGAAAACTGAATCATTGAATGACGCTTAACATCAACTAATCAACGAAAGCAATAAAACTCCTATTTTTTGTTAGTATTTTTCATGAAATATTAAATTTTCAAAATTTTTTGAGGAATGGGAATAAGTATATAAGAGTAAAGTTAAAGAACATAAATGCACAAATCAAATGAAACAAAAATGATCTTCCTAGCATAAACACAACGGAAGATACGCTTAAATCTTTGAATTTTTCCTTAATTTTTTGGGGCGCCTGAAAGGCAAAATCTTTGACCTGTTTGGGGCCGGTGAAGTTGATGTCGTAGGTAGCTAAATGTTTACAGATTTCTTATTGGTACCACAGACTAACGTTTGGGTGCCCCTACAAAACTGAATTCTGAAAAAAGTTTTTTTAACTCCACCCTTGGGGATAGGTCTTAAACAAAGAACTATGGACCGATGTCACTGACATCACATCTCACCAAAATATTTGAAAGAATAATCAGGGAGACAATGAGAACCGGCACGGATTCCGATCCGGAAGATCGTATCTATCACAACCAGTAGAACACTACAGTATAACATTATCATAGACGCACTTGAGAGCAATGATAACTACGATACACGGGTTTTGCTAAAGCATTCGAGAAGTGTGATCATGACATAATAGCAGATAAAATGAAACATATGGGAATAACAGGCAAAGCGGGGAAATGGGTCTACAACTTCTTCAGGGAACGGCAGCAAGCCGTAAAACTCCAAGGTACATCATCATCAGGATCGGGAGTACGCAGCTCAGTTCTACAAGGAACAATATTAGCTCCACTTCCATTCATTATCATGCTAACAGATATAGACAATGAAGTAGACGATAACAGTGTAGTAACATCCTTTGCAGATGATACAAAGATCAGCAGAAAAATCGGCACTGCAGAAGAGGTGGAAGCCCTGAAGAGAGACCCAAACAGAATATACAACTTGTCAGAAGACAATAACATGAATTTTAACACGGAGAAATTTCAGCTCTTGAGATAGGAAGAAATGAATAGCTTAAACCGACAGCATAGTATGCCCCAGATAGACAGGAAATTCAAAGAAGCACGAAAGCAAAATATTTACCAGTAAAATGACCGATGATGCAAAATTTGGAACACAAAATCAGATAGAGATAAAGAAAAGCAAAGAGAGTTACGGGGCAGCTACTGAGAACCTTCAAAAGAAGGGACGAGAAGGTAATGAGTCCCCTGCTGGAAACACAGATTATATCAAAACTTGAATACTGCTCAGTCTTGATGCTCCCACACAAAAAAAAATTAATAAACGGGAAGGAGTCCAGAGGAATTTCACAGCCAAGCAAGTACTGACGAGGCTATCGTACGTGGATCACCACCACCATAGGTGTATGGTTAGTGTATGAGTAACACAGTATATTAAAGCTTTTTTGATATAAAAAACATTACAATTTACAAAAATGAGATAAAATTTTGCTACAACATTTCTAAATGACAAGCAAAACTACGGCATTGCAGTTGATATAGAATTCAGTAAGTCTTCAACTTACGTTTTAATTATTAACTATAAGTATAATAGCAAGTAATTAAATCACCTGAAGAAGTAAAGAAAAACCAAAGGAATGTCAGGAAAAATCTGCCCTGAAAATTTCAGTATTTGTCATGAAGATGCTCAATATTGGTGGGGGAGGGGGGTGCACCCACCAGACCCCCCGCCTCATACGCCTATGATTACCACTGAAAGCAACAATACTCTGTGTTAGTATAGTCCAAAAATCATCCATATCCGTATTCAATTTATTGCAATTTTTGCTAGTTTGTATTGCAGACACCCTCATTTATAATGAAAAATTCAATGAAGTAGACGACAACCGAAAAGAAAGAGTTTTACAATTTTTAGATATTTGTTAAGACATGAATGTATTCATAGTACTCTCATCTGAATATGACCTTCGAAGCATGAAGGCTTTTTAGTTAAAATTAGTGGCATGTAGTTTATTTATTACATAAAAATAGTGAAAGTGACAAGTAATAGTAACAGTGACAACAAATAATAATAATAGCAAGAATAATAATAAATACAATATAAAGGTTACAAATGTTACAGAATTTTAAATTAAATTATTTATTACCGGTATATATTTAGTAGAAAATAGATGAGGCTTAATAAAAAATATAAAAAACGAAATACGAAATTAAAGATAATAAATAAAATTAGCATATTTTAAATAGTTGGTTGCAAAAATGATTACTATGGTAAAGATGTCAGCAATGAACTCGTATATCAGTAGTTGCTAATGAAGTGCTTTTTTTACGGATTTGCGAAATACATTTACTGATGAAGCCTGCATGATATGCATGGAAATTACATTCCATACATCTGCTTCTTTGAAAGAGTGCATTTCCTGCAGTTTTTATTGCATAGTTAAGTTTGTGTATAAAATCCCTTGGCAGTCTGGTGTTACAACGATGGTTTATTTGATATGAGGTGATTACTCTTTGAATGGGTGGTAGTAGTATGGGCGAAAAAGGGTAGAGTGCAATTGAAATGTTGCAAAATGTTGCAAAGGGGGAGGGAGGTTATCCCAAGTTGCAATGAAGGGGGGAGCTTTGGGGGGAGAAGGGAGGATGACCTCCCCCAAAGGGGTAACCTTAACCTAAGAGAGAGAAAGGAGGAGGAGGAGAGTCTTTGGAGGAGAAGGTGGGATGTCCTCACTCCCCAAAGGGAAACCCTAACCTAAGCCTTAACCTAAGAAGGCTAGAGATGTTCGCCTGGCCCCAGCCAGACGCATAATAAACGTCCACGGGATCCGCAGCTGTTATATAAAGGATCGGGAGTTGCCAGATACCAGTAATTTAATCATTTATTTATATATGGAGGGGGTTGCCAGAGAGCACTATTTATTTTAATTATTTATTTACATATAGATGAGTTGCCATTTATTGTTTTTATTTATTTATATAAGGAGAGTTGCAAGATAACACCATTCTCTTTATTTATTTATATATAGATGAGTTTCCAGGGACTCCTACATAATTTAATTATATGCAGGGTTACCAGGCAGCACCATTTATATTAATTATATTATTTATTAAAGGCAAGAGCGAGGGAGACGTTCTCCTTAATTTGCTCAGCAAAAGAACTAATTAAAACACATTTAGACGAATCCCAATATTAACAAAAAAAGAAATACACTTGACTCTTTATATTAATCCATGGCTTAGCAAAAGAAATAAATAAAACACGAATATTAATAATAAAAGAAATACACAGGACTCTTTATATTGTACATTATTCCAATAACATATTCTATAAGAATAATACTTAATTTACCTATAATTCGAAAGACCTGAATCGTTTTCATTTAATCTAAAGCCAAACCGAAAGTGTCTATTTACTTTTGTCAATCATCTCTTATATAAAATATCATCAAAAACAGCATTTCTTTTTATTCCAAGACAGAGAAAAGTGCCCGAATTGTTCATTCTGACGGTCAAACTTTTTTCACTCCACCTTAGACCCACATTTTAACATGGAATCCGAAACACCAGCAACACAGCATCTTAACCACTAGGTCACCCAGGGTACCCATTTATATGTCAACCACTTTCTTTAATGTGCGGAAGGATGAACAGCTGGGTTTTACCGTGCGCCGGCTGCCATCGCCGGGTTTCGAACCCGGAACCGATGGATTCCTAGTCAGCGATGCTAATCACCGAGGCGTGACATTGAATGAAAAACAATTGGCTGAAAATGCAAGCAATATAAAATATCACACTTTATATATATATGTAAAAATGAACAATGAATAATTCCTATATAATCTTTATATTCAATTATTAATTTTTACATAAGGACCAAACTCGCATAACGCAAGTTATCTGTTATTCAATTCATACGTCCATGTCCTTTCTTGACCTTTATCTTGTTATATTTTTTTTTAATTGTGCCCTCGCAAGATACTCGTCATGCTGACACCCGTGTTCGAATTCTACTGACCAACACGGAAGGCGGGCATCTAATTACGAAATCTCCTCTCTTGTTTAATTCTAATTCAAAAGCAAGATTATGTTATATATCGTTATGCGTGTCATGTGTGTGTATATATATATATATATGTGTGTGTATATATATATGTGTATATATATATATATATATATATATATATATATATATATATATATATATATATATATTAGGGTGTCTCTTATTTTCGAAGTGTTGATTTGTTTAGGTTGCGCCCCCTCAACCAGTTCCATTGGTTGAAAAACATCACATATAAAACTGTTTTTGGATTGAACAATTTTTAGAGGTCGCCCCCGCTTATTAAAGTTCATAAAATATAGCTATTATTTATGCAATTAATATTTGAAATTACTAGCAGTTGTCAAGTATACTAAACATATGTTTTTAATTAATTAATCATCATATTTATGATGAATTCAATTAAATGAATATATTAGAGATAATTGTCAAGTTTGTAGCTGAAAATATTGCTTGATAAGAAAAGATCAACCTGTTTAAACATGTTTCATCAAGAATGCTCCAGATTATGTTGCAATTGTTTATTTGTCATCATTCAGTGTTCTGCTGTCATAAGTAAAAGGTGTGTAACTGTGTATCACTATACTTCTTTTTTGCTATTATCAGATAATAAACTATGTTATTTATATTTTTCACAATTATTTATACTGATTTTGTTATTAGTGTTTGAAAAAAATTTAATGAATTTAATGAAAAAATTAGAATTTATGCTCTTATACACATATTATGAAGTTTTAAACAATGTTGCTATTTGTCACAAAGATTTTAATTTAGTTCAATGGAAATTTTACCTGACATGTGTTTCATGATCTGTGTTTCTATCAGTGGCGTCACTAGAGGGGTGCGGGGGGTTTTTGTGCAGTGTTTGAGCAGAAATTTATTATTTTTTTATAAAAATATCCCTGTAGTTAGTTATAACAACAAAAACATTTTTCGTAAGCCCAGCTTACATGTATCAATATACCTACAAGGCTAAAACTCTATGCTAATTTACTTTTTGAACCTTCTAATCATATGTCAGGAGCTATTATGCCATGGTCACCATTTTTATTAGCCGGGGGCGACCCCTAAATATGAGCCAATTTGTGTCAAACTTTCAAGTTTTAGTTTTTATGCTAAATGGAACTATTTTAGGGGGCGCAGATAAAATAATTCAACATTTCAATTTTTGACTACCCAATAAGAGACCCTAATATATATATATATATATATATATATATATATATATATATATATATATATATATATATATATATATGCCCATGTACTTTGTGTTAAATCTCAAAATAAGAGTTATCGTAATGTAAATATGAAACACTAAACTATAGTTAACTATGGTCAATTGTAATTAACTATAATGATTTAATATGATGTAATTAATGTGCTTTAATGAAACTGTAGTTAACGAGTTAACGATAATAAATGAATGTGAATTAATTGGTAATTATAATCATAGTTATAGTAAACCAAAATAACAATGTACTCAATGTCCGACCCGACATTATGTCGCCATTAGGAATGTATACGCGAGATATTATTTTTTTATTATTATTTTTCATTGGGATAAATTTTTTATGTGCTTTCGACTGCCAAATAATTGGTGACATGTTCTTTTTAAAATTTCTTAATAATTTTCTTAGATTAAGCTTGATAATGAATCCTGATTAAAAGTTGCAATGTTCATGTTTTGTATACATTCTCTCTTCGTTATAAAAGATGAAGTCATGACTTGCCTAAGCATTTAATTGTAAATCTTAAACCTTTAATTTTTACTCATATGCATATCTTAGTATAAAGATGCATAGTTCAACTTCCGTTTCTAATTAATCGGCGGATCAAGAAAACAGTAGATCTGAAAATACGCGGTTTAAGATAAAAATATGGCTTCCTCTTTTTATATTCTGTTTATCTGTTTAACGAGTGTCACAACAAAAAACTTACTTTATTTTTAACTATTGTGCAAAAATAATACAGCCTCTTCAACATTTAATAATGATGATGTTAGTAGAATAGGGGTATATAAACCCCCATAATTTCTTCCATGTTCATTCAGAAGTAGACTCAAAGGCTGAGCACTGCCTGTACATTTTAGCAGTAAATTACAGTAAGAAATAGTCTTTATCTTCTCCTTTGAGCCTTGCTCTCTTCAGAGAACTTAGTCATTAAAATTTCTCGATACGTTATAAGAAGAATCCGGGAATCTTTAGAGAATTTACTAGGCCTCCCAGAATCCTCCGAGCCACTATAGAAGAACTCGGACAGTAGTATAGAAGAAACCACTGCAAGTAACAAATCCGTTGCTGCCACCTAACTAGAACCCCGTCGAATTCGAACCAACCCAGGCCATAGACGGAGGGGTTAACATACATATATCTATATATATATATATAATATATATATATATATATATTCTTAAATAACTACAGGAAAAATTTTATATTAAACAATAAAATTTTAACAAACTTACCCGAAAGTGTCTATTTACTTTTCTCAATCCTTGTAAATGTGTTCAAAAATCAACTTCGCATCTCAACCAAGAAGAGGTAGAAGAGTGTAACGGTATAAATTCGATTCACTTTACACGCACGTGAATCGTCCGAGGCACTTCAAAAATCGCAAAACGGTTAGAATGGAACGCGATTGACACACTTTCACCCCAAAGACGCCTCTTCCTCCTTTCTCTCTCATACGACCGTTTTCGTGTTTCTGTATATAAATGTTTTTATATTTTATTAACTTCGTTGTTTATATGTCTTATTTTTCTTTGCGTATAATTTGCATGGTGTCTTCTTTCTTCATAGTCGTGCTAATCT
The DNA here is from genome assembly GCA_023014485.1 of Bathynomus jamesi. NCBI lineage: Eukaryota > Metazoa > Arthropoda > Malacostraca > Isopoda > Cirolanidae > Bathynomus > Bathynomus jamesi. The sequence continues at coordinate 425,043 of JAJOZX010003827.1, forward strand.
TTTACATCATCTCTGTTATTGAAATGAAATGAAATGAAATGAATGAAAATAATAATGAAAAGGTTTATTATTATTATTATTATTATTACATCGTTTCTGTTATTGAAATGAAATTAAATGAAATGAAAATGAAATGTATGAATGAAAATGAAAAAATGGAAAGGTTTATTATTATTATTATTATTATTATTATTATTCAGGCTTCTTGCACAATTTTTATAAAAGAATAAAATCATCAATTTTTCATAAATATATTGGAACTCATTTAACCAGTAGGTTTATGATGGTAGTAAATAGTCACAGCAAAATTTTTAAAAAAATATAAAAAAAGGAATGAAAAAACAAAAAAATATTTATAATTTCTTCAATATAAACTCATTTTGTATATAAATTTCGGTACTTACGTATTAACGGGGGCCACCACATATTGATGATCGGTTAGGTTGTTGTAATATTTTTGTTAGTTGAAAATTTCTAATACATCATATTTTTTAAATAGCAATATTTTAAAAATATTTTAAAAAATATTGCTATTTGAAAAATATGATGTATTAGAAATTTTCAACTAACGAAAGTATTACAACTTAACCTAACCAATCATCAATATGTGGTGGCCCCCCGTTAATACGTAAGTACCTAAATTTCTTTCGATAAGATCATAAAGGGAAAATTTGAAAAAAAGAGACTCAACAATTCATTTTATTAAATTGAAAACCATAATTGATTCCTTGTGCAGACTTTGGCGGTGAGAGTGTGGTTCGCTCCAGCATGACTTGCAGCCGCTCAAATTATATGTCCATTTCCCTAACCAAAATGGGGAAAATTGAGGATGAAGCTGAGAGTAGTATGCTTGCAAATATATAATTCAAAATACTTGAAGGCACCGTGACAGAGCGTGCAAGTGAACAATTCCCTCATTCACCTTGAGATGTGAACATTGAAATTAAATCTACGGAGAAAATAAAACGATAAAGACACCTACATTATCCGGCCAATCAGGATTTCATTGTCCAGAGCGTGGGTCCGTTATATCGGTGTTACGATTGGTACACAAATTTAACATAGCCCCGCCCAGTTACATTTACAACCAATCAGAGAAAACTTACGAACCGCCTATTAGTCTTTTGGGGTAGTGCTTGGGATCATGTACATAAAAGTGAGTATTTTCAGATGGAATTCACAGCAGTTATTTTCAACAGTGAATAAACAAACACATTCCCTCTGTCATGAGTCATTCACAAGAACTTTACAGTTTACCGGCTTTATATGAAGATGGAGACACTGTCGCGGTGTCTACAATTAGTCTATTTAACGCAACCGATCAGGACGGATTATTTTCAACGCAAACCGATGAAGATATTTGCAATGACGCTCCTTACGATCTGGCGCAAAGGACTGCCGTGGAAATGTAAGTAATTATATGTCTGTAATTTTATATTTTTGTAGCCATATATTCGCGAACTTGTTATTTATTTTAGTGTTCCTGTCATTATGAGGAAGCTATCGAGCACTGTTCTGCGTTTCGATTATTTCATTATATATATATATATATATATATATATATATATATATATGGAGGGTTGTAGTAATTCATCTCATTACATTTTATTGTAAAATGCTTCAATAAAATAGTAAATATTCGCAATTTTTAATTATAGATTAGTTTGTAATTAATATAATGCTAATGTCTTGTTTTGATATTAATCGAAATCGTTGAATTTTTTATAACATTCCTTTGCAAGTTTTAAATAATTTTATAAATTCCATAATAAATTCATTTGAAATGTTATTCGGCATTTTCTCTTAAAGGGTCACAAACTTCTCTGAGCGGTTCGAAGATATTTGGTACTTCACATTGTAACTCTTACCATATGTATACTCTGCATATGTTTTAAGCAATTGTATTTTTATTAAAAAAAGATTCAGAAAATGTATGAACTAGTCAAATTAATTATTCTTTCTCCCTTAAAGGTCCGATGAGAAGTTGACTTGTGTTATACAATATTTTCGTTTTGAAGAAACACATGTCATGGACCTCAACACGGAGGTAGAAGATTTACCGCCCAGTCAACGCAGCGATTGCCACATCATTAACGAAGTAATGTAAGTTTTTTCTTTTTCTTATGTTTCGAGCTTTTTTTCGGATAAGAAGACGCAATGTATTTTCATCAATTTATTAAATGATAGAAATCATGTTTTTAGTAGAATAACCAATTAGTTTCCATTAAATAAGCTGAATAATACACAAACTAATATTATTGGATACAATTATCCATTTTATATATACACGAACAAAACGTTATGCTATACAACGAGTGCGCACAATCGGAAAACGGCTTTTTATCTGTCTGCATACCATTTCGTTGTTTCGTTGAGTGTGACACGGGTCGAATAATTTTAAAAAATTTATAAATTCCTTACCACGTGACATATACATGAGAAATGAAAGGCAGTACATCGCGCAAGTACTACTAAAATATCCTTGTAGCCGGAAGGGATTCCATATAACTTCGAGGATATGCAACTGCTCGAGAAATTTTACAATAACAGGGTCACTCCAGGGTTGAGTCCCGAGTGAATCAAAATAGTACATGCGGTCCCTATTTTTAAAATAGATTGCAAACCAATGAATCCTTTCACCACCAATAACATCTGTATTGATAATAAGACTGCCGCAATCTTTCGTAGTTGGCAATTTTAATGTTTCATTCTTCGCAAACACACCGATAAATTTGGAACGTGTGATTCGTTCACTATTCATTACTCTCTGAAGTGTATTCGCATCCGTTTTAAAAGTCAGTCACAATGCTCCTAAATCTGTCAACTTCTATTAGGGCTTGTGACTCAAGGTATACTAGTAAACTAATAGGCGCGTGTATCGGCTTGGCGAATTCCAATCTGACTTAGATATTTCCACTCTGTTGTGGACTTAAGTGTGCATTTACACTAGCAGATAAGTCAGGTGTGATGCCAAATAGATAAAGGTTAAATTGATCATTGAATTCTTTCTGCGTTAACCCAAACCCAAGCTCATCACAAGCACCTGCAATATGGGCCAGATTACTATATACGCTCCCGCAAAGCGGGAATACAGCGTCTGATGAATAATCCATATCCATAGCCCCGCCCAACGCAACGCCATTGACGTATAGAGTTATATTTTTAAGGCAGAAATTCTCGAATTGAAAGGCATTCTTTTTATATTTTCCATTCACCGAACCGTGGTGGTCCTGTATTCCAATTAATATCCTTTTAGGTAGAACTCCCAGGGTGATGATTTCTATCTGTTTCGATGCCAAACCTGCTGGCACCGTGTATAGTTTGATCTGTGCTCTGTTAACTGGGTATTTTACTGTGGGCTGTAGCAAGTTTTTCTCAATTTCTATTTGTTTAGGCGAACTTAATTTCACTCGTCGTACGTGTAGGTATGTTTCCATAATGTGAATCACAACGGGTTTTGCTCCATCTTCTTGATCAGCTCCCAGATTTAAACATATCTCAGAATTCGTCCGGGTGAGCTTTATTTTCATATCAACCCCATTCACAAGCAACTTCTTCTGGAATGTGAAATCTGTATGCAAGCGTTCAAAAATTCATATACTGTACCTTCTTTTTAGAATTTCTAAATTTATCCTTTATACTACTTTCGTCTTTAAATTGATAATAGCCCTCGGCACTTCAAAAGGTATCCTTTGCTTCTTTGGAAAAGTTCAGCACATTTTCCAAATAGGGTCGTAGGTGATAGTACTCCGTTCCTGCCGATATGTTAACCTGATTTAAATATACATCACACTGGTTGAATATGGAGTGTAGAAAGTTTGTTTCAGGGTATACAGCATATTTGTCATCGCAGTCCGTTCCATCAGAATGGGCTATACGTAGTTTAGCGTACATGTGCACACAGCTTGGGTCAAAAAGTAAGGGCCTGAGCTGGGTATCACGAATTCCAGTGGACCACTCAAGGAACTAATTGTGTTTAACGGGTTAATTGTAATAAAATCACTGTGCTCAATAGAAACTTGAGTTGGGGGCATGTCAAAGAGGGACAGCTCCGATTTACAACATTGTGAACTACACGGATGGATGGAGCGTGCCATGACGAGCCATAAATAGTACCACCTCTCTCGACAAGTAGTAAACAGTCTATGATTCATGAGATCAATATCCTTAGCTTATATCAGTCAAAAAAATGGTCAACCATAGGTTTCATTCGCTCAGAACACTTCTTCTTCGATATCCTTTTACGTTTAACGCCACGTGGTGGTAATCCCTTCTTCCGGACAGCCCTCTTCTTCTTCCCCCACCACGCATTTTTCTCTTTGCATCTTTGACGATTTCGTCCAGTGTACGCTTTAAGTGTTTTTTTAGAGCTTCTTTAGGTTTAACGCCAGCAAATGTCTTCTGCAGTGTTAAAACCTGATTATCGCGCTTTCCTCCCGAGGTATCTGGCAACCCTCTTCAGCAAGGGGACAACTGTACGTGGTATGGTTGAAAAATTGGATCCAAGTCCTACCATATGTAATACTCATGCTCTTCCCTCTATGGATGGGAATGTGTGCAATGCGCAGAAGGCGTGCCTGGGTATCCCCAACAAACTGGTGCTCCACTATATTGCTGTAAATATAGTACATGTCTAGGGGTGTATATCCATCACTCAATTTCTCCAATTTCATCTGATACATTACGCTGGACAAGTCAAGTCGTGCCTCGTGAAAGGTATCTTTTTGGAAGACTGATCGATATTGCCCGTAGGTTATAATTTTGAACAGTCCTTTTTTTTAATATTTCTGTCAGCCTGTGATTTTAGGGTCACAGTATGTGCAGGGTTTTCTTTGTTTACGATTTCGTATACTAAATCATCAGGAAGAGATGAGCTTTTTAAACTTGTGTTTAAGTCTCTCACAACATCCTCAGCTGCACCATAGCAGCCCGGACCTAGTGTTACTACAGCAGTGTAATACCGTGCATCCTCAATCTGGGCGATACGTATGGTTTCATCTCGAGTTACCCCAACTTTTTCACACTCATTACAGTCTTTAAGAATCGTAAAAATGGGTTCTTTATAATTAACATTTAAAGAGAGGGTGTCCAACTGAATTTCGCATACCCCGACCTCATACGAATCACGACCCAATTCAATGGGTCCATGGAGTTCTGTTACAAAGTTGGCAAGGGTGTTGTTAGGATGTACAGTAGGGTGGCCCACTTTTCAATTTTTTTTTAAAAGTATAGGTTATCGTAGTTTTTCCCATTATTTGGCACTATACTAGCACATTGGTACCATTTTTACAAAAATTGATCAATATTTAGGGGTCTCGCATCGACCTTGAAATTACGAGTTTTTTTTAAAATGCGTACTTTTTAACGTTTTACTGAATCAAGACAAATCATTAAGTAGGGATGTTTTCTGAATCCTCTTGATGAGAGAAGTCGTTTGGTGTGCCTTCCAATGTCATACGACTAACGGTTTAAAAGTTGTGCCTGTATAGAGGTAATACCAATGTGCTAGTATAGTGCCAAATAATGGGAAAAACCACGATCACCTACACCAGCAACAGCTGGGACTGACAGCAACTTTCCTTCTGTGCAATGAGGAGCCCCGGAGATGAGAATTGCTTGGCGGTGCTCCGCCGTTCCAAGGAAGTTCTGAAACACATGCCATATATTTCAATTTCATGGTTGTAAAGTAACCTATTTTTGTTCACATTCAGTTCTCTTTTTAATTGACATTATGCTTCATGAATCTCATTACTAAATTGATAGCTATGAAAACTTAATCAACTGACCTTGACCATTTTGCCATCCCAGTGGACAACAGTGTGCCTCGGTGGCGTGAAGGAGTCCTTCACAGCCGTCGCCACTTCACGGCGATGTGACACTCTTCCCCGGCGAGCCGTTTCTTTCGAGATGCTGAACTGATTGAGGTCTGCTGGTGGATCCGCCGAACGTGTGATAGCAGCCACAATGCTTACTACGTATGTAGAGAATGGAAAGTGGAAAGGAAACTGTCAAGAATACATGTGGGTTACGGGACACTTTAAAACTGACGCTATCGATGAATACTATACAGTACACAATACGCACCTGATTATTGGACATGCGGAAACGATCAGCCACTTCCATGACAGCAGGTGCATTAAGGATGCGGCGAGGAAGATTGACAGACACACTTGGCTCTTTCGGCAGGGGGAACGCTAGTTCTGTCTCCGACTCTCCTGACATGCCAGTATCATCATTCTCCATGGCCTCATCTCCGGTTTCGTATGCACACTTTGAGGTTTGCGGCTCCTGGCGAGGACGTTTTCTTCCTTCCTGTAGCTTTCTTTTTACAGCGAAAACTTTATCGTTCCCGCTCATCGTTGCCACCCGAGGACCACGTTGATCGAGGTAGAAGTCAATGTCTTCTTTCTTGTCCTTGTCGGACAGCAGTCGATTCTTCTTTATATCTTCGACAGCGTCAGATGCTCCGATATCCCACAGCTTGTCCACACTGTCCGAAAACTTCTGCCGTTTTCCTCCGGCGTCAGTTTCTCGTTTTCTGCTCTTTTGGAGTAAGTGCCACTCTTTCCACAATGCCTCTAGCTTCCGTTCGCAGTTGAGCTTTGTGATTGTTTTAATGCGGGCCATGTTCCAAAACTTTAAGACGTTGTTTACGGTTTCTTTGAATGCGTCTTTCCTGTTAGCAGTGTACTGGATAACACTGAAGAAGTATTGCAAAACCTGCCGTGTTGTTGGCAATTTGCTACCACTGATGGAGGACGACGGTTGGCCAACTAAAAAAATTTCCGAGGCCGATCTTAGAGAAGGTAGCGATGTTATTTTCGCCTTTCCTTTTGATGACTCTCTATTTGTAGCTTCAAGAGTTCTTCCAGTTATGGTTGCCATCGATTTGTCCATGACAAAGGATGAGAACTCAGACAGAATTTCAAAATGTTATGATCTGCAAAAAAAGAAATAGGTTAGGTACCTGGCACAGGCATAGTGCATTTTCTAATTACCTATATACATTATACATTCCGCCCTGGTATGGTGACTTATTTTTTTGAAAAGTATAGGTGATCGTGGTTTTTCCCATTATTTGGCACTATACTAGCACATTGGTATTACCTGTATACAGGCACAACCTTTAAACCGTTAGTCGTATGACATTGGCAGGCACACCAAACGACTTCTCTCATTAAGAGGATTCAGAAAACATCCCTACTTAATGATTTATCTTGATTCAGTAAAAAGTTAAAAAGTACGCATTTTTAAAAAAAAACTAGTAATTTCAAGGTCGATGCGAGACCCCTAAATATTGATCAATTTTTGTAAAAATGGTACCAATGTGCTAGTATAGTGCCAAGTAATGGGAAAAACCACGATCACCTATACTTTTAAAAAAAAATTGAAAAGTGGGCCACCCTAATGTACAGGCAGGGACGAGGAGAACGGTAGTGTGATGTAGAAATGGTTAGGCGCCATGTTGCATACTATTTAAGCTTCATTATTGCATCAGCTTTTATGTAGGTGTTAAAGCTTTCTGGGTACCCTAGCCATTTCACCAGGTACATTTTTCTCTTTCCTGAACCTTTGCTTCCAAAATTTTTTAACATTTTAAACACTTTTTTTCCTAAATTAAATGTCACTATCTGCAACTCCTCGCGGTGAAAGCTTCCTGCAATTTCTCCCCCATTCAAATCTTCAACGTAATACAGCATTATCTCGCCTTTAGGTCTCATAGCCTTAACTTAAAAAATCTCACGTGTCCATCCTTGCTCAAATCCCTTCGCGAATTTATTTCCCGAACGCGACAGCCTTATATAATCATTGATTTTGAAACGCGCAGAGTGTGGTGGTGGTGTTCCATCTCTTCTCACATCAGATTCTGGGCGCGTACCTCTTTCTACAATCTCGTTAGATGTTGTCCCAATCGTGCGATGGTGTGAGCGGTCGTAGGATGAGGCCAGTGATTCCAGAATATCTATATATCTGTATGTATTTTATTTGTGAAATAGCGGTGCATGCGTTCCTTTATGGTACGTTGAACTCTTTCAGCTAAAGAGGCCTTATGTGTAGAATTGGTAGCGTTGTAGCTGATATTAAACTCTATCAACGTGTTCTGGAAAGCTCGGCCTATAAATTCTGTCCCCATATCCGTACAAATATAGCCAGGAACCCTGTTTTCTTTCAGCATCGTTGTTTTGGTAGCTTTAGCAACAGTTTCAGGCGATTTATTTTTCAGAGGAATTAGCCACAGATATCTAGAGAATACATCTATTATGAATAGGATGTGGCGGTAACCATCGTCTTACACTGAATATCTTTACATGTTTGTTAAATCTGCTTGCCAAATAGAATCGATCGATGCCGCTATTGTTTTGGCTGTTTTAAACCTTTTTCTCACCGGCTTATGAAGTGTATAAGCGTCTTGCTCCCGCAGAAACCTCTCAACATCTTTTTTTCCTACTCCATTATTGTAAACACTTCTGTACAGTCTATCTACGCAACGTAGGAGTTTGGGCTAGAAATTTCATAATAACGTCTTCTTAATATGTTAGCCATTTGCGTATTTTAGAGGCACGTGGGTAGGGATGACAGTTGTTTAGCCTCTTCTTTCTCCTCTTCAGAGTTGCTACCGCTGGGGGTGATGGCGTTCTCAATTGTGGCACATGCGATGTATATTCCAAGTCTTTTAACTTGTTCAGATTTCCTATCATTGTTTTGGGGACATTTATTTGTCTTGCTTTAATATGCTTCCATCCTGATGGTGAGGGCCTATCCCACTTTCTCACCAGATCATGGACGATGTCTACGATATTCGATCCCTGTACCTTTGCTCCTTCCACAATGATCTCACCTGTATCGGTCCACTCTATGTTGGGATCCTCATTCAATGGATTATAAAGACTTAAACCTTTATTCCTCAATGTATGTGGGAATGTGCTTTTTGTTACATGCTCGATGTTGTGTAGCCGACCAGTTATTCTTTGATTGGTCAGTTCTATCGTCGGACACAGGTCCAATGTCACCATCCCCATCGTTGTCCGTGCTGTGCCTAATAACCACTGGGATCTCTGTGGATTCTTATAATTTTCGTACTCGTGAAGAAATTTCTGCAGAGCTTCTTGATATAAGATTCTTTTCTCATCAGGTGTTTTTTCACTGTTTAATAGGGCTAACAATTTGCTTTCCATTCTTTAAAGCTGCTTTTACGGGTTCTAGAACCGTGTCTGGATTCTTTGAACTTTGCAGTGAAACATACACCTCGTGTGGAATCACTACCACTTTCTTCATTATATTAATCTAGTCAGTAATGGCCCCAAAACTGAAAATAAGATGGGGAGGAATGATCCCCCTCTTTGTACAATAATTCGTTTTATCTTCCACACAGTCTGACTTTCACGAGCAATTTATATCGTTAAGACAGATTTCACAGATGCATTTAAAAATTCGGAGTCCATATTTTTAGCAAACATCTGTTGCATTGCCCGGGGTAGTCGATAATAGATTTTTATTAATTCATGGTATTTCTTTAGCCTCTTTGTCATTCTGGAATATACACCGTTTCATGCTCGTTTGGAAATATATTCGTTCTTAGAATCACCCTAAACGTGTTTCGCAGATGAAGGTTACAAAGCAAATATCCGTAACGCTGACTTGTAGCTTTATAAACTTCCAAAAACTCTTTACGCTGATTCGAGAACATTTGATTGGCTAATACCCAAATTTGTGATACACCTCTACTTTGCGCGAATAAGACTAGATATTGTGTATTTAACGACACAATGCTCATGTATCTATTTTTGAAAAATAGATTCTGATTGATGAGGAACACGCTTATGTGAAGATGGTGGGAGAACACTGTAAATGTCTCGGAAAACGTTTTATCCATCTTCAACATGAGATCGTCAATTACAATGACTGTATGTTCATTTCCCTTTAATGAATTAACATCATATACACCTTTGTGGGACAAAATATCATCTTGGTAGTCGTTGAACACTGCTTGATACGTCGAATAGCACCATATAACTTTATGCACAAGTTTTGAGAACATCTCTCCTTTTTCTTTAATGATTTTGAGCATAAACACCTTTTTACCACACCCTGTAGGGCCAGATATAATCCATGTGGATGGGCTCGTGAGCCTGAATTTTTCTACAGAATCCATCTCTAGCACGTCACACTCCTTGGTGGGTCATTTACAAAATATAATAAAAATTTAAGTGGTGTTCCTTATATTCTACAGTCTTGTTTTTCGTCTTCTTCCATAGAACCGCGAATGACGATGAGGTACAGCATTATGTCCCGATCAGCGATATTACAGGTGACCCCGATGATAGTGTAGTTGTTGTCACAGGCTCCACCCCCGCTAACGAACACACAACAGCAATACCTGCAGCACGCTTCAATTCAAAGCGGAGGCATGATGAAGAGCCCTCACGTCAGGTATAAAGTGTGCCAGGATTGCGCCGGTTGTTAGACCCACAGTAATAGTGGTCCAACCCTCTACGTCCTACGACACAACCCCCACAATAGTACCTTCCTCAAATAAAAATATACCCCCCTATTCCTGTTCAATTCCGGGTACATCTTCCACAGCAGCAGCAGCTTCTCGTGCTGTAGAGGATAGTATAACATTCAAGTTGGTGCGCACCGCCACCCCCACCATAGCCCTAACTAGAAATCGGTATATAGTCAGGGTTGATTCTAGATCCATGTATAGCAATGGTGTTGAACACGGACTACTGCTCGTTGTTGAACGAATTGTGGAGTTTGCCCTTCAGAACCGCGACGAACGTGAAGTCAAGACGAGGCTGTCCTTCGGGTTCGGGTCAGATGACGTGGATGTAGATGATTTTTGGATAGTAATACCATTCAGACGCTTGGCAGCTGTAGATATAGGGTATATTTTGGACCGTATAGTGCAGGCTTCTCAAAGTAGTACAGCCTTCAATATGGACAACTTCACCGTAAATAGTGACCGTGTATTCCGTGTTGCGGGTCATAGTGCCACACTCTATACTCTTAACTTCAATTCTCCAGTTATTTACCGGCGGCATATAAACGCCGATCGTGGTTGCGGCTTCATAGCAGTATTCTTAGCTCATTTGTTCACTGTGGTAAATACACGGGCCCAAAAACCTTGGTTGCCTACGGTAGTGAAGCGTGCCCGTAAACTAGCTGTAGACTGTAAACTTGAGTTCCAGTATAATATGGGTCCTGAAGAGTTGAGAAGGGTAGAACAGGAAATGAATGTTAGTATAGTTGTATTTGGAATGGATGATCGTCGTAGGACTGTGTATGTTTTTGAAAGCTGTGTGAGAGATCGTACAAGACCCCTACTTAATTTAGGGCTGTCAGAGACAACGTATCTCCCCATCCGTAATATAAGGACTCTCTAAGCGAGTTATGATAAAAGTCGTAAATATGGACGGCATCATGATTTGTGTAAGGGATGTCTCGAGTTTCCGGAAGATATACTGAAACATTGTAAGGATTGCCACATGGTATGTGCGCAGTGTAAAAGTTCCAAATGTGAAAGCCATGTGGTTGAAGCTGAGAACAGGGACTGTGATGTATGCAGACGCACATTTTTCAATAATAACTATTTTGACCTCCATAAGTTAATTGGTACGTGCAGGAAAATGAGAATCTCTGAATGTGGTATGTTTCATATGATGGATAATTGGAAGAATTTCAATCATAAATGTGATGAAATTCACTGTTCTACATGCCATGAGAAATATAAGGGGGTTGGAGTAAATCATGCATGTTATATGAAAGACGCTAAGCTAAAAATAGACCTTGTATATCTATGTACTACGATATATAAACATATACGAATGCTGAAACCAAAGAGGTTATCCCACATCTACGAGGGTCACTCAGTATATTTTGCCCCACCTTTTTTTCTTTCTAAGTATCCTTGTAAGTTCCAGGAAAATTGTACACAAGTAGTTACATACCTTTTTTACAAGTTTTTATTTTTTCACATAGTCTCCATCCTTTTCTATGGCTTTCCTCCACCTCGAAACAAGGGCCTTTATTCCTTGCTGGTAAAAGTCCGCTGGGTTCCGCTGGAGCCACCTCTTAACCTCCTCAACAACCTCATCGTCACTCTGAAACTTTCTTCCACGAATAACATCCTTCATTGGCCCAAACAAATGGAAGTATGAAGGTGCCAGAGCCGGGCTGTATGGAGGGTGGGGTAACACAGTCAAGCGCATTTTTGTGATGGCCTCTCTTGTCTCTCTCCTCTTGTCTCTTCTTGCGTTATCGTGCAAAAGAAGGACGTCTTCCAGTTTTCTCTCTGGTCGAACTCATTTTATACGTTTCTGGAGTCTCTGTAGGGTATCAATATATGCCTCTGAGTTGATTGTTTGTCCTTTTGTTCATAATGTCCACTCATGGTTTATACTCTTTATTGTATTTTTTACATTTGGAAGTGAGGCTTCCACCCGAAGCCAAACACTTCAACTGTGTATGAACTTGTCCGAGCGTTTGTTTAAGGAGGATGATCGTTCCTTTTAATGCCCCTGTTTGGATTTCTATGGCCTGGGGTTGTCCTGAGATTGAGTTCAGGTAAGTTGATAGGTTGTTTTTCATCATACCTGTTGCCCCAACTATGATGAGGAGAATGGCAGCTTCTTTCAATCTCCAGTTTCTCTTTATGTCATATATGAGCGCCTGGTATTGGGTAATTTTCTCCCTTTTCGCTCTATTAATGCCATAGTCATTTGGGACACTGACCTCAATAAGTAAGGCACTCCTTTCCCTCTTGTCCCACACTATTATGTCTGGTTTTACTGCAGAATTTTCTATAAAAGTGGCTGTTGGAATTATTGTGTCATAGTATATAGTATAATGGTTGTTTCCAGTGTTTGGTGCAGGTGTGTGGTCCCATACATTTTTATTACATTCTAATTCTAATGCTATCATGATCTTCCAGTGGATATATTTGCAAATTTTATTGTGTCTGGCTGTATAGTACCCCTCTGCCAGGAGCACCCTGCGGCCTGATATTAGATGGCCAACACTTTCTACCTCAACATGACAGAATCTACACCTGTCATTATTACTTATTCCAGCCATTTTTTTAAACACATTTGTTAGGAGTGCAAGATCTTGGGCACCCATTATTAGTCGCTCTCCGTCATATTGCAGAACTCCTCTCCTTAACCATTCCAATGATCCTTCTTTGTTGATATAATCCTTCTGTAATTCCTGATAATATTTTCCAGCTCTTTGATGTTGTTCCCATTCTTCTGCATGCTTGGCCTGTTCTTCCTGAACAAATCTTTTGCGACTTTTCCTAGCTATTAAGGTGGCTGGTACTCTTTCAGTTTCTACTTCTTCTGTCATATTATTGGCTCCAAAGTGCTGGGCCAGTTTGGTTATGGAAGTATGTTGCGTTACCCTTGTGTTGTGGTGTTCACGGACCAGAGCTATTGTAGGACTTCTCGAACTTTTCAGATACTGCCCAATGGTGATGGTCGATGATCGGTGCAGCTGGTTAACCTCAGTCAATCCCATTCCTCCCAGTTTTCTTAGTAGGTACAATCTGGGAAGACACTGGTTCCGGTATGTTGTTCTGTTTAGAGTGAGGATTTTTCTGGTCTTAACATCTAATTTATTTAGTTCTGATTGTGGCCAGTCTATGATCCCTACACTGTAATTGATAACAGGGATGGCGAGTTGGTTTATGGCTGTTATTTTGTTCTTTGATGTAAGTTGGGTTTTGCAGATCTTTTTCAGTCTTCGTACATACTCTCCACAAAATTTCTCTCGCATTTGCCGGTGTTCTATATTTCCACTTTCTTCTATCCCAAGGTATTTGTAGGAACTATCCTCTTCCAAGTCTTTAATCTCATTGTCTCTTCCTAAATTGATGTTATGGGTTTGTATTTTCCTGCCCCCTCTAAGTGTAGACTTAGCACACTTGTCCAATCCAAACTTCATTTTGATGTCACCGGAGAAAGTATGGACGATCCTTAATAGGCATTCCAGGTTTTGGTGAGAGTCTGCGTACAGCTTCAAATCATCCATAAACAGTAGATGGTTCAGTACACTGTCAGGATTTCTTCGCCTAGTTTGACTGAGGTTGTAGCCCTTGTTATTATTGCCAAGTAGTTTGCTAAGGGGGTCCAGGGTGAGGCAGAATAGCAAGGGTGATAAGCTGTCCCCCTGGATTATACCCCTCATAATCTTGACATGGGGAATTGATATTTTCCCATTTTAATGGGTAAGATTGATGTTTGTTTGCCATTTTCTAATCTGGTTTGTTAGTGTTAATAATGGTAGGGTGGATTTTGTACAGTTTAAGGCATTCCAAAATCAATGAGTGTGGGACACTATCAAATGCCTTCTGATAGCTATAGTCTATCCATGCCATACTAAGGTTTCTGCCTCTCTTCTTACAGTCTTCAAGGATAGTTTTGTTGATGAGCAGCTGATCCTTTGTGCCGAAGCAGTTTCTTCTACATCCTTTCTGTTCTTTTTCCAGATAGTCTCCAGCATCAAGGTGTTCATATACAGGGTGTACATAAAGTCAGGATCTATTTTTGTGAAGCACTTGGAAATTATATGGAATTCAATCATAAAATGATAAAGTGGCAACATTTATTAACTAATTAAGAGTAGGATTCGACGTGACGCCCATCAGTATCCCTGCACAGCTCAAATCGTTTCGCAGCATTTCTAAACACATTCTGGAACATTTGCGGGGTTGTTATCTGCAGCAGTTCGTATACGTGTACTTAAGTTTTCAAGACTCGTAATCTTCGTCTGATAGACGTGCGATTTGATAAAGCCCCATGCAAAGAAATCTAAAGGGGTTAAATCTGGTGATCTCGCTGGCCAAGGTCTGTTGCTTCCGCGTCCGATCCAGCGATTTGGTAAACGTCCATTTAGATAATCCTGAACAATTTTGGCATAGTGACAAGGAGCACCATCATGTTGATAGACGACGGTACTAACAATCCTATCCCCGTCGTCTATCAACATGATGGTGCTCCTTGTCACTATGCCAAAATTGTTCAGGATTATCTAAATGGACGTTTTCCAAATCGCTGGATCGGACGCGGAAGCAACAGACCTTGGCCAGCGAGATCACCAGATTTAACCCCTTTAGATTTCTTTGCATGGGGCTTTATCAAATCGCACGTCTATCAGACGAAGATTACGAGTCTTGAAAACTTACGTACACGTATACGAACTGCTGCAGATAACATAACCCCGCAAATGCTCCAGAATATGTTTAGAAATGTTGCGTAACGATTTGTGCAGGGATACTGATGGGCGTCACGTCGAATCCTACTCTTAATTAGTTAATAAATGTTACCACTTTATCATTTTATGATTGAATCCCATATAATTTCCAAGTGCTTCACAAAAATAAATCCTGAATTTATGTACACCCTGTATACTGTCTGCAATTAGGCCTGTAAAAAGTTTATAGGTGGTGGTGAAACAGCAGATTGGGCGGTATTTTTTTGGGAGATTTGTCTCACGAGTCTTTGGGATGAGGGTTGTGTCTCCACTTGTAAGCCATTCTGGTATTTCTTCTACTCCCTGCAAAATTCTGTGAAAAGCGACAGTATAATGGTGGTGTAATGCCGTGATTTGTTTCAGCCAGAAATTCAGAGCTTGTCTGTGCCAGGTTTTTTAAAGTTGGAGAATTTTGCCAGTTTCTTTCTTATCTTGTCCTCCATTTCTGGTTTACCCTCATTTGCCACCCTGATGGTTTCTATCCAGGCAGTATCCTGATTATGCTGTTCGGAGGTTTCAAAGAGGGGTTTCCAGTATGCCTCCAACTGGGTTTGATCTGGTGGTTCATGGATTATTATTCTTTCCCTAATGAGATTTTGGTAAAAACCTCTAGGGTTTGATGAAAATTGTTTGTTATGGTTTTTCATGTCAATCTACTTTTGTTTATTCCTGATTCTATTGGCTATGGCTGGGATTTTTCCCTCCAATTCCAGCACCTTGTCATGTAATTGATTATCTCTCAGGTTATACTTCCTCTTTATTTTCCCTATTTGTTTTTGGAGTTTTCCCTGTTGTGTGGGTGCTTGGAAATATTACTTTAATTGGTTCAATTCTCGTCTGGCTTGTGTAAGTTGTTTAGTTAATTTAACTTTCCAAGGAGGGGGTTTTGATTTACACCTTTGGCTGGGGGACTTTGGTTTAAAGTTTGGGACAAGTTTCTGTTGCATGTATAGTACGGGCCGTCGAAACATAAAAAATCGAGTTTCTCCAATTCCACAGTATGCACGTAGTTGGAAATGATGATCTCAACATCTTGTAAAGAAAATGAGTATATGCGACCCCCCTTACCCCTTCCATAGCATCCCCCCCATTTTACTCTCTCCACAGATATAAACCCCAAATGTGACAATCATGCATTATATTAAGTCTTATTATGTAGATTAGATTAATTTGGATAGATTATTTAGATAGAGTTTTAGATACTGTAGATTGAATAGATTACATAGATTAATTTAGATAAATTAGATGAATTATATAAATTATTGTCACGTTTTTTTGTTTAGTTTCAGATTGTTATTTTCAGATTGTTTATGATTGAATGAGTTATGATTTAATTCCGAATGAGTTATATTAAATTCAGATTGAATGATTCAATTGCTAGAATTTAACAATTAGTTTCTTGTTATTAATGCTACTAGGTCTAAATAAGTGAAATCATGGCGACAAGAAGCAAAACGCACAATTCAACATTTGGTCACCCTGCAGAATTTCCAACTTCAATGACTCCTTCAAAGAAGAACTGATTTCGAAAGGTTCTAGAACAGCAAAAGAATGTTACAGAATTGTAACTAAAGATGTGGAAGCCATTTGGGAGAAGTTTTCCTTTCCACATATAGGATTTGAAGGAATAGCTATAAAAGTTGAACGATTGATAGAATCTGCAGCAAAGCTAAATAAAGTACCATTAAAACAGAGAAACAACAGTTTTCAGCAGAAGGTGGAGACATTCGATGAAATGTTTGATATTTGCACTTGTACTTGTTATGATAAAAAAAATCAATCGAACGGATCGCAGATGTGATATTAGAGTTCCAATGATTGAGTGGGAGTCTTTTGTGGGGCAGAAACAAAGAAAAAACCAACTAGGACCAATCGACAGAGTAACGACTTCCGCAAGAAAAAGGACTCACGATAGAGTTAAAGGATTAGAAAGAAGAGCCAAGAGAAGCCTAGATATGAATGTCGCCTCAACCAGCAAACTGGACCCTTTACATATTATGGAAGATGAGAGCATGGAAATTGATGATGACAGCGACGATATTGAATTTGTTCCGGATTTTGAGCTGAGAGAAAACCATTAGAACAGAATTATTTATGATAACTTAACAATAACAGCAGATAGATACCGTGTAAGTTACAGAGCTACTGCAGCTATATTAAATGCAGCTTTGAAGGATATGGGAATATTAGACGAAACCAATATGTTGGATAGGAAAAAAGTGGAAAGAGAAAGAATACGTGTGGGTAAAAAGAACATAATCAAAGTGAAATCAGAGAACACAGATTGAAGGCATCGGATTTGATGGTAAAAAAGATCAAACTAAGACAAAGAAGGGAATGGAGTACGAAGAACATTATGTAATAGTCAAAGAACCTGGTGATGTTTACATGGATCATATAGCTCCAGATAACGGAACTGCTTGTTGTATTGGCGATGAAATAATAACTTTTATAGTTGATTCTAATAGCAAAGAATCCCTCAAAGCTTTGCTATGCGATGGCACCCCAGTGAACACTGGCAGGATTGGCGGAGTGCTAAAATTGATCGAATTATATCTGAACAGGCGTGACCGGAAAATTCGCCGTAAACATTTTCGCCGTAGGAAAATTCGCCGTAAACATTTTCGCCGTAAACATTTTCGCCGTAAGACAAATTCGCCGTAAGGGCATTTCGCCGTAAATAAAATAAAATTAAAATTAAAAAAAAAGTTTAACTGAACCCTTATAATAGCCGGTGCTGGTTAAGTGTGCGGTCTACCTAGCTTCGAGCAGTCTACCACAATTAAAATTCTTTATACTGTACGGCATTGACGATTGGTTAGGTTAAGTCGTGATAGTTTGGTTAAATAAATTTCTTAAATAAATTCCTTATCTTACTTTGAAACTCACTGTACGGCATTGACGATTGGTTAGGTTAAGTCGTGATAGTTTGGTTAAATAAATTTCTTAAATAAATTCCTTATCTTACTTTGAAACTCACTGTATGGCATTGACGATTGGTTAGGTTAAGTCGTGATAGTTTGGTTAAATAAATTTCTTAAATAAATTCCTTATATTACTTTGAAACTCACTGTACGGCATTGACGATTGGTTAGGTTAAGTCGTGATAGTTTGGTTAAATAAATTTCTTAAATAATCATCCATTGATTATTTTTAAAAAATTTTACGGCGAAATGTCCTTACGGCGAATTTGTCTTACGGCGAAAATGTTTACGGCGAAAATGTTTACGGCGAATTTTCCTACGGCGAAAATGTTTGCGGCGAAATTTCCTAGAACCCTGAACAGGCCGGTACAATGGCTGATTTGCCTTTTGCATGCAAACGAACTGCCCTTCAGGCACGTATTTGAAGCAATTGATGGAAAAACTTCGGGACCAAACACCTTCAAAGGTTCTCTTGGAAATAAACTCCGAGAGGATTTGACCAAACTGGATATAGTTGATTATACCCCTGTAGAGGGCAACATTAAAGAAGTTTCGGCCGATATTGTTAAAATTTCAACAGTGACCAAAACTATATGTATGAAATGTGCATTAGCATACAATCTGGACGCATCTCACAAGCGTTAGCCACCAGATCCTCAGGTGCCCTCCATCATGCAAGATGGCTAACACGAGCAAACAGGATCCTGTGCTTATATGTCTCTACACGGAATCCAGAAAAACACATCCAAGACCTAGTAAAAATTATAATGCTGGTTTACGCTCCAGGCTGGTTTTGGATAAAGTCTCATCCAAAGGCAAATGATGGAGCATCTAATTTTTGGTATATCATGCACTTGCTTAAAGGCTTAGATAAAAAGCATCGGATGATTATGGAGCGTGTCCTCAGAAATAACGCCTATTTTGCCCACCCAGAGAATATCTTACTCTCAATGATAACAGACACAAGAAGAAAGGTCAGAGAGCTGGCTCTTCAGCACATCATTCTAGCAAGAACTAGGAGCACCAATGCGAGAAATTTTGAGCTGCCAAAAATACTGAACTTTGAAGCAGACGATTATCCTAACATGATCGACTGGGACAACGAAACCATCATCCCTCCACCTATTTTATAGAATTTGACAAATGATGAGCTTAAAGTTCGAAATGAACCACTTCAGCTTATTCCTTTTACCTGTCACAGCCAGGGAGTAGAACATGCTGTAAATGTGGTAACAGAAGCATCACAAGATAGAATTGGTTACGAAAACAGACATAAATTTATTTTGAATGTACTGCATTCGAGAAAAAGGCCAGTGGTGCCAGTAATTTACGATTTTAAATTTCTTAAGGTGAATATTTTGGTTTTAATATGCTTCAATTAAATTTCTTAAGGTGAATATTTTGATTTTAGTATGCTTCAATTGATTCTTTAAGTAATATACGGAGAAAGATTTCTTATTATACATGTACATATACATCATGTTGATAGACGACGGTACTAACAATCCTATCCCCGTCGTCTATCAACATGATGGTGCTCCTTGTCACTATGCCAAAATTGTTCAGGATTATCTAAATGGACGTTTTCCAAATCGCTGGATCGGACGCGGAAGCAACAGACCTTGGCCAGCGAGATGACCAGATTTAACCCCTTTAGATTTCTTTGCATGGGGCTTTATCGAGTCGCACGTCTATCAGACGAAGATTACGAGTCTTGAAAACTTACGTACACGTATACGAACTGCTGCAGATAACATAACACCGCAAATGCTCCAGAATGTGTTTAGAAATGCTGCGGAAAGATTTGAGCTGTGCAGAGATACTGATGGGCGTCACGTCGAATCCTACTCTTAATTATTTAATAAATGTTAGCACTTTATCATTTTATGATTGAATTCCATATAATTTCCAAGTGCTTCACAAAAATAGATCCTGACTTTATGTACACCCTGTATATATATATATATATATATATATATATATATATATATATATATATATATTATATATATATATGTATTATATATACATATATATATATATTATAATATATATATAATATATTATATATATATATATATATATATATATATATATATATATATATATATGAAAATTATTTCACGAAAGTGACACGTGAAAGATATTTATGATGAATAAAACCACGAAGGGAAAAGAAACACAAAGTGGTGCTCAAGCGCTTTCGTCTAATGACATCCTCAGGAACACTGAGTGTTCCTGAGGATGTCATTAGACGAAAGCGCTTGAGCACCACTTTGTGTTTCTTTTCCCTTCGTGGTTTCATTCATCATATATATATATATATATATATATATATATATATTATATATATATATATATATATATATAAAACTTACTTTAACTTTACTTATATCATTATTTACTTTAATCTTTGTCATTTATCAGGTTTTTTCATTCAAAGAATTGGTTTCAATTTAATTTCAATTTAAAAAAAGGGGGGGCATATGCAACGGGTAGGGGGGGGGCGCATAGCGGTGTAATTACAGTATGTTGTTTAGAGGCCCAAAAGAAACTCCGAGCAGTGTGTAGGATAAGAATACAAAATTTCGACCCCCCTAATGTATAGGCCAGCAGCGTAATTTACTTGGTTAAGTTCAGTAAGGTCTGTGTTGACTGGAACTAGTCTATTAATTGCAACATTTACTCGGCATAATAGTTGTTTAAACTTTCTATTTTTACTAAGTTTGATCAGTTGGGGCCAGCTTTCCATATTCATGATTTTAACATTTTCAATTATATTTGCTAATTCCTCCTCTGTTTTGATTTGCTGTAAATCCATATCTTCATATCGTGGTGGTGGTAGTGGTGGTGATGTGGGAGGAGTTCTTGATCTGGCTGGGGAAGGCAATGATGAGTCAGAGGATCCAGGCGAACTGGGTGGCGAGCCACCCATTCCTATATGCTGAATTGGATTGGTTACAGAATGTTGGCTAGTGTGCTGTCTGTTTTGTGCGTCCACTGAACTATCGGATGCATCGTCATCAATATTTTGGGTGGCTTCAAGGCACTGCAATAGTGGGATAGGGTTCATTATTGGGCTGGTTTCATTTTGAATAAGTTTATCTATTTCATCGTTCATGTATTCCAGTTCTTGGTCACTAAATGCCCTCTGGGTTATGAAGTTGTGCTTCTGAGTGGTCAATCTTGTAGCTGGAGTCTCTCTCTTACATGGGCAAAAGTGGAAGATCTCTCTGCATTCCCTTGTGATGTCCTTCTGCCTCTCGTGTTTCTTCCTTGCATACTTTGTAGCCCATATCAGTGTCCATTTCTCTTCTCTTGTCCACACTCTTTTCATTTTTTCCTCTCTTTCTTCTCCTTCTCTGTCAATGTAGTCCTCGGCTGCTTCCCTAAGGGCGCTTTGTTTAATATTACTAATTTCTTCCTCTGTAAGGTACTTATGCACTTGTGAGGCTAATGATTGTAGTTTCTTGACAGAGGTATTTTTTCTCTTCAAGTAAGTTGGAGTTCCTGATTTGCTCCGCTAGGATTATGTTCTGCCTGCTCCACTTCTCATACCTTGAGTATTCAGAGCAGTGCAAAATTATTTTCTTTTCTTCAATAGTCCATTTTATTGTATCATACTTTCTAAGGTTTCGTTTTGGGGCCATTTTCCGTTGGAACTGCTGGGGTCCATGGTCATTACACACTTTTGAGTATCCCAATTGCTGAATTATCTATCATATTGACACTTCCTTCACTAATTCCTAGCTCCAGTGATTGCTCTGTGTATGTGACGCGCCGATTTGATCGAATGATGCTTTTAGCACGTTGCACAATGTGAGATGTCACAGTCGATGCCGGGCGACCGCTGCATGGCTCATCATCGAGGCTGGCTTTCCCTCTCTCTGATGATCTCACACGTTTAGACCAGAGTCCAACTGTGCCTCAATCAAAAATAGCATCTCCATAAACGTTTTGTAGACGTTTCTGAATATTTCCAACTGTTTCCTTCTCTGCGGTAAGAACTCGATAACAGCTTTCTGTTTACGGTGCATATCACTGTCAGACGCCATTTTCGAAACTGCGTTAACCATCGGTTTTATACAAGGAGGGGAGGTTCAAAGTGGAAAAATGCGGTTATGTGAAGCGCAGAAAGTTCAAACTTACGGCCCAAAAGATATTTCAGCCCCATGGCCTATTATTTAACTAAGAAAAAGGGATGGGACAAAATATATTGAGTGCCCCTAGTACTTATAAGCCAGACTATCTGTGATGAGTGCATGGAGGTCGAGTGTGATGAGTGTCACAAATGTGGTAAGCGGACAAACTTTTTTAAAACGATTGCACACGACAGTGCTGTGAAACTCTTTGTATCCTATATTGTCAAGTTAGCGGACAAGTTGAAAAAAATGACTGTATATTCTTGCCCATAACGGTGCAAAATTTGACACAGTTCCCTTATAAGGAGCTGCTTGAGCACGAGTCATCGTAGATATTTACAGGTGATCCCTTGAAAAGAGGCAACAAACTTATACAGATGCAAATAAGAGGTAACGTACAGTTTAAAGACACTTTATTATTCACATCTTGTAAATTAGCAAAGCTACCGAAGGTAATGGGTGTAGCCGCCGAAGTTTCAAAAGGATATTTCCTTTACACATTCCTGTATGAGTACAGGTGAACGTGAAGATTTTGACCGCTACTTCAACAGTTTTAATGAATCTATTCCTTACAATATAGCGGATGAATGTGAGCGTTATTGCGTGAATGATGTGCGCGTGCTTAGAATATGTTTCCAGACCTTTAGATCGTTCCAAATGCGATCCGTTGCAAGTCGCAACCACGATTGACTCATTGTGCTTTACCGTATTCAAGAACAATTTCATGCCTAAAGACACCTTAGCCGTCATTCACAGAAACAATCCCCGCAGTTATGGGCACAAGGCTATTTAGTGGTTTATACCCATACAGCAGCAGACAGGTGTATACATAAAGCATGCTCGCAACAGGGGGGGGGAGAAGTACCCATTAAGGTTAATGGTCGCGTTTTGGGGGCTGATGGTCTAAGCGAAAACCGTGCCACTGGTTAGAAGACTGTGCACTAGGGCGGAGCGTTTTTACACTTTTTCTGATTTTCGTTTTGTAATAGCGCGGAAAAGTGGCTCTTCCACGTCAAAAGTGAGTGTGTAAAATCTCTGAAATCTTCAATAATATCTTCTGCCTCCGCACGCGTGTTGAAAATCCAAAAAATGCGCCAAAATACGCATTTTTTAAAATATTTTCTTATAGTTTTAATTTTCATCCTACCTTCTTGCAATAGCGAAGAAAAGCATCCTAAAGGTTTATTTTAGACTACTTTTAAATATTTTTGTCCGAAGATAATATCTTCTGCCACCGCAAACGTTCCAAAATATAGAAAAATCCGCATAAATCACGTATTTTGCATATTCAGCCTATACGCTAATAAATTCACTTTGTACGTCATGTAGTACTCCTACATCGTTCTAGAAGCTTCCCCACAGCCTGGTATGGTGTGTTGCTCGTCATTGCCATATACGGCAATGAGTCAGTGAGTGATGACTGATGAGTCATGACTCACAACACTACCAGGCCTTCTTGCTCTCACTTCCCCGCAGTGTTGTGCTAGCTACGTTTCGGGTAAGATGTGGGTTGTGTTGCTCTTGCTGTTAATACATCTTTGGAACACGACAACACGCATATGTGGACATATACTGCATATTTTAGTGCATAATAATACGTTGGTATAATATACAAAACTTCTGCAGAATGCAAGAATATTTTACATTTTAGGAGTAATTTCTTAATTTTTATATTAATTACTATGTTTTTCACAGTGTCAGTACCAGCTCAAGCAACAAGAACTTCTTCAAGTTGCCCTATATTTGGGGCTCCAGCTGATCTAGACAAGAGGTGCCTTCCAACCTACTGTATAAGGATGTCATGAAATATTTTCATCAAATAAAGTTGAATCTGAAGACATCGAAGAAAGAGCCAACAGTTGCAGAAATTTCGGGTGTTCTCTCAAAAACCGTGTCGCTCAAATGATTAAAAATTACCATGAAAAATGTCAAAACCTTCTAAAGTCAATAAAAAAGAAAGAAGATAGTGACTCATTCAAAATTAAATTACAAACATTTCAAAATGAGGCAGAAAACAAATTATGTGACATCAGTGCTTGCAAATGTGAAAATTTTGATAAGTGTTCATGTGAAAACCATCTCAAGGTTCCAGCAATTGAACAAAACTTCCTTAAAGATCAGAGAACAACAAGAAAATTGGCAATAGGCTTTCTTGATGTTTCACAAACTCGTAAAGATCTAGCTAGAAGACAACAGAGAATGAAACAGTATGAACCAAAACCATCTACCAGTAAAGGACAAGCAACTGAAACACTGTCATCAACATCAAGTGAAACAGAAGGAGCGGATTCTGATTATGAACCGACACAGAGAATCAAATCGATGGAACAATCTCATCATGGAACAATCTCATCATTGGCTATAGCTTGTGACAGAACTGGTGTGTCAGACAGGTCTGCTGCTATAATTGCTTCGGCTCTTCTTGAAGACGTGGGAATTATAAACGAAAAAGATTTAAGTTCAGTAATAGAGAGATGCAAAGTAAGGAGAGCTAGAAAAAGAGGTAGATCTATCATTCAAACGATAGATTACGAAGAAGAAACTATGGAGAGTATCTATTTCGATGGAAGAAAGGACAGAACTGCAGTCCAAGAAAAATTTGGCAGTAAAGGTTATCAAAAAAATATAACAGAAGAACATGTCACTTTGCTTCAAGAACCAAACTCGCATTATATTGGGCATGTAACTCCCGCTTCTGGCTCAGCACAGAGTATAGCTTCTGCAATTTTGGATTTTTTTCGCTCAAATGAGATTGATACTTCAGAAGTTAAAGCCATTGGATATGACGGGACAGCAGTTAATACGGACCAAAAGGAGGAGTGATAAGAAGTATTGAAGAACACTTTCAGAGAGCACTCCAGTGGCTGATTTGCTTGCTTCACACTAATGAACTTCCATTGCGGCACGTAGTGACTGACATTGATGGTAAAACAACAGGTCCTCTTAGTTTTACGGGGCCTATAGGAAAAGACCTAATTGATTGTGAAAAGAGACCTGTTGTTGAGTTTTAACCAGTTGAAGCGGAAGAAATTGTAGTTGACACAGATCAGAAATATTTGGCAAAAATCTATGATGTTGTGTCAAAAGGTGAATGTACTCCCTCTCTAGCTTAAAGGAAACCAGGCAAAATGGCACACTCCAGATGGGTGACAACTGCTAACCGCATACTTCGTCTCTACGTTTCAACTGAAGAACCTTCAGACATCCTTAAGTGTATCCTGGATTATATTATGAAAGTTTATATTCCAATGTGGTTTCAAATCAAGAGAAATTCTTCAGCAACACAGGGAGCCAAACATCTTTATCAAATGATACAACGCTCGAGGTCGTTGAGTGCCCGCTGTATAGAAAGAGTTGATCGTGTTATTCAGAAAAATTCCTATTTTTCTCATCCAGAGAATGTTCTCTTTAGTATGATTCACGATGAAACAAAACGTATCAGAGAATTAGGATGGAGGAGAATCCTTAGAGCAAGAGATTCTGAGTCAGCCGCAGTGAGAGTGTTTAAATTGCCCACGTTGAACTTTCAGTGCAGTGAGTACTACAACATGATTAACTGGCAAACTCGTGAGCTGTCAGAGCCTCCTCTGACAAAAGTTCTATCACGCTCCGACATGCTGAACTATATCTCATCAGGAGATGTACCTGATTTCATCCCACGCTTTCCTTGCCACACCCAAGCGGTTGAACGGCATATAAAGCTGGTAACAGTGGCTTCAGCTGCAGTATGCGGTTCAGAGGCAAGGGATGGATTTATCAGAGCAAGATTAGAATCCAGAAAGAAAATGCGAAGAATGGAAACAAAAAGTGACTACAGTGTGTAACTAGCCTAAGTCCGATAATGGTAGGGTGGTTGGGTCGGGCAGGGAGGAACTAGAAATGCAGCCACCTCCACGTGGTGAGCTCTGGGTTATTTTTTCAATATAGTACATTCAATATTGACGAAATAAGCGAGGAGTTGAACGCATATTACATAATAAGTCATCAAAAATAAACCAAGCATATGCAAAGTGAACTGCATTGGTGGACCTAAATTATTTAATTGCTCAAATATATAAACTTCTTAAATTACTAAAATATGATATAATGAATTGTTAATTGCATTACTTAATACATAATTAACGAATAAACTGTGGTGTAGGGCCGAAGTTGACCATAATAGCGTCATTACAAAATACGCTATTTATGTAAATTTTCCCATATTTTGGAACGTTTGCGGTGGCAGAAGAAATTATCGCCGGACAAAAATATTCAAAACTAGTCTAAAATAAACCTTTACGATGCTTTTCCTCGCTATTACAAGAAGGTAGGATGAAAATTAAAACTATAAGAAAATATTGAAAAAATGCGTATTTCCGCGCATTTTTTGGATTTTCAACGCGCGTGCGGAGGCAGAAGATATTATTGTAGATCTCTGAGATTTTAGACACTCACTTTTGACGAAGAAGAGCCACTTTTCCGCGCTATTACAAAACGAAAATCGAAAAAAGTGTAAAAACGCTCCGCCCTACTGTGTACTCCTTTAACGGTTGCTAGTGGTACGGATGTCCCCGTCTTGAGTGTGGAATCGTAGGAGATATCCACGGTAGAATACTCCTGACGACAGTCTTGCGTGGACCCGCACCCGCGATCAGATTATAGGCACCCAGTTCACTCACAAAGTCTTGTGGGAGAATGAGTATGATGCACGGATGGAAACAGATGGACAGTACCGTGAAAAAATAAACACAATCAAGCGTTCAATGTTGCTAAATCCTCCCAAATGGGGTGATAGCTTGTTCGGAGGGCGTACAAGTCCCTTCAAGCTATATTTTCTGCGTACGGAGCGCATGAAACTCCATTACTGTGACTTCCGTCCTTTATATCCCTACGTGATGAAAAACAATCCGTACACCGTAGGTGCACCAGAGAAACTGGTGGGACCTGTCCTGCCCACCATCGAGGTTTTCTCAACAATTATGAACGGGTACTATTTAGGCCTTTCTTTCGTAGATGTGCTTCCCTCTCGCGATTTATGGATGCCGATCTTACCCACCGTTATAGATCACAAGCTCATGTTTCCCCTGTGCGTGAAGTGCGCAAAGGAGAACAATGGGGAATGTAGTCACACAACCAACCAGCGTAAGATCAGAGGTGTATATACAAGCCCTGAGTTGGACCTAGCCGTTCGCCATGGCTACAAAATATTGAAGGTATATGAGGTGTAGAGTTTTCAGAATCTCCCCAACCTTTTCATGCCATATATGAACACTTTTTTGAAGGATAAGGTAGAGGCATCAGGGTATCTGCGAGGAGTTGATACCGAAGATGAAAAATCGGCTTATATTCAGCGTTACCGTGACCATGAAGGGATACAGCTTGACCTTTCACAAGTTGTAAAGAACCCAGGCAAGCGCTTTAGTGCAAAGTTGTGTCTAAACAGTCTTTGGGGAAAATTTGCACAGAATACTGGCAAGGGGAACGCATATTTGGCAAAAAGTTATAGTGAAGTCTGGGATTATGCCAACGGTCCCGATAAAGAAGTCATGGAGATCGCGAATGTGGGTAATACTTACATAATAAAGTACAACATTACCGAATTGGCCACAGATACCTCAATGATTACAAACATACCTGTAGCCAGCTTCACAACGGTCTAAGCACGCATCAAACTTTGGGGTCTATTGCATTCTCTTGGACCGAGGGTTTAGTACGCCGATACAGATAGTGTGATATTCACAGCGAGGCAGGGTGAATACATTCCGCCTATTGGTGAATTCCTCGGAGAGTTAACTGATGAGATCAAGGATGAGTATGGAGACATCGCATACGCCGACTCTCTTGTCTCAACAGGACCAAAAACTTATGGGATACGATTGAGGGTGGGGGAAGATATGAAATATATCGTGAAGGTTAAGGGTATGACGCTCACCCAGGCGAATGGGCGGGTCGCTAACTTTGAATCGTTGAAGGATCTATTGTGCTTTGAAGATGAGGGAGTCCAGCCACCCCAACTGACTGTGGGGACACACAATTTTCGGGGGCAGAAGCTGGGTGGCGTGAAGGAACTTAGGGGTACGAAGGTATGCCGTAACACCTATTGGAACCGTTACCAGGTACTTGGTACCTATGATACTGTACCCTTTGGATACAACAATCTTTGATTGTTATATATGTCTATTGTTAACGATATGTTTATTTATTACACGTATTTCTAAATATACATACCTTGAATAATTCGTTTATTAAATAAATCTTGTTTCAATTAGCGTTTCACTTTCTCCTTTTTTTGTGTGCGTATGTAAAGGAGAAAATTCTAAGCTCTGCCCCCCTATATGATCGATCAATGGTCACGTGACTCCTGCTACTACCTGGGCATATCTCTACCATGCGTGCTTAGTTGACCGCTGCAAGCCCTCGGTCAAAGACGTGTATTTGACGAAATCCCACGTAGACGAAAAATAGTAATGGCTACCTTTAATATTGCATGTTCGACTTTTATGAAGTGGTATTCAGCAGTGTGAAGATAAGGTTACTGAATGGCTCCTTATTCCACCCTCCTTTGATACTTTTAAGGCTACATTGAATCGTGCGAAGTTTGATGAACAAGAGGTAGAAATACTCTACGGCTATTCTGGCGAGAGCATTGCAGGATTTCGTGGTACAAGCGATGTATTGAACTACGTTGAGGCCTAAACTTTATAAAAGCTTACATATACCGTGAAGTGGAAGAAACAACACGTGCAGAAGAGAAGCAACGGTTATGGTTAGTGAGTCTTGTTGATGAGTAGTGTAACAAGCGATATTACTGTATGTCATGTTGCATCATACCGAGAACGCGTATCCTGCGGCTGAGAATGTACATAAATCTTGTCATCAGGGAGAATCTTAAGTATTTTTTCCACATCAATATATCATGACGAGGTTTGTAGTGAGGTTGTGGATAAAGGCCTGCGTGAGTTTTTAACAGAATTTAGAGACGAGTATCGTCTGTTAAGCAAAAAGGAAAAATATGGTAATATGTTTATCTCAAATAGTGTGCCGGAGTGTGATTAAAATGTGCTTAGTTCGTGAAAATCCCCCCCGAACGAAAATTTCTGCTGCGTATTCTGGGGAGTGGGGTAATAAAACATTAAAACCTGAAGTGCTTCATGTATCGGAAAATTTCCCAAAACACCTACCCAGTATAATGGGATCCAAGTATTCTCTTTCAAGTTGGAATAACGCCGTACACGATTCATCAGCTTATGGTGTGACTCATCCTCCACACCTCCCATCGAGCCGATCCGTCCACCTGTGGCTCTTAGTCATCTCAGAGCTTGAACCGTCTGGATGTGCACTCCCCAAATACGATGGTAATTCCTTTGAGAACCATTCTCAATGCCGTGTACGATGTGTCCGTGACGAAGTCATTGCGCGTGTTCAGGCGTAAAAACGGTGCCATTAACTATGTACTTGAAACGACTTGTAGACAAAAAAACTCTGGTAAACGGAATGTTGTTTATTTAAGTGTTGAGGAGATGAATAGAGTCTTCGTGGTAGTTGAGAAGTGGAGTGAGGACCGTTATAAAATACCTGCAAGTGTAGGTACAAGAAGAGAACAGAGTGGTGATACCCCCTCATATGCCATTGTTTGTACGTTGTGTAAAAATAACGATCAGCCATGCATTGATATACGACTGATGTGGCAGAATGCATCTGATAATAACGTTTTTGCCCCTACGCGAAACCGATTCATCCTCGACAGAATGTTTGAAATCGTTGGTTTCCGCAAGCTGAAGCCTATATTAGACGCGCGTGTTACGGATATGCTTTATTTTGATACGGTTCTTGAAAACGCATACACCACTCTGCTCGACGGTTTACCGAGTGTAGGAATGATCAAGGCGAGAATGGACTAGAGCTGGATGCTTATTTAAAAGATTTAAACTCTTCGAAATATCATGAATTTTGGTACAAAGCACTTGAGCGGTACAGGGCAGAGCTCACCTACACCGTTCACCCTGAAGCGTTGTTTCTTTATATAATGAACAGCTGTCGTTACGACTTAGAAGATTATTTCAACTGCCGCTATGCATTGTGAAGATGGGTTCACGATTGAAAAGCTCGGATCGGTAAGAATAAACCCTCGATTGGAAAGGAGTGTTTATAAACTTGTATTTAATAATGATGTTTTGGCTAACGATGGCCTCTTTGTACGTGCTTTTGAATGTATTCTAGCCGTGTTTAAAGATACCTTGCCAACCGAATGCAAAGTGGACACAAAAATAGTATTGAACGATGTGAAAGCTATTTACATCGAGTATAGGTATCCCTCTAACTTGAGCAGTGAAATAATCAAATCGTATTTACTGCGTAGTGCAAAGCAACAATGATGTGACTGTAGCCTCGATCACGTGCAAGTTTAGTGTTTTAGTTAAGTGCAGTAGAACATAAAGTTATATAGTTTGATGTATATTTATTTTCAATATATTTAATTATTTAATATAATTGTGTGTATATATATATATATATATGTATATATATATATATATATTTCTCCTGTACTATTATTTTGATGATTATATTCATACGTTTTGTATTTCTTATATTATTATGTTTTATTTTATATGTTCTTCGTTCGTACTTCTTATACTATTATTATTTTTTAATATATATATTCCTCATTTGTATAGAATGAACGATGTATATTTATTTTCTATATATTTCATGATATTGATTCCAATAATTCGTCTAAATAAACAGAATGATGTAATGGTGTTTTATTTAATTCTTTGGGTTGCATATATAACGATATTTTTATTAAATTATATATATATATGTATATATATATATGTATATTATATATATAATATATATTATATATATATATATATTAAGCAAATGGCTGGTTAAGCCTTCTAAACCGACTGGCTGCTTAAGACTTCTAAGCCAACTGTCAAGAATATAGGCTTTAATTAAATAAATAGCGCAATCTGACAACTCAATCCTAATAATGTACACCTGAACAAGCCATTTACGGCTTCTAAGCCAGATTAAGCCTTCTAAGGCAACTGGCAGATTTCTAAACTAACTCTCAAGAATATATGCTTTAATTAAAGAAATAGCAAAATCTGGCAACTCAATAGGTCGTAAGAAGGGGGGTAGGGAAAGATTGGAGGGACCTAATGTAGGGATATCGCCATCTCCATATTTAATTGTTCCACATTGTGTTTTGTTTGAACCTAATCTTGACTCGTCTCATAGTGCAGAGCAAGTAATGCATCATCCAAGAACAAAGTGGTTCTCACCTTTTAAAGAGTTTAGAATGTATCGTAGATTGAAACAGGTATGTGAATTAGGTGAACAAGTAACTGCCCAATTCCCTAATACTTTAATTAAAATATCTACAAATGATTTATCTAAACCATTAGGTCGTATTTATGTTGGTAAATATACCCCTGAAGGATCTAATAAAAATGAGTATGCATTTACATATGTTAATCGTATTGTATTTTACGTAAAGCTGTATGGTATAAAACAATAAAGAAATAAACAATTGAAATTTTTCACATCCCGAGGAAAATTCTATTTATATCTCGAAGCAAATTTTTCCCCCACCAGAGGAAAATTGGGCTTAGTATTACCTAGCCCAATTTGCCTGCCTGCTTCTGTTTGGGGATAGATAAAACAGATGGTCTCATAATGCGTGGTTGAGTCATCGGACAGATTTAGAGTTGAGGAAGGGGAAGGCAAAGTAATGTGATATGTCTCCTACTGAGAATTTAGAGAGAGAGAACGTCATGTAGCCATTAATTACATCATGTAGCCACTATTGATTACGGGTGCGAAGCAAAGTTGGACATTTAACAATTGAAAGCAGAGTCAAGTATCCATGCACAGTTCGTATACGTGTACGTAAGTTTTCAAGACTCGTAATCTTCGTCTGATAGACGTGCGACTCGATAAAGCCCCATGCAAAGAAATCTAAAGGGGTTAAATCTGGTCATCTCGCAACACAAGGTCTGTTGAATCCGCGTCCGATCCAGCGATTTCGAAAACGTCCATTTAGATAATCCTGAACAATTTTGGCATAGTGACAAGGAGCACCATGAGGTTGATTCTAAGGGGATAGGATTCCCTTCTAGGACAGTTCATACCAGGACAGCTCATACCAGGACAACTCATACCCAGACAACTCATACTCCGACAAATCATACCTAGGACAAATCATACCTAGGACAACTCATGCATAGGACCAGAAAAAAAAATGAAAAATTAATGAAAACATTTATTTTGTAAAATTAAAAATTAAATTTAAACATTTAGAAATCATGCAAGTTATTAATGAAAACATTTATTTTTAAAATTAATGAAAACATTTATTTTTAAAATTAGTGAAAACATTTATTTCGTAAAATTAAAAATTAAATTTAAACATTTAAAATTCATGCAAGTTATATATATATATATATATATATATATATATATATATATATATATATATATATATATATATATATATGCCCAGTTAGGTTCATTGAATGCCCGGTTAGGTCAACTGAATACCAGGTTGGGTTCATTGAATGCCCAGTTAGGTCAACTGTACGCCCTTGACGATTGGTTAGGTTTAGTCGTGATATTTTCGTTAAAACTAACGAAAATATCACGACTAAACCTAACCAATCGTCAAGGGCGTACAGTAGACCTAACCGGGCATTCAAATTTTATCCTATGTAAATAATGGTTCTCTATTTATTATATGTTTGCAATAAATAATAAATTTGTTGTTATTGTTTTCTTTCCTTATTTTGGTTAATTTGCAGAGTTTAAAATTTCGGGGTGGATATAGATGAAAAGATCAACATTGGGGTGGTAATTGTTGAAGAGAGTATGAGTTGTCCTAGGTATGAGTTGTCCTAGGTATGAGTTGTCCGGGTCTGAGTTGTCCGGTATAAGTTGTCCGGGTATGTGTTGTCCTGGTATGAGCTGTCCGGTCACGATAGGATTCTTGTCATAACATGACGTAATTAGAATCTATAAATAGATCCACAAATTGTTTAAACTTCAGTCTTATCGTCGGTGTTGCATCGGAGTGACGTGTATTATTTACTGTTCAAGATGTATCGAAGAAGGAAGTTTGTTCCTCGAAAAAGGAAGTACGGTCCTCGGAGGAAACCTAAATGGCGTTCAAAGGAGAAGATAGTTACAGCTTTAATGCAATTTGTTTATTTATCTAAAAATGCTTTTGGTGTTAATAGTGATGGGTTTTATACCTTGTGTTTGGATCTTCTAACTAATGATCAAAAATCAACTATTTTAAAATTTAATTATTATCAAGTAACGGGTGTATCTTTTCATAGTATTCCCGAAATGAATATGTCTGGATATGTGATTAATTTTGAAGATTCAATAGGTCGTAAGAAGGGGGTAGGGAAAGATTGGAGGGACCTAATGTAGGGATATCGCCATCTCCATATTTAATTGTTCCACATTGTGTTTTGTTTGAACCTAATCTTGACTCGTCTCATAGTGCAGAGCAAGTAATGCATCATCCAAGAACAAAGTGGTTCTCACCTTTTAAAGAGTTTAGAATGTATCGTAGATTGAAACAGGTATGTGAATTAGGTGAACAAGTAACTGCCCAATTCCCTAATACTTTAATTAAAATATCTACAAATGATTTATCTAAACCATTAGGTCGTATTTATGTTGGTAAATATACCCCTGAAGGATCTAATAAAAATGAGTATGCATTTACATATGATAATCGTATTGTATTTTACGTAAAGCTGTATGGTATAAAACAATAAAGAAATAAACAATTGAAATTTTTCACATCCCGAGGAAAATTCTATTTATATCTCGAAGCAAATTTTTCCTCCACCAGAGGCAAATTGGGCTTAGTATTACCTAGCCCAATTTGCCTGCCTGCTTCTGTTTGGGGATAGATAAAACAGATGGTCTCATAATGCGTGGTTGAGTCATCGGACAGATTTAGAGTTGAGGAAGGGGAAGGCAAAGTAATGTGATATGCCTCCTACTGAGAATTTAGAGAGAGAGAACGTCATGTAGCCATTAATTACATCATGTAGCCACTATTGATTACGGGTACGAAGCAAAGTTGGACATTTAACAATTGAAAGCAGAGTCAAGTATCCATGCACAGTTCGTATACGTGTACGTAAGTTTTCAAGACTCGTAATCTTCGTCTGATAGACGTGCGACTCGATAAAGCCCGATGCAAAGAAATCTAAAGGGGTTAAATCTGGTCATCTCGCAACACAAGGTCTGTTGCTTCCGCGTCCGATCCAGCGATTTGGAAAACGTCCATTTAGATAATC
Organism: Bathynomus jamesi; assembly: GCA_023014485.1. Lineage (NCBI taxonomy): Eukaryota > Metazoa > Arthropoda > Malacostraca > Isopoda > Cirolanidae > Bathynomus > Bathynomus jamesi. The sequence continues at coordinate 459,663 of JAJOZX010003827.1, forward strand.
CTGAACAATTTTGGCATAGTGACAAGGAGCACCATGAGGTTGATTCTAAGGGGATAGGATTCTTGTCATAACATGACGTAATGAGAATCTATAAATAGATCCACAAATTGTTTAAACTTCAGTCTTATCGTCGGTGTTGCATCGGAGTGACGTGTATTATTTACTGTTCAAGATGTATCGAAGAAGGAAGTTTGTTCCTCGAAAAAGGAAGTACGTTCCTCGGAGGAAACCTAAATGGCGTTCAAAGGAGAAGATAGTTACAGCTTCAATGCAATTTGTTTATTTATCTAAAAATACTTTTGGTGTTAATAGTGATGGGTTTTATACATTGTGTTTGGATCTTCTAACTAAATCAAAAATCAACTATTTTAAAATTTAATATTATCAAGTAACGGGTGTATCTTTTCATAGTATTCCCGAAATGAATATGTCTGGATATGTGATTAATTTTGAAGATTC
>JAJOZX010003828.1:0-50000 GCA_023014485.1 Bathynomus jamesi
AAGAGAGAGAGAGAGAGAGAGAGAGAGATAAAATAACGACTATCTTGGTTTTCTCTCTCTATAAATACTACTACTTTTTGGTCCTTTCACGTATCCTGAGCTCCCAGCATCCCAGGAACCCCCCACAACTCCCCTTTCGAAAGCGGCCTCTCACCACCCTCTGTTTTGCTTTCTTTGGCTGGATTAAAAGACGTGAAACCTCTGTCTGAGAATGTTCCATCTGGATGGCTGCGTACAATGGCAGACCCTCTCTCTTATCCTTGTGCACACTGGGGCATACTAGGTACGCGGCCCACCCCATAAAACACACTAATACCGAAAAGAAGAGACCCACTTATGCTCGCCCTTTGGAGCAGTCGATGAAATTGTCCTGTACAACACGTGCACATACTTTCACACACACACACACACACACACACACACACACACACACACATAATAAAAATTAAGTAGTCCTAAATGCATAACATTTTTTGTATGAAGAGGTGTATATAATAAATTACGTGAAATTATGAATCTGTTGCGAAGGTTCATATTATTAAAGTAGTGCATTTTTTAATTCTTCTCGCACTAGTAGAAAACTGGACAGAAAAGCATAAGGCTCTCTCCTCACCCTCTGTTCTCTCTCCTCCGAGTCGGGTACAGAAAAAAGTTGAACAAAATACTTTGACCCAAGGTATCGGGCCAAGGAGGAGAGAGAGAGAGAGAGAGAGAGAGAGAGAGAGAGAGAGAGAGAGAGAGAGAGAGAGAGAGAGAGTATCTCTCCTTTGTTTTACGAGTAAACACTATATCCCTATAATCAGTTCCACAAAATTTTCCTTCACTTTTTAACTTAGAAAATGAGATAAACACAAGTCAAATAATTCTTATTTTGAAAAAATATTCCCTGTTCTGAGCGCTTACAACACGCATGAATAATGATAAAAAAATAAGAGTGTGTGTATATATATATATATATATATAGATATATATATATATATATATAATATATATATTATATATATATTATATATAGTGATTTTATGCAAATGAAGCTAGTTTTTATATATATATATAACTTTTTTAATTAAGTGTTTTATTATTATCTGAAAATGATTGCAATTTCCAATTTCGTTGAAAGTATTCATCGATGGACATTTAACATTTCAAATAAGAAATCAATGTTGATAGAAAGTTAACTGAGAAAGATCGTTTTTCAATATAGAATGTTTATTTCCCCTCTCCTATCAGTGTACGAAAATCAAGAGTTTATTCATTAGCGTTATACCAGTTTGTCCGCTCCATTGAAGCGGCCTCATTGGTCACCATCACTCGTCCGTTTCCCTAGCACCAAAATGAGTCATCCTCAAGAAAATTTAAAAAAAAGGACGCGTATTATATAAACTCATCATCATTTTGGTAAAAAGAAAAGAGACACACAAGATGTAGATAGACGACTTACTACTTCGTATTTTAATCAAGACGATTAATTATACATTATATATATATATATATATATATACATAAAACCTTTCACTAAAGATTTACGATGCCAAGCAATCGGACACCCTCATTACAGTTTGTCAGTGCTGAAGTCCCTCAGATGGATATCATACTGTACAAAGCGTTCGACATCGGCTGATAAATTTCGGAGAAACCTTTCACAACTAATGAATTTTTTTCAGAGTGGTCATTAATTAAGAATCTCTAATACGATTTCACTTCTTTCCATTGAAAACCAATTCACTTTTGTATTCAACCAAACTGATTAACGTAAAACAAATCATTCCTAAAATTCCGCCTTTTCCTCAGTAGTGTAACTCACTTTCATATTAGCCATTGCGTGTTATTATACCTGCAATAAAAAAAAAAAGGTCCCAAAACAAGACATCAATTTGAACATTTGCTTGTGTTTTAATGTCTTATTCTTGTAAATTTAATTTTAAATAAATTTTACTATGACACCGGACTTACGGGACACCCTGCGTATATATATATATATTATATATATTATATATATATATATTATATATATATATTATATATATATATATATATATATATATATATATATATATATATCCAAACAGTATATAATATATAAAGAGAATTCTTTACCAAAACATTTTTATTATCTCTCTCTCTCTCCTTCATTATTCCCATTTCTCTGCATGGAAGCTTCCTGGTCCCGGAATGAGCGCTGGTCGGGGTGCATACTATTAAAAGCATAATGAGAGACCGCAAGAGTTCGCCATACATTCATAAATCTCTTTTGACTTACTCAATGTGCTTCCATTCACCATTATTAATGTTAACGCGCGGATGTACGCCGGAACACCACTAATTTCTGGCTCATCCTCATATATTGTACTTGTGAAAGCCTCTATATATAATATACCAGCATCATATATATATATATATATATATATATATATATATATATATATATACTCTGTGACTAGGATCTAGACGAGGAAAAACTACTGTTGTTGACTTAAGATTTCCGTGAAAAATAACTTTCAAACTTAGTTATTTTTTCAAAAGTACTCATATAGTTAGTGAACTTTGAATTAATCACAATCTAAGCATAACAAACGCTAATTTATATCAAATACGGGATAAACACACGCACGGAAGAAGCTTTCGGAAGAAAGCTCGCCGAGAAAAAATTATAAAAAGTTTAAAAAATTACTAATTGGTTTCGTTTTTGTTTGGAAATTGTATTCCATTTTGGTGACTGTAATAAAATGTGAAAAGCAAAAGCCATTCATTACCAATTAGTATTTTTTTATGCTTTTCAGAAAACTGATGTTTCTAAGCAAACTTTGTTCCGAAATTTCGCATTTCAACGATAAAGGCGTTCCTTTGGATCTACTTCACTGGGGTATAGGTGGTTTAGATCGCGCGTAGTTATAGGTCCCCACGGTCATATGACGTTAGATGTCATGAAGGAGGTTAAAGAATCCCAAACATTGGTATTAATATACAATATCAAATGTATAAAAGCCAAAAACAGAATAAAAATATACTTTTCTTTTCATATTTCATAAAAATAAAATACGAGCATTTCACTGTTCAAATTTTAGTTCAGTACGCCACGTATGTTCAATTCTTGACAGCTTTTAAACCGATATGACAATGGAATATACTCGATAAATAAAAAAAATATATATACATATATACATATACAGTGTATCACACAATATATCGTGTTAAATATGAATAAAAAATTCACACAGTATAAAAATGAATTCGCACTTTCATGACACATTTTTTCCAATACTAAACTTTGCTAATCAAACTTTTGCGTTTGACGGTAAAGTTTTTACAGGTTCTAAACGCAAAGTATTTGAAATTAATTCGTTGCCAAGAACTTTGTACTAAAATTAGTGAAAAGTAATGTCAAATGTAGTACTATCAACGGTTTCACCTGTAATTTGCATTATCTGATAAACTTCTAAATAGTATACGTTACTTTTTGTAGATGTATGAAAAATATCAGTAGTTAACGGTTAATTTGAAGTTAAATGTACTGTACAGTATACCCGTATTTATCGTTATAGACTTCAACTTATAGTACGAACGTATTGTCCTTAAAATGTGTGATATGGTATGGTTATATGGGATAATTTTTATGCTTTATCGTATAATTTTAGTATTTTTAGTTTCACATACATAAGAACCAAAATAAAGGACTAAAATCATCCTTTATAAAAGATAAAGTGAAAAACGTTCAATCCAACTCTGGTCACAGTACTTGCGTACTTTGAGTACAATTTTCAAAATACTGTCCCTCGTTAAACTAGCGCCCATAGCCGAGTGGGTAATACTGAGGTCGGGGGTTCGAATCCCGATGGCGCTGGTTAAAAATGATCCGGGAGTTAGCGCAATCGGTTTCGTTGTGTAGCCTGAGCGCCGAGCCAATTTCTGGCACTCTTTTTATTTATTACTTTGTATTTAGAATTTGAAGTACTGCGTCCAGTTTCGGAAAAAAGGTTTGCCTACGAGCAAAATTTCTAAATTTTATTAGTCACTAAAAATGAATGAAATATCCAGAGAAAATATTACCAAGTTGTAATTTTTATATTTATTAGAAATTTCGTGTTAGGCGAACTTTTTTACAGAAACTGTATAATATGGTCTATAGTTAAGAGAGTCAAGAGTAATATGTTCTATAGTTAGGACAGTTTTAGCAAGAGGTCGAAACTTATAAAAAGTGTACACTCTCTTTAAAGGGTTTCAATAGCTCATAAATGAGATTTTTATGCCACTTTTTAATCCAATTTTGTAATTACATTATTTTGTTCAAACTATGTGCAAAATATACTTATAATTTCTAACACCCCGTATACAATACGAATATTTACAAATATTTTATGACTGTAAACCTTATTTTCACTTAAAATTGACGCTAATTTGAAAAAATAAGTAGCATGAAAGGAAAATAAATACAATCTCTCTCTCTCTCTCTCTCTCTCTCTCTCTCTCTCTCTCTCTCTCTCTATCTCTCTCTCTAAGAATTTACAAATCTCGTCATCAATTCTAAAATTATTTTTTTAATCAATGATCATTTATCGTGACACAGATTTTCAAGCGACTGAATTCACACACACACACACACACACACACACACACACACACACACACACACACACACAAATAAAGTTGAAAATCATGAACTTGATACATAATCCAACTTTATTTTCTAAAAAAACATAATTCTTATAAACAAAACATTCTGATCCTTACTGTAGTCACAAATTATCGCATCCTTCAATCCTTGCGACTCTAATCAGTATACGAGGAGTTCAGGCACGAGAAATGTTTACATTAATATGCTGATAATAATAATAATAATAATAATAATAATAATAATAATAATATTATAAAGAATTTAAATTTGTGTAATCTACTTACGTTACATTTAGGATTAACGCAAAGTAATCCGTGACTTAACATGCATTTGAATGAAATATAACATTAAATAATCATGATTTTTATTTGGAAATATAAAATGGTGCGGGTTACACTCAAAATTTTTTTATTTTATTGAAACAAATAATTTGTTTGGATTTTGAACTATTGTGTTCAAAATAATAGGGACCAATTTGGTTAAAATGAACTGATTTAATTGTCAGAATAAATTCGGTTTATATTAAAAGCGTACAAAATTATATTTACTCGGATTTGGGGAATAACTTCACGCGGGAAATTTGAAAAGAATTACATTTAACCTCTTTATCCAACGAAAAATTCCGGCGTTAAGTTATGAGTGGGTGTATTTCAAACGATACAAATTCGACCAGGTCGTCCATAAGAGGTTAAGTAAATATAATCTTATATGTGTTTAACCTAAACAAAATTTATTATAAAGTAACATCATTTATATTTGGTTCAATTTCAACAAAAGTAACCCTCATAATTTTGAACCCGGTATTATTTTAGTCTAAAATCAATAGAAATTTTATATTTAAATTAAAAAAAAAATTTAGGGAGTGGTAGTGCAAAGCATATTATTTTGTTCTTAAGTGTCTTTAGCGGAGATTGGAAATCTCTCTTCAACATAAAACGGGAAAATAAGAGTTTCAAAGGCCTCCGTCTTTTCCTCACCAGTGTAACTGGCTTCCATATTAGCCACTGCGTTATTCTACCTGACAAAAAAAAGGTCCCAAAACAAGACATCAGTTTGAACATTTGTTTGTGTTTTAATATATTACTTTTGTAAATTTAATTTAAAATAAATTTCCCAATGAGAATGGAGTCTCAGCAATACCGTTTCACAAACTGAAAAATTGGTAATACACACCCACAATTATTCAAAATTTGTAACTAATTCATTTTTTCCATTTATATATATAATATATAATATCTACAAGCATGCGTGCGCACACACACACACACACACACACACACACACACACATATATATATATATATATATATATATATATATATATATATATATATATATATATATATGGGATGAATTTCACAATTAAACATGTGAAATGAATGAATGATGCAAACAGTTTCTTAGTATCAATCCGTCACTACCATATTTGTACGGTTTAGTAAAAACACAAAAAGTTAACAATCCCATGAGACCTTTTGTTAGCTCAGTAGGCTCCGTAACTTATAAGCTATCCAAATGGTTAGTTAGTTTATTAACACCCTTGGTTGGCTCTATTTACAAATCACATATTATAAATAACATGGATCTTATTGACAAACTGAAGTTTCCTAATGACCCTAATTTCAAATTGGTAAGTTTTGATGAAGGCTCGTTATTCACAAAAGTCCCTGTTGATGACCTACTTGATTTTTTAAAAGAAAAGATCGCTGAATATTCTTTCCCTGTTCAGCACAACACTCTTCTTGAGTTAATTAAGCCTTGCGTTAAAGATTGTAAATTTCAGTTTGAAAATAAGTTTTATGCTATGTCGTTTGCATTGGCAATGGGAAATCCCTCTCACCTGTATTAGCTAATTTATATATGGAATTTTTTGAAAGCAGAATTTTGCCTACTATTGTTAATTTTAACCTTGTTTGGTACCGGTATATAGATGATGTTTTATGCCTCTGGCCTAACAGTTTCAGATGTTGACTTATTTCTTGGTCGGCTCAACAATTTAATTCCATCTATTAAGTTCACTGTTGAAAAAGAAAATGATGGATACTTATCTCTTCTGGATCTAAAAATTCGGAGATGCTTGAATCAGTTCAAATTTGAAGTTTTTCACAAGCCTACTAATAATAACTCTTGTGTGCATTTTTATTCTGACCATCATCCCTCGATAAAACCTTCTATTTTCTCTGCTATGTTTCTTAGAGCATTGAGAGTTGCGAGTCATGAATTTTTAAATTCCGAGTTATGCAATATCATGAATATTGGTACTAAATTATGTTATCCTATTTCATTTCTAGATAACTGCCTTAGGAAAGCTAAGAATAGGTATTATAATAGTATAACTGTAAAGGAATTTGAGCGTAAAAATATCCTTAGCCTACCTTACCATGTTAATTTTAAATATCTTCCGACTTTAATTAAAGCAATTGGTATCAACATAGTCTTTAAGTATAATAATACTGTTAAATCACGCCTAATAAAGAATAAACCGGATAATGCGGTTGCCTGTGTGTATTCAATCAGATGTACACGATGTAACTCAGTATATATAGGTCAAACGGGAAAAACGTTAAATGTCAGGGTAAAACAGCATAACTATGCGTGTAGGACAGCAAATAATTCTAGTGCATTGTTTAACCATATGTACAGATGTAACCGTAATATCAAGTGGGATAGTTCTAAAGCGCTTGTTAAAAGCAGATATAATTGAAAGGAATATTCTAGACTGTGCATTTATCCAATTTAAAAATAATTTCAATAACAGTGCGGGAATGTATAAAATTGACAATATCCTGTTAAAATACCTTTTCCCTTTAATCAACTCTTGTTAATCATATGCTAATCTTTTTATTTTTCTGTCCCCTTGTATATATGTATACAGGGTGGGCCGTAAGTTTCCATACATAGGAAAATTTAAACGTTTGTTTTTATGTTTCAGATACCCTAAGAATATGCGTTTGTAAGATCTTGTTTACTGATGAAGCAAATTTTTACGTCAATGGAGAGGTTAATCGGCAAAACATACGTTATTGGAGTAATGCTAACCCTAACTGGCTGAGTCCGACGAAGATGCAAGGTGCCGGTAAAGTGATGGTGTGGGCCGGGATATGGGGTGACAGAATTATTGGACCAATTTTTGTCAGTGGAAATCTTAATGCCGAAAGGTATCTTAACATGTTGCAAGAAGAGATTTTCCCATCCCTGCTAAACGAGGAAGGTAACTTCCCAGTTTACTTCCAGCAAGATGGAGCTCCACCTCATTATGGTCTTCACGTGCGTCGGTATTTGGATCAGCAGCAGTTTCCGGATGCTTGGATTGGTCGGCGTGGTCCTGTGGAGTGGCCTCCCAGATCCCCAGATCTCACCCCCCTTGATTTCTATCTTTGGGGGCACTTGAAGGCCATGGTGTATCAGGAAAAGATACGAGACATAAATCATCTAAAGGAACGTATCACCAACGCCATTACAAGCATAACGTCAACTGTGCTAATGCGTGTTCATCAACAGTGGGGAACACGTATTGAAATGTGTTTTCAAAACAATGGCAACCATGTAGAGCATATTATATAAATAAAAATGGTTGTCCATAAAAAAATGTTTATTTTTCCTATGTATGGAAACTTACGGCCCACCCTGTATATCTTCGTCATCTCGCCTTCTCCCTTCTTTCCCTGACGAGGTGTACTTCTGAATACACGAAAGGCCTTGGAATCATTTTTCTTTTTCTCTGTGGGTTTGCATTATATATATATATATATGATGAATTTCACTTAAACACGTGAAATGAATGAATGATGCAAACCCACAAGGAAAAAGAAAAAAATTATTGCAAGGCCTTTCGTGTATTCAGCAGTACACCCTGACAAGTGTACTGATGAATACACGAAAGATCTTGGAATATTTGTTTCCTTTCTTCCTTGTGGATTTGCATTATATATAAATAAATAAATAAATAAATAAATATATATATTATATATACACATATATATATAACAGAGCGCGGGCGGGCGAGCGCGCACACACGCACACGCATATATATATATATATATCCCAGCTCCCTCCTATACTGACAATAATAAAAGCCCGGTTGAATAATTTATTTTGGCTTCGAGTGGTGCTAAATTTTTAATTATAAAATTGATCTATGACGTTCAGATGCATTAAACTTATAAACAATTCATAAAATTAATATATGTTTACGCCCTTTTACATATATATAACCCCAGAAGGATCACACCCCTTTGTTAGGAACAGGGGGTGGGGGGGCCTTTTTGTGTATATATCTAATTTTAGATATTATATATATATATATATATATATATATATATATATATATATATAGTGTGTGTGTGTGTGTGCGCGAGCGCGCTGAGCGAAAGGGCGAGTTTGCGAGAGTTTGTTTGAATTTAAAAACATCCCTTTCTAGACTCTCTTTCCTAAATTTGTAGTGTAAACAAGATTGATCCAAAAGCCCCTCTTCAAAACTGGCTTTCTTTGCCTGTAAGCTTTTCTCCCACATGTTATATAGCCGCCTCGCGAAACAGAATCGCGGACTTAATCATTGATGCAGCTCTTCTTCTTTACTCGCCGACGATCAAACAGTGTAGTCCGCAACAAGGTTCCTTCACCGCTACGATGGTTATTAATTTTCCTCGCTCTGTTTAGCTAAGATTCCCCCGAGAGAGAGCGGTCCGCTCGGGGAATAGAAAACGGGAAGCACGAGCGAAACAAACTCTAACGGCCGCGCGATTATACATACGCACAATCTCGTTATTAAAAAAAATTACTGTGAAATTAAACTAACCTAAAAAATACGCTAAATATTTGTGTTGTACCCGGTTTGGTTCTTGAAAATATTATTGAGAAGATGAATCTGTGAAGGAATGACATGCTCTAATTACAATTTAAGACAAACATCTCCATTTCGTGTACGTAGAAAGGAATGGTGTGTGTGTGTGTGTGTGTGTGTGTGTGTGTGTGTGTGTGTGTGTGTGTGTGAGAGAGAGAGAGAGAGAGCTTACAATTTAAGACAGTAACATATACTGTATGTCGTGTATACTTGTACATAGAATGAAATGACTTGTAGGAATGTATGTATGTGTAAGTTCCATCATATCGGAGAAAGAAAAGCATCCAATGAACAGAGGAATTTCCAACTCAGTTTGAACACTCCCAAAACAAACATTAGAGGGAGAAGAGAGAAGACTGGAAGAGCAGTTGATAAAATAAATATGTTTGCTGATTCTATATCCTCATTGAAATTGATTTTTGAATAATTAAAATACACGCTTCGAGATCGCAAAACTTATTACTAAAGTGAGTTTTTCCTATAAAATGCTACTTCATGCATGGATATTTAATTTACATAATCTATCTATCTACCTATCTATATATATATATATATATATATATATATATATATATATATATATATATATATATATACACACACACACACACACACGAGGATACTTCAATAAGTATCCGCACCTTTTATTTTAGTGATAATATAGTGTATATAATATAGTGTATATAATATATACTCGTAATAACGAGCCAAACTGAGATCTATAGGCTTATTTAGGCTAGCAACAGTATAGGCTTATTTAGGCTACTCGTAGCTGTCACATATCTTACGAGTAGTGAGCATGGCTGCGCCGCTTTCAATTTGTACTCTGGAAGAACAGAGATCCGTGGTTCGTGTTTTGTGGGCAGAAGGTGTGAAAGGAGCTGAAATTCACACGCGTTTATGTGCTCAGTATGGGAATAATGCGTTACCACGGCGAAGTGTGTACGAGTGGATTCAAATGTTCAAGGAAGGTCGGACATGTGTGACAGATGCTCAGCGCTCAGGACGACCGTCAACATCAACCAGTGGTGACAAGCAGGAAGAAGCCAGAGCCATGATTTTCGATGACAGAAGATTAACAATAAAAGAAATTGCATCTGCATTAGGCATCAGTCAAGGGTCAGCCTATTATTCGACAGTTCATGACATTCTTGGCTTTCACAAGGTTTGTACATAATGGGTGCCAAAACAGTTGACAGAAGAGCACAAGCGTAATCGTATGGATGTCTGCTCTCGTCATTTGGCGCGGTATCATAATGAAGGTGAAAACTTTTTGGAGCGCATTATCACTGGAAATGAAATCTGGATCCAACACTATGAACCAGAAAACAAACGACAGAGCATGCAATGGAAGCATCCAACATCTCCCGTTGCAAGGAAGTTCAAAGCGCAGCCGTCAGCGGGTAAAGTTATGCTACCACTGTTTTGGGATACACGAGGCCCTATCCTTGAACATTATCTAGAGCGTGGAACTACAGTAACAAGTGCATCATATTCTGACATGCTTCGGAATGAGTTAAAGCAAGCAATTCGCACAAAACGGAGAGGGAGATTGTCAGGTGTTATTCTGTTGCACGACAATGCGCACCCTCATACCGCTGCACAGACTAGAAAATGCCTTCAAGAACTTAAATTTGAAGTTCTCGACCATCCAGCCTACAGTCCAGACCTGGCACCTTCGGATTTTTACCTGTTTGGACCACTAAAAAACGCTTTGAGAGGTCAGCGATTCCAAGGCGATGATGACCTAAAGGAGGCGGCGCATGACTGGCTACGCACACAGCCAAAAACATTCTTTTGTGATGGCATTAGGAAGCTTGTAGATCGCTGGACTAAGTGTATTGAGAAACAGGGAGACTATGTTGAGAAGTGATGTGTTTATAATCTATCAGATGTGAAAATAAAATTGTGAAAATAAAAAGTGCGGATACTTATTGAATTACCCTCGTGTGTATATATATACACACACAAGTCAATGCAGTGCTAGCTTAAGTGAAATATATATATATATATATATATTACACACAGACCGTGCATGAAACAAGGAACTCTTCTGGGAAAATTAAATCCACTATAGTCCGAATACGTAATGGTAAATGACAAACACTAGTTGTTTTTTTTTCATGATGTTAGCCAGACGTGGGCAACGGATCACTCGCAAAGAGGCCCCAAAAATATAGCTTCCCTCACCAGCTATCTGCAAAGCAGATCCCAAAGCAGATTGAATCCCATATATATATACAGGGCGTCCCAAAAAAATGTATACACACTTTAACAGCTGATAGCTCAATTGATGTTTCTTTCTTTCCAAGTTAAACCCATTAGAATTAATAATGGCAGTCAGACTAAGCTTTGAACAAAGAAAATTCATTCTAAAATGCTACTGGAAGTGTGAAAACGCAGTTGAAGTGCAAAGACAGTTTAGGAGGGAGTTTCAAACAGATCCACCAACGCGACTTACCATCACTCGAATTAGAGATAAGTTTGAAGCCGATGGAACTGTTCAGAATGTCCACAAGAAGCGTTCCGGAAGACCACGGACATCGACAAGCCCCACAAAGCAAGAAAGAGTACTGGAAACGTATCACCAAAGTCCAAGAAATCTGTGCGGCAAGCGAGTCGTGAGGTAGGAATTTCAGAATCGTCTGTCCAACGCATTTTGAAGCGCTGTCAATGGAAAAGTTACATTCCAAGATTAGTCCATGCTATTAATGAAGATGATGATCCGGACCGAAGAGTGGAGTATTGCGAGTGGTACTTGGCACGATGTGGATGTGGATTGGACGAAGGGGTTTCGTAGAATACCCTCCGCGTTCACCAGACCTCACACCACTAGACTTTTTTTTATGGGGATACTTAAAAGACAAAGTCTACGCTATAAAACCTGCAACAGTCGCTGAATTGAGAGCAGCCATTGAACGAGAATGCACACAAATACCAAACGAAATGTTTCGTGATGTTTGCGATTCCATTGCTTCGCGTTATCAGCAGTGCCTGGACCAGAACGGACGTCAGTTTGAAAACAGGCGTTGACAAAACAATTAAATAATGTCTGTAGATTCTATTACATTTTGAAAATGAAATGTATTTTAATAAACACTGCCTTTATAAGTATTTAAAGTGTGTATACATTTTTTTGGGACGCCCTGTATGTATGTATATATATATATATATATATATATATACACACAGGGTGTTTATAAAGTCCCTATCTATTTCAGTGAAAACGTAACAAAAAAGGGTAAAATTCAATAACAATATAATAGAAGGCATACATTTAATGAATACTTAAGCATATGATTCTACATGAGCAACATCAGTATCTCTACAGAGTTCGAATCTGTCAGCAGCATTGCGGAACACATTTTGGAGCATGACAGGGGTTATTTTTGCAACTGCTGTTACGATACGAGCACGTAAATGTCCCAGCTACATTCAGATGACATTTTAAACACCGTCGTCTTTCAACAAGATGGAGCACCTTGTCATTACGCAAACATTGTTCGGGAGCACCTAAATGAACGATTTCCAAATCGGTGGATCGGACGTGGAGGCAACAGACCCTGGGCGGCTCGATCTCCTGACCTAACGCCCTTGGATTTCTTTGCATGGGATTTTATCATATCAAACGTCTATCAAACGAGGGTTACAGATCTGCAAGATTTACGTGCTCGTATCGTAACAGCAGTTACAAAAATAACTCCTGTCATGCTCCAAAATGTGTTCCGCAATGCTGCTGACAGATTCGAACTCTGTAGAGATACTGATGGTGTTCATGTAGCATCATATGCTTAAGTATACATTAAATGTATGCCTTCTATTATATTGTTATTGAATATTACCCTTTTTGCTACGTTTTCACTGAAATAGATAGGGACTTTATAAACACCCTGTACTATATATAATATATATAATTATTTAAAATTAATACAAATAGGCAAATTTTATAAAAATTATAGACACGCATTACTGAAATATATTTTATTATTATTTTAAACGAAATATATTGATAATCTTAGGAAAATATTTTGCATTAAAAACACCATTAAAATTATTAAAACAATGGTTTTATATTCCTAAGAATTTCATGATGCCCTTTTTGCAATTTAAAGTAAATAAAGATGAATGTTTAATACTTTTTGTGCATTTTTGCAATTAATTTTTTCACTCTCTCTTTATTGGTTACGTTTAATTTTCTTAACCAACATTTAAAGAGGGTGACAGCTTCACTCTAAATCCCGTATTAGATTTTTTATTATACAGTATATATATCTCCCAATTTAGTCACGTTTGTAGCCACGTCGCCACACCGCTTCGCGTTAGATCAACGAGGTCAAGGAACGCTGGGTCTATGAGGTCGTTGGACGGGTCATCGTTCTCCGCGTTCAGATGATGTAGTAACTCGTAGATGGTTCGGATTACGCGTAAAGCTATTGGTCCCCTCCGTCACATGACACTTGTCATTACGAAGGAGGGGTACGTCGTGGCCAATGTCGTAACACCACTTCCCGTTGATCAACAAAGTTTATCGACATTGGATTTGGAGCGTAGTTAGATGGAAGGCCGTCCTCCGCGCGCAGATTATGTAGCGACTCGGATCCCACGTAAAGCTGTAGGTCCCCTCCGTCATATGACCTTAGATGTTGCGAAGGGGGTTAAACAACGCTATCAAAACAAACGTTAAAAACGAGGTTCCACGAACCTAAGTATTATTATTATCATTATCATGATACTATTTCAACTATACAATTTAGTGCATATTCAATAGTAGTTTTGTCATACGTTCTAGTTAAAACGTATGACCAAATTGATAATGACCCTGTATGGAAATCTACATCTGAAATGCAAGTAAAAATGGGACATAAAATGTATATTATTAAAACCTATAATAGGATTTAATGTGTGGAAAGGTGTTCATATGATAAAAATATAGGAAAAGAATACCCTTAAACAATGACTATGTCTCGTGTTGGATTAGAACAGTGAAAAAGGGACTTAAGAATTTCGTTTTAATGATATATATATATATATATATATATATATATATATATATATATATAAACTGCAAGCACACAGTATAATTAACGTAAAGAACGACGCTTGTATAGGAGAATATTCCGCGCAAGATGAGAGAGAGAGAGAACGAAACAAATGAAAAAATGAGGTAACCACCCGGGAATCGAACCCGGGATCTTCCGATTGCCGGTCAGATATGATAACCATTACACCACGGGCCTCACTCAATCAAATGCCGTAATTCTTCTACATTTGATTGAGGCCCGTGGTGTAATGGTTATCATATCTGACCGGCAATCGGAAGATCCCGGGTTCGATTCCCGGGTGGTTACCTCATTTTTTCATTTGTTTCGTTCTCTCTCTCTCATCTTGCGCGGAATATTCTCCTATACAAGCGTCGTTCTTTACGTTATATATATATATATATATATATATACATAATACACAGGGTGCTTCAAAAAACTTTACCATTTATATGGCGCTAACATGTCATTGCTTACCACTTATAGTTTGTGTGGTTTTTTTTTTGTTTATGCGAGTATTTGTGTGTTTATTTGCTTGTTTTTTAATAATAATGTTTTTATCAGGGATTGTGTGATTGATTAATGAGTGAACCCCATTCAATGGAAATGAAGATCCAATCTTTCTGCGTTGCTCTAATGTAAACCTTGTAGCCATTTCCATTGAATGGGGTTCACTCATTAATCACTCACACAATTCCTGACCAAAACGACATTAAAAAAAAGCAAATAAACACACAAATACTCGCATAAACAAAAAAAAAACACAAACTATAAGTGGTAAGCAATGACATATTAGCGCCATGTAAGTGGAAAATTTTTTGAAGCACCCTATTCTGTGTTTCCTTTCCTTCGTAGTTCTTTTCATCATAAATATTTTTCACGTGTTACAAATAATTTTCATATATATATATATATATATATATATATATATATATATATATATATATATAATATATATATATAATATATATATATATATGTGTATATATATATATATATATATGCACGCTGATCTTCATTACCTGTTGTCATGAAAAATAAGTTTATGGGAATTTAGACAAATTCTCTAATGTTTTTATGTATACCCTGTAGCAGTGATAACCAATTTAATTTCAACGAACCCCACACTGCTGATGCGTACCACACTGTGGGGGGGGGGGGCCGTAGATGAAAAGTAAGTATTTTTTTCAACAACTAATTACTGAGTGAAACGAAGTGAGGTTCTTGTGACACCAAATTAGAAAAAAACAAATTTTAAAGCTACGATTCCCTTTTTACAGTGATTCGGGGCAGCATTCAAATGATAACACGTTTTTTTTTAAGTGGGCCAGAGGAAAGACGAAATGGCTTGGTGGGCTGTATGTTGGGTACCATTGCCCTATATAGCGTTTAGAAACTATCATACAAGGCATTATTGGAAAACTTGCCCATGGTCTCGTGTGTGTGTGTGTGTGTGTGTGTGTGTGTGTGTGTGTGTGTACTCAGAAAATATTCCTAAAAGTTGTTTTATTTTAAATATAAGGGGTTCCAAAAAATCTTAGCCCCCCCCATTTGCAGCTTTGTTTTATTTTAAATATAAGGGGTTCCAAAAAACCTTAGCCCCCCCATTTGCAGCTTACACGTTTACTTATATCGAAATAGTTTTTAGTGATTATAAAAATATATAAAATTCTTTATTTATTGCAGGTATTAAAATTACTCTAGCTGATAAAGTGATAATATAATGGCTTCTCAATTAATTGGTGATTCGGAGAGGCAACGTGTGATAGATCGCATACGAGCAATAACATTTCGGGAAGCTCGTGATGCTGAAGCCACCTTTATAACACGTTCATGGCTTGCCAAAAAGTTGCGAAGAAGTGAGGACTTCGTCAAAAGAAATTGGAATAAAACTTTGGATGAATGTGAAATGGATACAACCAAATCTGGGCGCCCAAATTTGCCACTCTCTCAGGAAACAAAGGACATCATTGAAAGCGGTACGCGTAAGCGGAAAAACAACTGTGCTAAACTTTCTAGAGAGATCGAAGTGTTGAGAGGAAAGATCGTTAGTGGTGAGATCATTCGACTGTACCGTCAAAGGCAAGGTTTAAAGCCTTGGCATGAACTTCCAAAGCCAAGAAAAACTGAACTTAACATCGATGACAGAATGTGGTTTGCCCATTATCTTGAAGATTGGGATGTGGATGATTTCATGCATTTAGCTGTCTCCGATGAATTTTTTGTTTATGTAACACGTCGGCCTAACTACCAAAATGATCGAGTGTGGGCCACAACACCAGATGAATTCGATGACAATGAACATTATCGCGAATTATTAAAAAGTCCAGACTGTGTTGGTGTGTTTGTTTTGTTCACTGCAAAGAAGCTCATGTTGGTGCTGAAGCCAAATGGTCAGAGTTGGGATGGACAGTATTTTCGTGATATTATTCTATCCCAGCATGTCATTCCTTTTCTAAGAAAGCCAAACAATATTATGGATGTCGATCAGGTCACACTTCTGCACGATAAGGCCCCCTGCTTTAAGGCATTAGCCACTCAACAGTTGTTGCGGAACCATGAGATCGATTTCTTTGGAAATGAAGAATGGCTAGGAAATTCTCCTGACCTGAACGTCTGTGAACACATTGGATCAGTTATAAAGGACAAGGTTGAATGTCTCTTGTTTCAAGAACCTGCAGCAAATCGATTTTCAAAGGATACAATGACGCAACACATTGAAACTGTTTTAGCAAATTTGCGTAACGATCAAGATCTATTCACGTCACTTTTGGCAAACTACCCAAAGTGAATTCAGGCTGTCTTGGAAGCCAATGGCGGGAACACCAAGTTTTAATTGTTTCTCATTAAATGCAAGATTAAATTCTCTTTTGTAAGGTATGTTTAGTTTTACTGTACCTCTAATGGTTTAGGCCATGGGCGGGGGGGCTAAGGTATATATATATATATATATATATATATATATATATATATATATATATATATATATATATATATATATATATATATATATATATTATATATATATAATATATATATGGAAGCGACAGCAAAATGTTAACAAAGGTCTTATTTTGTAACAAACAAATCCTACTCGAAAAATTTGTGTGTATATATATATATGATGAATAAAACCACGAAGGAAAGGAAACACAGAGTGGTGCTTTCCTTTCCATTCGTGGTTTTATTCATCATAAATATTTTTCACGTGTTACTTTCGTGAAAAATTTTTCATATATATATATAAATAATGTTTTCTAATCTCTAAGTAATTGAACTTGTTATAGTAATATAGTGTCGCTTTATCTCAAAGCTCCTTCAGTTTATAAAAGTTACAATAACTTCTCAAACAAAGTAGCAAAGTCGCAAATATTGAACTTTCTCAAGACTGCTTGAACATAATTCTTTCAGAATTACTTCTTTATCGTTTGATATTTGATTCGAGTTTTGGGAATATAATTTGTTTGTATTCGCAATTCACAAACTTTTACAATTTATATATTGTGTTAAATTAATATACGCACAAACACACACACACACACACACACACACATATATGCTTCAGCCAAAAGGGTATTTTCAATGAAGTTTTATGTATTATCGTATTTACTGGCGTATAATGCGCACTTTTTTTACCATTTTTCCCATCTTTAAAATCGGGGGGGGGGGGGGGCACTATAGGTGCGGGCAAAACACGAAAAATATCAGTAATAAATAGGTATAACAAACAGTGGAAAAATACACGGGCATTTTTATTAAACTCTTGTAGCCATACTTCCTCAGTACGCGAAATAAAACGGCAATTCAGAACTCACTTAACATTACACTATTGGCAATAATGACACTACCTATCGAGTAATCACAACACGACAGACATTCTTCGAATGAAAGGTTTACCGTAATCACTGTCTATACAATTCCGTGTCCGTGCCCGAGTCACTGGTGTTCGAGAAGTCGCCCGCTTCCTCAGAGGGGTCATCGGAGTCGCTCGCATCTTCTTCCTCCTCCCACAGTAGATCATCTTCAGTACCGTCGAGGGCATTGGTAATACTGCATTTCTTGAATTGGTTACCAAACAGGGCGCGGAAAGAGCAACAACCAGTCGCAGCTTGTTTCGAGACTCAATCCAAAAAGACACGAACACCGCGATCGAGCGGCACGCGCATTACATGTAGTAAATAAATTATACGCGCAAGCAAACGTTTTTTTCTAAATCTGGTCTCTGAAAATCAGGGTGCGCATTATACACGAGTAAATATAGTATTCTCGATTATATATTTCAGTACGCATTCAGTTTTGTAAAATTATACTTATTTGAAGTCGACAGGTACAGTAATACCTTGAACATCGTCGTTTTGCACTTTCGTCATTGCTATGCTTGTGACTAAGATTTACAACATCATCGTCTTGGTTTTGCTATTTCGTCGTCTTACGCCTGCCAGCATCACCCTTCCCCTCTTCACAGAAGTAACAAGTGCGGCCGAGGTGCCATACTGGACAAATTTTTTACTAAAATATAATTTCCAATTTCATTTTTCCGTTCGTATTATAAATTTTCATGTTTAATAAAAGGTTTGAATTGAACAGTTTCTTAGTGATGTTTTTCCTGTGATTGAGCTCTTAAAACGAGTGTATTTGTAATGCAAAAATCCTGATTTTGACGCAAAAAAAAAATCTGAGAGCGGAACCTCTTATTTCTCATCGGTTACATTCCTTGAACATCGTTGTTTTGAATATCGTCGCCTTTTCCAGGAACGCATTAGCGACGATGTTCGAGGTATTGCTGTGTATAGAATTATTTTAATTCTCTCTCTCTCTCTCTCTCTCTCTCTCTCTTCTCTCTCTCTCTCTCTCTCTCTCTCTCTCTCTCATATACACACAGTATATATATAACCAAAATGTTCAGTTTTGTCTAAAACATGTTTGCATTTAAATTTAGGAGTTCACAAATTAGATTTCTGTTTTTCAATTAAAAATGGATATGGCTTTACCGCGCAAATTGAGGACCACATTAATTGTTTCTGCGTAAGGGATAATTAACATATACTATGGAAAGCCAGTCTATAAATGGAGGTAAAACCTCGACTTTTTTAAGAAAAAAAAAGTTAAAAGGAAATTGTCAGAGTGTAATAAACTCCATTACAAAATTTTTATTTTATTACCGCGAAAATTTTAGTTTATTAAATGCTTTTGGGACATTTCTTTTCACTTCGTTTTAATAATATTAATAGTAGAGACAATAGTTAGTACACACTCTACGCCTGGTACTTTAGGATTATTTTAATACGTGTATTTTTGTATAATTGTACTTTTAGCACTGTCGCGACGAAGTATGAAGAAGGAAACCACTCTTCAGGAAGACTTAAATTTTTATTTCTTTAACTTTTATTTCTTTAAACTTTAGTATTAAATAGTTAAAGACTGGTTCTGCGTCAGGGGTAGATAATCTATCGAATAAGCACTTAAAATATGCCAATGACGTAGTATGTCTGCCTATATCATTGTTCTTATCAGCCATGCTTGCTCATAGCTATATCCCTGCAGAGTTCATGAGGGTATATATCTTGCCCCTGGTCAAAAATAAGTATGGAGACATTCTATCCAGCAATAATTACAGGCCTATTGCCAGTGCTGGGCAGCGCAAACGAAAATTCACTTGCGCAAACCCAAACCCATACCTTGCGCAAGCGCAAATGCGCAAACTTCTCGAAACTTGCGCTTGCGCAAACGCAAACTATTTATATATACAGGGTTTTAAAAAAAAAAAAAAATAGGTGCGGTTTTTTTTGCGACACCCTGTATAAAATTAAATTTATAGTAAATCAAATCAAATCAAATCAAAAGACTTTATTAACAGACACACGATCCATAGATATATCAATAAAGAATAGATACAAAATTACAATGTTAAATAAATAATAATAAAAAAAAAGAAATTACAATATTACAAAAAAAAACACTTCAAAGCTCCTCAGAGTCCTCCTCCAACTCCATCGTGAGCAGGTCCATGTTGCCCTTCAGGAACACAAACCTCTCAAAGTTCTCAGAGGTCAGGCTGGACCTCTTGGGCTTCATGATGTCAGACCCCTGGGAGAACACCCTCTCCACAGCTGCAGAGCTGGGGATGGTGTCTGAGGCTGTCCATGGTTCACTAGTTATAGACAGTAGTTATGACTTATGAAGTTTCTAGAAGTTACTAGAGTAGTTAGTAGTTTGAACTCTGAAATAAAATTAAAATCAACTAATCAAACAAACGTGTTTCACTAGCGTTGCTGGTATACTGAGTGCTCACTGCTGTCTGGCGGCGCCACCTGTCTGGCAGTCACGTGTTTATGAGCTAAATCCACTATTTTTAATATTTGTTTTTTTTTCACGTTTGCGCACAAGTTTGCGTTTGCGCAAGTTTGCGCAAGAATTGGCGCAAACGCAAATGCGCAACCGAAATCACACTTGCGCAATTGCGCCATTTGCGTAAGTGTTTGCGCAAGTGCCCAGCACTGCCTATTGCTGTCGCTTCCTGCTTCGAAACTACTAGAAAAACTCTTGTTACCCCGATTAAATGATTACCTGTGGAGATCTCCTAATCAGTTTAGTTTTAAAAGGTCCCACTCAACTGACCTGTGTATCTATGTACTTAAAGAAACAATATCTAAATACATTGACAATAATTCAACTATTTATAGCTGTTTCCTAGATATAAGTAAGGCATATGATAGACTGAACCACAATATTTTATTTAAAAAACTAGAAGACAGGAAGGTTCCCATGTACATATTAAATTTATTGAAATTTTGGTATTCCCACCAATCTTTTACCGTTAGGTGGGGCAATGTACTATCCGAATGTTTTGGTTCCTCTTGCTGGGTGAGACAAGGCTCCTTGCTCTCCTCTATGCTGTTTAATGTGTATGTTGACGGATTAATTGCTTCACTTAATGAGGCAACAGTGGGATGTTGTATAGATAACACAAGGATAAATAACTTAGTTTATGCCGATGATATGGTCTTAATAAGTCCCTCTGTTAAAGGTCTGGATCGGCTACTAAAAGTCTGCGAAGTGTATTCGCAGAAACATGATATTCTTTTTAGTGTTACAAAAACAAAGGTTATGCGATTTCATCCTAAAAGCTGTAATCAGCCAGCTGATATTAGGTTTAAAATGAAAGGTGAAGTAATTGAGGAAGTACAAGAGTTTAAGTATTTGGGTTAAACTATTACGAGCTCCTTGAGTGATGACTCGGATATAAGAAAACAATCTCGAAGCCTTTGTGCTAAAGCGAATATGACTACAAGGAACTTTCGGTTCTGTACAAGTGCAGCTAAAAACATTCTCTTTTGTACTTTCTGCAGTAATATTTACGGACAGCAACTCTGGGTGAATTATAAAAAAGGTTCTGGCAGAACCCTAAATTTGCTGTACAACAGGTCTTTTAGACTCTTACATAAATTATCTCTGGGGAACAAATTTTAACTTTTTCTTTTGTTTCTTGGACGTGAACAGGTCGGTCTTATAGGATTTTCTCCGCTGATTCGAATATAGCCGTAGAATTTCTCTATCACCCAAGGTTACTGAGAAATTGTATTTAATATTTATTCAAAAAGTGTATAGAAGTTAGTAAAAATACTTCATAAAAATTATATTAGTGGCAGATTGGCATTTAAAAATATTCTTCTTAAAACTTCTTTGTCACTGATTTTCTCTTGTAGTTTTCATTAGGAGCTTCTCGCACCAATGTCCAGCAGTAATCAGCTAACATTGCCGGATCCCACCTCCCTTGGAAGCGTTTCTCCATAGTAGCTATATCTTGGTGGAACCTTTCTCCATGCTCATCGCTTACGTCGCCGAGGTTTTCAGGGAAGAAATCTAAATGGGAGTGCAAGAAATGGATTTTAGTGACATATTACATCCCAATAACCTATATGCTTCAATCATGTCCTGCACTATTTTTTCATAGTTAGAGGCTTTGATGTTCCCTAGAAAATTTGTGACAACATTCTTCATGGCCTCCCATGCCACTTTTTCTTTTCCTCTCAAGGCATCATCAAACTTTTGATCTTTCATGAGCTCTCTGATTTGGGGACCAACAAAGATCCTTCTTTTATCTTTGCATCGCTAAGTCGTGAAAACTTTTTCTTCAAATATTTGAATGCCTCATCTTCCTTGTTCATTGCTTTGACAAAATTTTTCATGATGCCAAGTTTGATGTGAAGTGGCGGTAAATATATTTTCTAGGGGTCAACTAAGGGTTCATGAGACACATTCTTCAGTCCTGGGATACATTTTTGACGAAGTGGCCAATCCTTTACAAAATAATGCGAATCTCTGGCTCTGCTGTCCCATTCACAAAGGAAGCAGCAGAACTTCGTATAACCGAGCTGCATTCCCAGAAGAAGCGCGACGACTTTTAAATCCCCCATACAGTATATACCAACGAAACTGGTCATAATTAATCTGCTGAAGGATGAGTTTCATATTTTCGTAAGATTCCTTCATGTGGACAGCGTGCCCTACAGGAATGGAAGGGTATTTATTTCCATTGTGAAGTAGTACAACCTTGAGCCTTAGCTTCGAAGAGTCAATAAATAAACGCCAATCTTCAGATTTGTGCTCATGACCGAGAGCTAACAGCAGTCCATTTACATTATTACAGTAGCATAAACCACCTGACGAGGAGAAATACTGCATCAGATCTTTTTGGCGAGTGCGGAACGCCGATATGCTTGTATTTTTTGCCAGCAAATTCAATTCACGTAACCTGGAGCCCAATAATTCCGCTTTCTTTTTCGGAAGGTCCAAATCTCTCACGAGATCATTCAGCATAACCTGCGTTATCATACGTGATTTATTTGATTCAGGTTGCTGAAAGTCTGTATCTTTAGTGTCATCAATTTCCATTGGTTCAACTTCAGACTCTTCATCCAGTGTCCATGACTTTGGGGGAGTTGGAATTGGGTTATCATCGTAATGTAGTACTGGTCTCATGGCAGATGCAAGATTTGTGTATTGAATTTTATGTTTATTTTTGGCAGAGAATCCTGAAACGTTAGTCATACAAAAATAGCAATCCGTTAGGTGATCCTTGGGCTCTCTCCAAATCATTGGTATGGCAAATGGCATAGATTTGCGGGTACCTTTTATCCAACCCCTAAGAGTGACGGCACAGGAAATGCATGAGATATGAGGTGCCCAGGATTTGTCTTGGTCGCCTACCTTACATCCAAAATAAAGTTCGTAAGCCTTCTTCACGAGTGGGGTCATCGTCTTCCTCTGTGCCATTATGGTCAGTTCTCCACATACGTAGCAAAATGTATCTCTGGGATTAATACAGTTTCGATTCATGCTGGCGGAAAATTATTGAAATCACGGAAAACTTTTTGGAATGAAAAACCAATTTTTTCTACTATGAAAAATTTTAAAATTTGAGCAAAACTTGAAAAAAATTTCTTTCTTTCTATTCAAAATCTGTTTGTTTAAATAGCTATATTTTTTTAATGCAAAAAATACTATTGAATATAGTTAACCTGGAAAAAAAAGAAAGTAAAATTAAATTAGTACACTTAATTTTAACTAATATTTTGGGAAAACTCTGAGTAAATGGAAATATTATTTTCTCGAAAACTGTGGGTGATAGAAAAATTCTGAAACCATATTTGGAATCAGCATCAAAAGTTCTATAGGAAACACCAAGTAGTTTTCAAGAAACAAAAATGTTGTTCCCTAGTGAATTATCCCCGTGATGCTCAGCTTCGCAAATGTTTGCTACCCGCAATGTCCCGAGCTTCCCGGAGGTAACAAGACGTGCTCAATACCGTTGATGCAAAGAATTACAAAATCAACCAACCCGATTATCCAAGCTATCCATGAGTACTGCCGTTTATCCTCTAAGCTATTGAATTCTTGGTACGAAAACGTCTGTCTGTAGCTCCACTTAACTTCGAGATTACTGTATTATTTCTAATCAAATGTATATATTTCTATCCTTAGTATGTGAACTGTCATTGTATTAATAATATTTGTCATATGGACTATAGTCTGCCAATAAACCTTTTCATTTTCATTTAACACCAATACAGTTTCGGCTCCTCGGGAGCCCTTGTCAATTGGTAATGAACGCATAAACAGAAAACAGAGTTTATATACACCTAGAAGTTAATTACCAGGGATTAGCTGACTGAACCTTCCCATCCTCTTACCAGGGGATAGTTAAGTGACTCTTCCGACCCAGCTTTGACCTGATGGATGTACCTGTGTTGCCTGGGGATTTTTGGATGGTAATGTTACAAAATTCTTAATTTTATTACATATAATTTGGTTGAAAGAGAATTGACCATCGGATAGATTAAAATTTGTATAGAGCCTATAAGACTAGATTCAACAATTATCCGCTTAACATAATTATAAGGAAAGAATCACTCCAAAAAGCCTCCTGCCGAAGTCACTCAGAGAAAATAGAGTTACCATTCAGTAGTGTTGAATATCATATTCTTACGGAACACGTCCTCAGAACTAAAAGGGAAATAAACACGACTCTGTATCAAGTAAGAGAAGCTAAGAGAAACCTGCCACAAAAGTGTGATAATGTGACATATGCAAGTGCTATCTCAGTGATCAACAGGGAGTGTTCATTACAAAGTGAATAGTCATAAAAGAAGCTAGAGAACAAGCTCCAACGCCTGTTTATGACCAGTTTGTGGGTAAAAGGTTCATATCATAACAAGAATATTATAAATCTCTCATCTTACAATTTAAATCTTCATGAAAGTCTTGTTTTAGGTTATGGCTTGTCTTTTTCAACCAAAACATGTGATGAATTTAACCTCGAACATTTAGTATCAATAGTGAAATATAACAGTGACAGTGACACTGCTGATTTTTTGAGTCGATGTTTGATAAGTTCCTTAAATTCGGGTAACCCCAGTGAAACAGGTGTACCAAAGAGATTTCAAGAAGCTTTTAAAAGACTAAAAGCAAACTATGATACTGTCATAACAAAATCAGATAAAACTAACCAGATAATAATATTGAACAAAAACAGCTACAGTGAGAAACTGAATGAGTTGTTAAATGATAGTAATACTTCTGAAAAATTAACCAATAATCCATTAGAAAATAAAGTGAAACAATTCAACAAGTGCCTTACCAAAGTTCTAGGAAAATCTGAATTATCCAAACAATTCAAAAGTATGAATTCGTCTCTACCCCATATGTATGGCCTTCCTAAGACTCATAAAGAAGGTTGTCCCCTTCGGCCTATCATCTCTAATGTAGGTTAAGTTACGTACAAATTGTCTAAATGGCTTACCAAACACTTGTCTCCAGTTGTAGCTTGTATTTCCCCTGATCACATAGAAAACAATCAAGATTTTTGTGATAAGATTAATAATTTAGAATTACCTAATGGCCAGTTTGTCAGCTTTGATACGAATTCCTTATTTACAAATGTCCCAGTAGACGAAACCATAAATTTTGAAAGAAATTCTTCCAAACCTAAACCTAACGCTCCCAGTAGAAGCCAAGAAATTCATAGAATTGGTGAAACTCTGTGTCGAGGATAATGTGTTTATAGCTGATGGCACGTCCTATAAACAGAAGTATGGCATGGCCAATTTAGGGCATATCATACTTTTCCGAGTCCGAATTTCACTCTAGCTAATATGTATTTTTATATAAAATTTAATTCTAAAAGGGATTTCTTTTCTGCAATTTTTCCCAAAAATCGTGTTATCAAGTTCAAAATTGCGGTTTTCTGTTCTATGTTGAAATACCGAATATTCAATTGAACACAACCTCATATTTTTAACCCTTTGTCGTAATTTGTTGCCATTTAGATACATTAACTTTGCTTAACTCTTACACAGGTTTAATACATACATACATAAGAAAAAAAAATCTACTTCATTTGAATCTTTGTAACCATTTGGACGTAGAAGGCGAAGTTCAACATTTTCTCATAAGATGGCTCTGAGCAATTACGCCAGTCATAATTGTGAAGTAGAAGTGAGTGGACGCCATTTTTTTCGGTAAGTGTTTTTTGTAATTTTTCTAAGTTTAATCACCATTATTATATTTGTTTTGATTATAATTTCATTCTAGAAGTATTAAAGAAGCTCCCTGTTTACTTTGGTTAAGTAATATTTTTAATAACTGTGAAGAAAAGACTTTATTCAAAGTTCGTTTCGAAATGGAGACAAAGTTTTCATAGGGTAAATTTCTGTCTATGATAACACGTGTGTCCAATTGGATACATGAAGTGAATTTTTCATTACGATTGTTTTTATGTACTGTTTATATATATATATATATATATATATATATATATATATATATATATATATATATAATATATATATATATATATAATATATATATATATATATATATATATATATATATATATATATATATATATAGAGAGAGAGAGAGAGAGAGAGAGAGAGAGAGAGAGTACTAACTACCACCCACTAATTACCTTATTAGACCTTTGTTGACTAATGGACACATAAATTATTTCATTTAGAAATGTTCTTACAAAAAAAGATTGCTAAAAATGCTTATATATACCTCCTATGCATATTTCAAGTAAAAAAATGAACCTACGCTAAAATTAAATGGTACTGAATGACAAAGGGTTAAGCTTATGTTACACCATTATTACGAATTTTAAATTAAATTTGCAATGCCAAATTCAGTTTTCTATTACCAAAATAAATATTCATTACCAAATTTAGGTTAATTTGGTAATTAAAAATGCCGGTTGGCAACCCTGATTATAACCAAAAATTATATTCCTTGTCTATATTTATGGCGAAAGAACACTAAACATACTGATATGAATTTGTTACAGATTGGACAAGAGCGAGAATAAGCACCGACTAGACGTGATGGCCGAATCTGCCCCCAAAACCAGGAAAATGTCAGGTTCAAAGCTCTCGGATGTTGTGGGCCCGGGGAAGGAGTTCATTCCCAGCGAGGTGCCGACTTGGAGAGCCGTTCTTCAGAGAGGGATTCGTCTGCAGGAGGAAAAGTTCCTCATTCATGACATCCAAAGGTCTAAATACCCTATCCGAGAGATGACTGACGAGCTGGCTTCACTCGTGATGACTCAGTGGAGGAAGTCGAATGTAAAGTTCTCCCCGCCTGTGACAATCACGGAAAAATCGCTCTCATATAAGATCTTGTTGAAATGGAAGGAGATGACAGACGTTGTGAACGGGAGAGTTAAGTCTGCTACCCAGGAGAAGAGGATGGCTGATCTGGATAAACTCTGTGAAGTCTGCGTTTGCAAGCATCAGATCTTCTTGTGCGGCTCAGAGGGGAGTGGATGCTCAGGATGCTCCCTCAAGGCCCATGTGAACTGTAACTGTCCTTTGGAGGTGAAGATTCCTAAACTGGACCTTCAGTGGCTGTACTACCAGAGAGTGAAGACTTCCGAAGCTTCAGGAATCCAGATGTCTTCTGTAGACTTCGAAGACAGCAGGAGACAGATCAAAGCAGCGAAGAGGAAGGAGGCTGAAGAAGCTTCTGCTGTGAAGAGGAAGAAGAAAGAGGAGGCTACTAATGAGGAGCTTCTCATGAAAGACTTTGAGGAGGACGAAGAGCCAAACTTGGAAGAAGCTGCAAAAGAAGCCTCTGGCAATGCTGAGGCTACTGAAGCTCCTATGGACGTTCCCGCTGAAGTACCTGCCGAAACTCCAACTTCTGCTACACGAAACTACATGAAGATCCAAGGGACAGCTTCAGCAGCTTTGAGGTACAGGGTGGCAAATGTTCCGGCAGCTGCAGTTGCCACTGGCTTCCTGAACGACCTCATCAAGGCCGGTCATCTTTCCAAAGACAAGGCTTACTTGGCCATAGATGGCATGAAAGTCTGGAGGGCCAAGGAGGAAGTAATGGCCTCATCAGTTGAAGCTCTCACGCAGAGGTCAGAGGAGGAGAAGATCTCTGGGATATTCTTTGATGGCAAGCAGGATAGGAACACAAAGGTGTTGAAATATGACGAAGTGACAGGGAGATTTCATCCTGGCAAAGTGATCGAGGAGCATTACACTATCACGTGGGAGCCTCAAGGAAAGTACCTCTTCCATTTCACTCCCGAGGAACCTGAGGAAGGAGAAAAGCCTGCTCATAAGATCGCTCAGGGCCTGCATGAGTGGCTTCTGGATCACGGAGCTGACGAGAGCCTTGTAATGATTGGAGGAGACTCTACCACCAACACGGGGTGGTCTGGAGGCGCCATAGCCCTATTGGAGAAGATGCTGGGTCGCAAGTGCCACTGGATGATCTGTCAGCTCCATGTGAACGAGCTCCCCTGAGGCACTTAATCATCAAGCTGGACGGCCCTGTAACTCCCCGGTCAGGCTTCAGTGGGCCTATTGGAAAACTTCTTGAGAAAGTGAATGAACTTGAGGTCAACTTCAACTTCAAACCAGTGGAAGGAACTGAAGATATCATAGAGCTGCCAGTAGAGATAGTCAAATCTCTCTCCACAGACCAGCACAACTGCTATCTTCTGATCAAAGCCATCAAGTCTGGAAGTCTCAGTCCACAGTTGGCTGGTCTCAAGTGCGGACCTCTGAACCAATCCAGGTGGCTCACTACTGCACAGGCCATCTTGCTGTTGTGGATGAGGGAGCACGGACTGAAGGGGAGGTGTTGAGGAGGCTCGAGGTCCTCGTGAAGTTCTGCCTTAACTTCTACTTCAAAATGTACTACGACATCAAAGTGAAGCACCACCTCAAATTTGGTCCTGCACACGTTTTTTCAAGCCTGAGGCTGCTGAGGAACCAGACTACCGAGGTCAGGAACATCATCTCTGCTGCAGTGATAAGAGGAGCTTACCACGCACATCCTGAGAACATCCTGGCTTCATTCCTGTGCAGTGAGGATGAGCATCAGAGAGCTTTTGCTGTGAGCCAGATAGAGAAGATCAGAGAAGGAAGAGACTTTGGTGATACGACAGTGAGGCCCCATAAAAATCCCAAAGTCAATCTGCAAGCCACTTCACCTGAGGATCTCATCAACTGGGAATCAGAGAATATTTACGAGCCTATTTTCACCTGCAAGATGACCTTGACTGAGCTCGAGGATCTCAGGAAAACTCCACTCAAAGTGGACGCTTTCTCTGTTCATACTCAGTCCTGCGAGAGAGCTGTACAGGAAGTCTCAACTGCTTCCCAAGCTGTGTACGGTCACGAGAGGAGAGATGGGTGGGTGAGAGCCAGGATAGACCATCGAGAAATGCTCCCAGTGTTCAGATCGAAGCAGGACATACTTAAGAGCTTTTCAGGTTCGAGTGGCTGATGAAGAGGCTGAAGCCATCGTTAATGCTCATAAGAGCTGAAAGTCCTCATAAGATCATAATATAAGATCTTATGAGGCCACGCTTTTCAGGGATCCAGGAAGAACAGGCGTGTAAACCTACACGTGGAGGTGGCAAGTCTCCCGCTACTCGATCAGAGTAGAGCTGGTGAGCCGCGCCTATTCTTTGAAGAAAAACTTAAAATTCTTAAGTTTTACGTGAAATCTAAACATTTTTTCAGCACCCAGAGGTGTTGAAACACGCAAGAAAGCAAGGATGAGGTCAGAAAAGCAGCTTTTAGACTAAATCATATGCAGAACAGCTGCGCGCTTTGGTTTGGGTGCCCTGAGGCTGCGTTAGGTAGCCTTCAAATCAGAAAATCACGATTTTGACCATGAAAATGAGATTTTTCGGAAAAGTTGCAAATAATAAACCCATCTAAGAATTAATTTTTACATAGGAATACATATTAGCCACTTTGGTTTTCCAAAATTTCAACCCTGAACCCAGAGTATATGCCCTAAATTGACCCACGGCTAGAACAGGAAGGTCCTAGGCCCAAGACCCAATCAGCGCCATGTCACTAAAAATGGAATAGAGCAATGAAGGAAAAGTGTATCTTGTATCGTGGGCTATCTCTTATACTAATTGTGAAGAAAGTTTGCGTTTATTTTAACAGAAATATAATAAACCACCACCAAATGCAAACACACTTCGATACTGGAAGTTCAAACTTTTGGAAACAGGGAGACTGATAAAAGATCATTGAAGAAGCGGGAGGCCAGTAACGTCGACAGGAGACAACAAAGAAAATGTCCTCGCCACTTTCCAAGTCGATCCAACAACTTCAGTGAGAAAAGTAGCACAGGAATTGGGTATTTCCAAATTTTCAGTAGCAAAAATATTGAAATCACAGGGGTACCACGATTACAAACCCATTTACTCTTAGCTCATATATAACGATGATTCTGATAGACGGCTGCAGTTTGCTGAAACAATGATACAAAAGTTCAACAGTGATCCAGATTTCGTTCGAAAGATCAAATTTTCACATGAATGTGTCTTCGGTTTAACGAGTAAAGGAAACAAACACAACGTTCACTACTGGGCGAAAAAAAAAACAACTACACTAACAGTTTGGGCGTGCATTGGTTATTCAGGACTTGTTTCCTTTAACATATCGAAAGATACGATAGATGGAAAACGCTATTGCCAGGTATTGACAGACAAAGGTTCGCCACAGTTTACTAATGGCGTTGGCAAGAATTGGCTTTATCAACGTGATTGAGCGCCGTCACATTACTCTGCAGCTACCCGTGAGATTCTGGATATGAATCTTGAAGGAAAATGGCTTGGGCGGCGAGGTTTTATCGAGTGGCAGCCAGATCACCCGATTTAACCCTGCGTGATTTCTGGTTTTGAGCTTATTTGCGTCACAAACTCTACACTCCTGGTTTCATCTCTCCAAATGTGAATGCCCTTAGCTACAGAATAGATGAACAACTGAAAAGGATCCCACTCGATATGTTCAGAAGGACAATGAAGAGTTTCACATAGAGAATCCACAAATGTACCATAGCGGATGGAAACCTCTTTGAATATTAAATTACAATTTAACAAAATATTTATATGAATAAAATTCTTATAGACTTTTTGTTTGATTTGTTTCATTATTTGAACACTTATCTGTATAATGTTAACTAAATAGTTGTATGTGTAAAATCCTTAAAGACTTTTCTCCCACAGTATATCCACACGCGGTATATCTATATATGTATATATAATACATAAAATTAGCGAAATTTAATAAGTGTACATTGAGCCAAAAGTACAATTAAACAACCCCGCTTCCCTCATCCCTCCAAAATGCAAATATTACTTAGTAGTCCAACAGGACCAAATTTAGAGCGAATATACGGCGCTATATTACAGTTGTTCAGGTAGACATAGTCAGGATTTCTTTTTTAAAATGTTTTTCCATACTTTTTTTTCCAACAATAATAACTAAAAATTGTTGTATATTGTTCATTAGTATTTTAGGTGTTGCAGTTGTTATCATTATTATTATATATTATTATTATTATTATTATTATATTATTATTACTGTTGTTATTATTACTGTATTATTATTATTATTATTATTATTATTATTATTATTACCTGAAATTTTAGCTTGTCAAAATTTATAAGTAGGATTTTAACACGATAAATAATTCATTATTCATTTATACGATGCGGAGAATTTTATATATACAGGGTGGGTCCAAAAAAATGTAATGCGCTTAAATGGAACAATCATATTTTAATATTTTCTTACAGAAACTGCGAAGAAATTTATTATCACACTTCAAAGTGCCACAGTTTGACCCTGTTGAAACTGTGACATTTTGAAGCGTTAACAAATTTATCCCCATTTTCTGTCAGGAAGAATTAAAGTATGATTGGTTTTTTTTTAAGTGACAAAATTTTTTGACCCACCCGATATATATAATATATATATATATGATGAAAATAACCACGAGGGAAAAAGGAAACAGAACTATTCTGTGTTTCCTTTTTCCTTCGTGGTTATTTTCACCATAAATATTATTCACGTGTTACTTTCGTGAAATAATTTTCATACATATATTATGCAGGAATGAGGGGCCAAGAGCGAATGCCCGCAGAAACGCCCCCCCCCTCCCGCCCCACCACCATCATAGACGAAGAAGAGAGCCAAAATCAAGGTCCAGGTTTTTCGACAAGCCTGGACACTGTACGTTTAAAAGATTGGAGGTCATAGACAGGAAGAAAGATGGACTGAGGAGGGTTGTTCCACAGTTGACCGGTTGAGTAAATGAAAGGTTGAAAATCCCAATTAACCCCTGCATTAGAGAGTTGAACAGAAAAGTAATGAGAATGTGTCACAAGCCTGGTACTACGTTCTCTCCTTAAAGGAGGAGGCGTGTAGTTAGAGAGTTCAGAAGAGCAGTGTCCGTTATATTAGCGATAGTAAAGAGAAAGTGAGTCAACATTTCGGCGAATAGAGAGGGATTGAAGTAAGAGGCGGGGAATTGATGAGACGAAAAGCCTTTGATTCCACCCAGTCAAGTAGGGCTGTGTGGGTTGAGCCACCCAACACGTGAGAAGCGTACTCCATACAGGAGCGAACAAGACCCCCGTACAGAGACAGCAACTGAGTGGGGGTGAAAAAACCGCGGAGGCGGTTCAGCACACCTAACCTCTTAGAAGCTGTTTTAGAAAGAGAGTATATGTGATCTTTCCCGAGAAAGATCACGAGAAAAGGAAACGCCAAGAATGTTAAGAGAAGAGAAAGGATTGAGTTGTGTGTTGTTGAAGGTAAGGGGATAGTCGTGTGGAAGATTGTGACGAGTAGACAGATGGAGGAACCAAGTTTTTGAGGCATTGAAAACCACAAGCTTTTCTCTGCCCCAATCAGAGATCAGGTGTACCATAGCCATCCTACGCGAATCATGGAGTGACTGTTGAGAGGGACGCTTTGTGAAGCAGGTGGAGAAGTGAAGGGTGGAATCATCAACATATTCGTAGGAGTGGGTAAGGCAGGAAGTGCGGTTTTGTCCCAAACCTTAGAAATAAAAAAGAAATAAACTGGAATGAGAGAAGAGGCAGATTTTGTACTATCCCCGGCTGCGGTGGGACAGGTGGCCATGAAAACGAGGATGGAAAATACCCTCAGAATACAAGGTCCAAAGCTTTTTAATGTCCTGCCAAAAGTGAGGACCCTCCAGCACACACCGACGTGAATAATTTCAAAAACCAGCTGGAGAGGTTTCTGTGCAAAGTCCTTGACAAGCCATGCGTGGCTGGCTACGAGGGAAGGAGGAGAACGGAAAGCAATTCCCTCCTTCACCAAATCTCGCAAATGAGGCGGGGTGCTTCGGAGGTCGATCCTGAACCGTCGTTCAAACCTTCATAAATATATATATATATATATATATATATATATATTATATATATGGAAATATGGCAAAGCAGAACCAAAAGTGAGTCACTTGCCAGATTTACTAGACCGTTCAATCCGAATAAACATGAATTACACGAATGAATTGTGTGTGTGTGTGTGTATGTGTGTGTGTGTGTGTGTGTGTGTGTGTGTGTGTGTGTGTGTGTGTGTGTGTGTGTGTGTGAACACATCATCAATTGAAGAGCCTGTTCGTGTTCTGCATGGCAAGTGTTTTTTCGTGTTTCGGGATTAACATCACGTGGTGGAATATTACTTAATAAAATATGCTATACGTCATTGATACAAAAGGGTTCAAGAACGCGTGTTCGAGCTGGCGATACAAACCCTAATACCTGAGCGCTTAAAACCGGTCGATGAATAAACAAGAAGGATCTCGAGTTAAAAATTATACGAACATGGAATCGTGCTGATATATACAATATACAACCCACACTTCTCTCGCATACAGATGATATACACAACCTGCACTATTAATGCAACAATAATGGACACTAAAACCCGACTTTCGTATTCAGTCAAAACGGGATTTGTCTGAAAGTTTAATGCAATAACATTCGCCGTAACTATACGACGCGAAACAATTTTAACTTTTGATTTTTCCTCCGATTCGCTTCCTCCCTGGAGATAACGTCAACGGTACTGCTGTCCATCAAAGCTGTCCAACTGCCCTTGTCGTCTCTCGTCCTTCACACAGACTCATGACATTCCCTGCATGGCAGGAATGACAAAGAATGACAGGAATCAGGGAATGTCATGCGAGTTTCATTAGACGTTTCTCGATGCACCACTTTCTACTGTAGACGAGTCGTGAAAAATCGAACAGAAAAATGTGTATCCTCAGAGCTACACAGAAATACTGCGACGCAATCAAACATAAAACATTTCTATATTAATAACTGAATGTTCAAATGAATGTGCATAGTGAAGTTTATTCATGAAAGTTCATAAAAAATGTACTATTAGGACGATTCTACTCTACTTCCAACTCTGATTCCCTTAATATTTAATTTATACCTCGTCGCACATCAAATCAATATTGTAGTATACGTTTAAATACAGGGTGGGCGGAAAGTAGCTCCCTATTTTGGATTGGTAAAAAAATACATTAATCCATTTATTTCAGAAGAAATAATATGAAAAGGTAGGCACATGTAGGTTTTCTCTAAAATTCAATGTGGGCTCCAACTCTTTCCACCAGCTTCTGGAGCCGCCCAGGAATGGCGTCCACTGACTTTAGCAGGAACTCCGGCGGGATGGAGGACATGACTTCCCGAATTCGTCTTCCAGTTCTTCCAATGTCTCGGTTTGGTGCGGTAGACTTCTTCTTTTACCCACCCCCAAAGAAGAAGTCGCACGGTTACCGCTGAAAAACGGCAGAATCGGTTCAGTGTAACGGTGTGGTGTGGTATGACCTCAGATCAGGTGTGTGGGCCCGTTCCTTCTGCGCAAACACCATGAATGCTGAGCGGTACCTTGCTATGTTGCGAAAACGAGGTCTGGCTGGTTGTCAGCACATGGGAGAACATCGACGATCTGATATTTATGCAAGATGGCGCCCCTCCGCACTTCGCTCTTGTTGTCCGTGAGTGGCTGGATGCCACTTCCCTGGGCGCTTTGGATGGGTCGTCGTGGTCCACATCAATGGCCAGCCAGGAGCCCCGACTTGACACCGTGCGACTTCTTTCTTTGGGGGTGGGTAAAGGAAGAAGTCTACCGCACCAAACCGAGGACTTGGAAGAACTGGAGGACCGAATTCGGGAAGTCATGTCCTCCATCCCGCCGGAGTTCCTGCTAAAGTCAGGGACGCCATTCCTGGGCGGCTCCAGAAGCTGGTGGAAAGAGTGGAGCCCACATTGAATTTCAGAGAAAACCTACCATGTATGCCTACCTTTTCATATATTCTTCTGAAATAAATGGATAATATACGTATTTTTTTAACAATCCAAAATAGGGAGCTACTTTCCGCCTACCCTGTATATTAGCTTACGTTTGAAATTATGGAATGATCTCCAAAATATTTCTAACGTGAGTGCCTTTAAAAAACAAGTTGAAATCATTTTTAATAAAGGAATACGGAAATCGTAGTAATGCATTTAGGGATTAAATACTGTATTGCTTTCTCTCCGATTCTTGTATTTACTATTCTATTAACTCTTACTATCGTACGTTTCATAACTATTGTAATGACCAAGATTTAATATATACAGCGAACAGAATTCATTTCTCATGCCGACTACAAGTTCGTTCGAGTGTCCTGAAAACATTACGGTACGAAGTTTGTTTTATATTACAATTGATCATAATATTTATACTACCAAACTGTAACTACCGATTTTATCATGCTTTTACCTTATACTTCATCTGAGAGTCCAGTAAAACCTACAGCTCAACGATCCAACTACACACGTAAAATAAATATGTTCTGTTCAAAAATTACTGTTATATTGTAAATTGTAGTTTTGTGATATTTGTTTTTTTAGCATCATATACGAGTATTATAAAGGATGATTCAAAAGTCCTACCTCAGCAACAACTACAAAATAAATACCTATGAGGTACAACTTTTGAATCACCCTGTAAGCAGGGTGAGTATATATATATATATATATATATAGCCTTAACCTTTGGTTAGCTTCCGCCCGAATTGTTCATTCTGAACGAAGGTCAAGCTTTTCACTCCACCTTAGACCTACAGTTTAACGTGGAATCCGAACCACGCCCCATCAGCAGCCCAGCGTCTTAACCACTAGGCCACCTAGGGTACCCATTTATCTACCAACCACTTCCTTTATTGTGTGGAAGGATGAACAGCTGGGTTTTGCTGCGCGCCGGCTGCCGTCGGGTCTCGAACCCGGGGCCGATGGATTCGTAGTCAGCGACGCTAACCACTACACCACCGAGGGGGTGTGTGTGTGTGTGTGTGTGTGTGTGTATATGTACAATTCTGCATATTACGAGTATTATTGTTATTCCTATTATTACTACAACTCCCGTGGCTCCGTTCATGAAGACGTTTCATGTTTCGAAGACCTGGGTTCGACTCTCACCTCCGCCTCTGCAGTTGGAGTTGGGCCGGCTGCCTTCTCTCTCGTTGCCTGGACTAGCGTGACTCTCTCGGGAGTTCGTGCAAACCCCTTCCGTGAGCGGGAGGGAGGGGGGGGGGGTAAATAGGGAATGCGGATGTCACCCGTTTCATTATTATTATTTTAAAAACTGAATGTTGTCATGATTATGATTATTTCTTTTACAGGTGGGCGCCTTTCCATATGCATGGGCTGTGGGGGCGTAATCAACGATCAGTACATCCTGAGAGTGGCACCGGATATGGAGTGGCACGCCGCGTGCCTAAAGTGCGCCGACTGCCAACAGTTCTTAGACGAAACGTGCACTTGTTTTGTGAGGGATGGAAAGACGTACTGCAAAAGAGATTATGTGAGGTACGATTTTTTACAAAAAAAGGGTTTAACTCGATGCGATAAAAGGTTGTGAAAAGTAGCGTTTTTGGGGTTGTTTAACCTCTTTCGTAACGGCAAAGGTCACGTGACGGAGGGGACCTTCAGCCAGGGCCGGCGCTAGGCTTGCTAGGCTTTGCGGGCCCGGCAGCCAGTATTCGGAATGGGCTTTCTTTAATTGATGTTTAAACCCATTTAATTCACCGTTCAATTTAGAATAATTAACATTCAAAAATTATAATAAGGGATTATTTTATAATTAAATTACGTACAACGGAAAGTGGGGTTTAGTTCCCACAAGATCACAATGCTGTCTGTATCATGTGATCTCTCAGTGTTGCCAAGGGGCCAACCGAAGCGCAGCGCAGGGCCGGATGCAGCGCGGGACCGGCACCCGCCTACAGCTTTACGTCAAATTACGTGGGATCCGAACCACTGGTCGCTACATTATCTAAACAAGGAGAACGGTCACCCATCCAACTACTGGACAGACCCAACGTCGCCAAGACGTAGTACAAACTTAACCAGGCTGAATTAGCCATTATTTAACTATCTATTAGGTTGGTATAACGCAGTATATTTTTCTCGATGTATTCACTAAGAGTGATTTTTACACGCGTAATTTCTCAACCTACTCTACGCTGTAAACAATACTATATTCTACTGTACTGTACCATGTAAACAGTAAAGTTCGTAAAACATTCGAGTCGATGTACTTTGGTACAGCATTGGTATAACGTTTTGGTATATGGGGTCAAAAAGAGAGCTGGTAAGTTCCCGGTTAGTGTCTATGCGGTCCATAATTTAGAACCTAATCCGGAGATGAACCTTTCTTTAACCCGTTTTGTAAAAGGAAAGCAAACTGTTTTAAATTTTCAGGATTGTAGGAATTGAAACATGAATGAAAGTGAATTTACAAATCGGGGAAAAGTTCACGTAGAAACATTATATATATATATATATATAATATATATATATATATATATATATATATATATATGCAGTATATAAAGAAATTACCAAGTAGTAACGACTTTTTTTTTTTTCTGTCACCAAAACTAATAAAATATCCAAACAAAAACATATATATTATTACCAATTAGTAATATTTTATGCTTTTTAGATATTTCAGATTTCTACTCAAATTTTTTTCCGAAAGTGTACAGCCATAGTGTACCTTAAAAATGCCCATAATTACAACTTACGCCTTTATAAATCATTGAAGGTAGGTTAATATAGAAATATATAATACCTAAACAATTACGATATATACAGGGTGATCAAAAAGTCGATGTGCACCTATATTACTCTGAGAGACAAAAGTGCATACATACAAGAAGTTAGATATTTTAATAAAAAATTATACGATATCGTGCAATATTACAGTAACACAAATTGCACGATATCGTATAATTTTTTATTAAAATATCTAACTTCTTGTATGTATGCACTTTTGTCTCTCAGAGTAATATAGGTGCACATCGACTTTTTGATCACCCTGTATATATACAGTATATATGTTAAACACAGACTATGCATGGAACAAGGAACTCTTCTGGGAAATTACATCCACTATAGTTCGAATAAGTAATGATAAATGACAAATACTATAGTTTTTTCTTTTTCATGATGGAAAGCCCAACGTGGGCACCGGGTTACTCGCAAAGAGGCCTCAAAATATAGCTTCCTTCACCAGCTATCTGCAAAGCAGATATGATCCAGCTTTGGGACAGGATCTACGGTTTACAGCTTACACCGAGCCTACTACATTCAGAACCTCAATATACGCAGATAGCTGGTGAAGGAAGCTATATTTTGGGGCCTCTTTGGAGTAACCCGGTGCCCACGTTGGGCTTTCCATCATGAAAAAGAAAAAAACTAGTATTTGTCATTTATCATTACTTATTCGAACTATAGTGGATGTAATTTCCCGGAAGAGTTCCTTGTTCCATGCACGGTCTGTGTTTAACATTTAAGTTTCTCAGGGGACCATTCTGAGTTTGTGGTGTAGTGGTTAGCGTTGCTAACTACGAATCCATCGGCCCCGGGTTCGAGACCCGACGGCAGCCGGCGCGCAGCAAAACCCAGCTGTTCATCCTTCCACACAATAAAGAAAGTGGTTGGTAGATAAATGGGTACCCTAGGTGGCCTAGTGGTTAAGACGTTGGGCTGCTGGTAGAGCATCCACCAGCGTGGTTCCGATTCCACGTTAAACTGTACGTCTAAGGTGGAATGAAAAGCTTGACCTTCGTCAGAATGAACAATTCGAGCGAAAGCTAACCAAAGGTTATATATATATATATATATATATATTATATATATATATATACACACCAAAGGTACCAAAGGTAGGTTGTTTCATGCATAGTTGAAAATGGTTTCAGAACAAGTATTTAGCTTCGATGCAGCTGAAATGCATTTACTTTCGCTGTTCATCATTAATGTGATTGCAGAACATGTTTGCTCGAAAGACAGCTTTCACCAGTTCATATCCTCAGGGATTCATGCGAATATTTACCTTTGAATGAACAGGTTATAGTAATACATTCTCTCTCTCTCTCTCTCTCTCTCTCTCTCTCTCTATATATAATATATATATTTTTTTTTTTTAAGTTCAGGAAGAACCGATTCGCCTCTATTTAAAAGGGCATATCTCGGTGGAAAAAACAAAGAAAAAGTGAGAGGAAAGACAGAGGAAAAAGAAAAGGTGGAGGGGACAGTCGAAGTGGAAAAAGACCAAGGATGACAAGGACTGCAGGGTCGAGCCCCATCATCCTTGGGTGCTAGGGCCGGAAGGGCGCACATGAAACCTCCAGGAACGAGCAGTAAATGAACACAAAGAGCACTCAAGAGCACAAGCTTAGAACCCCTGCGGGGATATATATATATATATATATATATAATATATATATATATATATATATATATATATATATATATATATAGGGTGTTTCAGGAGAAGGTCAATACTTCGGGATGTGATAGTATCGGTCATTGTGAGAAAAAAAAGTTCATATGAACATGTGTCTAATTCTGAATGGTTACGGAGATAGAGCTGTTTGAATCTACAAATACAAAAACATTGTTAATGGTAATCAGAAAGAGAACCAATTACTCTTCTAACATTTAATGTTTAAACATTGGCATTTTGAATGGTATCAGATGAAAATGACAAATTTGTTACAGTTTACAATACGTTTTCGAAATCCCACCATCAACCTCAATGCACTTTGCAACTCGTATG
Organism: Bathynomus jamesi; assembly: GCA_023014485.1. Classification (NCBI taxonomy): domain Eukaryota; kingdom Metazoa; phylum Arthropoda; class Malacostraca; order Isopoda; family Cirolanidae; genus Bathynomus; species Bathynomus jamesi. The sequence continues at coordinate 40,474 of JAJOZX010003828.1, forward strand.
CGAAGATCGCGTGTTGTTCGTTCTGAGTTGATCTTGACGTTCCTTTATGCGGCAGCAGCATCCAAAATGCGCGCGAGCAATTCGTCTCGTGTATCCACCTTTCTTTCTAAACTTGATTTTTCATCCACCCCACAAACAATAATCTAACGGAGAGAGGTCTGGAGACCTTGGTGGCCATTGAATGGGACCACCGCGGCCGATCCATCGACCAGGAAAGTTTGATTTAGGTATTGCATCACCAGACGGGTAGAATGTGGAGGAGCTCCGTCATGCTGAAAGTACATACCAGCGCGTGTAGCAAAGGAACATCCTCCAATAGGCCCGGCAATCATTTTGCAGAAATTCTAGGTAACTTTGTCCGTAAGACGATTCTCTAAAGTAACAGGGCCAATCAGCTGATCATCGATGATACCGCACCACACATTGGCAGAGAAGCGATGTTGGAAATTTGTTTCCACAGTGGCATTTGGATTTTCGTCTGACCACCGATGAGAGTTACGAGTGTTGTTGATACCGTCACGGGTGAAAGTAGCTTCACGGTGAACAGTATTAATCGAAAGCAATCGGCGATTAGCATTTACCCAATGACAAAATTCCAGTCGCATGGCAGCGTCTCCTGGTTGAAGGTGTTGTACACGCTGTACATGATATGGATGCAAGCCTTCCTCACGTAATGTTCGTCATACTCTTGTGTGTGGTACACCGAGACGCGTAGAAATTCTTCGTGAGCTAGTAGTAGGATTATGCTCTACCAACTGAAGAATGTTTTCCACTTCATGCACATCTTGTTGACCTTCACGTTCAGATGAAAAATGAGCGCTGGGAAGTGTACCAATCTCACGCAATGTGTTGAAACCTGGTAGAAACACTCTTCCGATCCGGATTCTGCGGTTCCGGAAACCGTTCGACGGTATTCTGCAACAGCAGCTGTTGCACTTCCATCGCAAAAACCGTAGACATACACCAATATCTGCATATCGGCATGTGTGAAGGTGTGTGGCATTCTTAACACTGCTTTAAACACCAACAATGTCACTCACAACAGTCAGCGTCGATTGGCTTATGTTACATGCTTACATTACAGCTTACATGGTTCAAGGTATAGGGGAGGGAAGGGGAGGAAGAGCTCGCGCGCATCAGATTCAAACAGCTCTATCTCCGTAACCATTCAGAATTAGATACATGTTCATATGAACTTTTTTCTCACAATGACCGATACTATCACCTCCCGAAGTATTGACCTTTCCTCCTGAAACACCCTGTATAACCTTGGTTTGGCTTCCTCCCGAAATGTTCATTCTGACGAAGGTCAAGCTTGTCACTCCACCTTAGACCTACAGTTTAACGCAGAATTGTGAAATTCGAACCACGCCCCTCCACGGGCGGTCAGAAATTACAAAGGCCTCGCCTGGACTCGACCTCACGACCTCCCGATCAGCAGCCCAGCGTCTTAACCACTGGGCTACCCATTTATCTACCAACCAATTTTTTTATTGTGTGGAAGGATGAACAGCTGGTTTTTGCTGCGCGCCGCCTGCCGTAACCGGGTCTCTATCCCAGGGCTGATGGATTCGTCCTCAGCAATGCTAACGATTACACCACCGAGGCCAATATATACTGTATATATACGTAACTTCCCTTCTTACTGATAATCCTTTATTGAGAGAGAGAGAGAGAGGAGAGAGAGAGAGAGAGAGAGAGAGAGAGAGAGAGAGAGAGCCCATACGAACGGCGGCTCTAATGCTGATTACTCATTATGTTTCTCTTGCATGGAAACACTCAATTAAATCGTGGTCTGAAATTAAGCTAATGAAATATTAACTCGGAATCACATAAGCGAGATTAAAAGACCACCGAAAGTATATGAATGATGGAGGATCGGCCCGTAGCCAGGGATTACAAGTTAATGAATAGTGTATACGTGGTAATTGTCTTACAATTTAGTGTTTTTAACAAAAAAATTATATATAATATAAAAATTATATATATATATATATAACTGTTCGCCTTCATTCGGTACTATCTTTTGTATCACTTTCCTCCTACTTGGAAAATAACTCCTACTTTGTTGTAGATGTTGTTTGGGGTTCAATTTAGGTCAACCAAACATCATCTAACCCAAAACAAAAAAATGGGTGTATAAAAACCTGAGATAGTATGTAGTAGTAATTTGATTTAGAGTTTTTTAATTAAAATTATAACGCGAGTGAAATTCGAAAAATAATCACTGTAAACAGTAAAAAAAAAAGCGCATTTCTATACTTTTAATGGACCCCCCCCCCCCCCCACCCCCCCACGCTAACGCGAGTGTAACTGAGTAAAAATTTGAAAAAGTGAAAAACATTACCTGCAGGAGCTAATATAACTTCATGACCACTGACGAAAATGTAGGAGGAATTTGGCCTTTAAGGAATACATATATACGAGAGACTGAGGGATAAAGGTATTAGTAAAATAGGTTTCTACAAGCGGTAGCTCGCTATCGCCCTCCGGGCAGATAGCAGTATATGTCACAGTATATGTAGCAGTATATGTCACAGCTAGCTGTATATGTATATATGTATATTGGTACTTACGTATTATCGGGACTACCAAACTGTTTATTGTGTATTTTTGCTCTCGTCATTTTCGTTTCCGAAGTACTTACATTCACTTGTAATAGACATTAAATAGCTCGTGCTCGGCCGCGGAGTGACCTAGGACCGGGAAACTTGACAGAGCACATCGGCAGCTCATGGGCTATCAGTTGGTGGTCAGTTGGTGGTGGTTGCAGAATTTTCCGATGTGCCGTTTAGTCTGTGCACGGTTCCGAAGAAAGCGGACAGACACACAGACACATTTTAACTCAAAAGTATATAGGATGTTTGTACAATATAAATACTTAAGTGGTTATACAACAACGAACATACCGTGTACACACACACACACACACACACACACACATATATATATATATATATATATATATATATATAATATATATATATAATATATATATATATGATCACCCAAACTCGCAGGGAAAAAAATTATAATTAGGTTTTGGGTGATCTCATATTGTTGCGGCAAATGCAATAAAAGTTTATATATATATATATATATATATATATATATATATATATATATATATATATATATATATATATAATATATGCATATAACTGCAATGACCGCGCAGTATATAAATGAATAGAAACGACATAAGTGTTAAGGAACGTTTCTGCACACGAGGAGGAGAGATAACGAATAATGAAAAATGAGGCGAACCGCCCGGGAGAATTTCGATTTGTGATTGAGTGAGGTCCGTAGCATAATGGTAGAGCGTCCGACCGGCAATTGGAAGGCCCTGGGTTCGATTCCCGGGCGGTTCGCCTCATTTTTCATTATTCGTTATCTCTCCTCCTCGTGTGCAGAAACGTTCCTTAACACTTATGTCGTTTCTATTCTATATATATATATATATATAGTTAAATAATTGATAACGAATCGAAATGGTCAGTTTAGCCATGCTTACTTTTTCTGGCGAATTTGAATTACTACAGAACTGTTGAATAACAGACAAAGACTCAGATTCACTCAGGCTCGGCCTGAGGAAACGGAAATTTGTTGAGACAAAAAGTTGACAAAGAAAGCCACATTAAGTAATGGATTTAATAGAGCCGCAAACTTTCGGTCTATTCTAGGGTCTTCATCAGAAGCGAGTGAAGGCGAGTAAAAACTTTTGATGATGATCTTAGTGGTGAAAACTTGATAAAGGTCATAGAATAGGTGGAAAGTTTGTGCTTTTAATAAATCAATTACTTAGTGTGGTTTTATCCTGTACTTTACTAACATTGCAATTTCGATAGAAATGTTTCTATTTAACCCACTTTTCTTTGACATCTTATTCTACCACCAAATTTCCGTTTCTTCTGACTAGCCTTGAGTGGATCTTAGGGTACAGTCATGGAACAGTTAAATTAACCAATGTCGATTGATTGTTATATTTCGAAACAAAAGCATTATTGACTTTTTTTAAACACAAAAGTACGCTATAATATACTATTTTGACTATTAGACCATTGACTATTAACTATTAGAATGCGAATAATAGTCAATGGGTCGAATAGTTGATCTTAGTTTTTGTATGTGTTAATGCATTACTAATTAATTCCAAAACAGTGATGTACTGCACAGTACTCATTAATATATAAAAAACAAGTAAGTATACTCGTGGCAAGTTCTATTCATACAGTACACCAAGTATAATAGCTATAGTATACAGTATATAATCGTTTAGGGTTGTTTAACCTCTTTCTTAACGATAAAGGTCATATGACCGCGGGAACCTACAGCTTTACGTGGGGTCCGAACCATTTATATCCCACTAAGGTAGAACCGGAGAGAGAGAGAGAGAGAGATGAGAGAGAGAGAGAGAGAGAGAGAGAGAGAGAGAGAGAGAGGACGCTAGCCACAACACTATGACGGAATGTCACGGAATAAAAGTGAACACAACCTGTCATATATTTGAACAATCGAAAGAAACGCGTAACGCTTTCACGTAGCACACACACATATCGAAATATTGGTGAAACAATATCAATGAATCAACCTTTCATAATTGAAACGATAGTGACCTGGCAATTTCAAAATAGCAATCTAAATTTGTATTACATATTTCGATATCATTATCGAAATGGGGTTGAAAATGAGTACCGATGTAAATTCATTATTCAGTAAATACAGAAACAACATTATAACCTCACCGTTTCGGAAAATATATTTTGGAAATGTTGATTCCACTTTATTTTGTCACCATATTGTTTCATCAACGGTAGATCAATATTAATTTGTGAACTGTTACGAATATCAACTACGTTTCAACGAAATCAACCATGTATCAACAGTCAGTCGATCAACCGTGCTACCTGGGTATATATATATACACGATGTGATTCATCAATCGAGTCAAACATAAACAAACCAACGAGAGAAAAGAGACTATCCTAACCTAAACCAAAGTCAATTCTATCCACATTAGGTCATCGCATGTAGTGTCTTAATAAGTCATGATCTCCCAATATCACACACACACACACACGTGTATATATATATATATATATATATATATAATATATATATATATATATATATCTATAATAATCATTTCATTCAGGAGTACGGCAGGCGACCATCTGTTATTTCAGGGATTAACCTCGTGTCGGGGCCACATTCGAGGGAAAAACCCCTCTTTCGTTTACCCCTAAAACGGTGTGGAAATTTATGTGTCCGCGATAAGGCATCTTTATTATGACGCCTTTCATGCTTTCGATCGTATCAAAATTGAGAGACAATATGACGTAATTGAGCCACCCCGGCATCCATTAACGGCACATCATGACGTCATACACCAAACTTCCTATAATGTAATGTAAATAGTAAATATATATACAAACTTACACAAACATATATATATATATATACACATGTGTGTGTGTGTGTGCGGCGCGCTGAAGTTCCATTTGGCACATTATCAATAGAGAGATGTTTATTTCGATCACAAAGCATCGTTTACCAATTTTATTTCAGCTATTTCTAACTTAATTGAACCAATACATATTTTTTAACGATTATTTCCAACATTAAAAAACAATAAAAGTTAAAAATTTTGTAAAAAAAAAAAAAAATGTAAAAAATAAAAATGAAAAAGAATTTTAGTAAAATTAAAAACTAAATAAATTTAAAAACCTAAATACATTTTTAAATAAAATACTTTTCAATTATAAAAATTGTTTACTATATACAACTCTATACAACAATCTCTCTCTCTTCTCTCTCTTCTCTCTCTCTCTCTCTCTCTCTCTCTCTCTCTCTCTCTCTCTCTCTCTCTCATCGTAAACTACCGCTGACCACCATTCCCTCACTTGTTCATATTCATTCATTTTTCTCCTTTAACTATCTCTCCTCTATCCTATTTTGCGAGATACTGAGGCATGTATTCAAGAAGTATGAAAGAATTTCGAACATTTATTTTAATGAAGCAAATATATCACACTGTGTATTTGCAAAAAATGTAAAAAAATCTTTAAGAGTTTCATTTTTGTGTCGCGTGCTATAGCTCGAAACTTACGGGTTTTTCTACCCATGTTTATATGGTCGTCCTTATTTACTTTTGTCTCAAGAATACACCCTGCGATTTATGAAACATATTTATGAATCACGCTGTATATATATATATATATATAATATATATATATATATAATATAAAGTGGCACAAAAGTCAGGAGTCAAAGGAGCCAGAGAGAATGGATCTTTCCCGTTCAATGGCCGCCACCATTTTTTAATAAACATTTACTTTTTAGTTTAAAAGTTTATGTAATTATGACCCTTTGACCTTTGACTCCTGACTTTTGCGCGACCCAGTAGATATATACAGTAAAGGTAAACCCTCGTCCAACACGGGGGTTAGGTTTCTCGAGAACGGCGCGTTAGGTAAATCCGCGTTGGACAAACTTAATACCTTATGGGATAAATGGGGATACGTGAACGCGGCCGTGTAAAGTCTCCCATTAATACTTAGATACGTAGATTTTTTGTTCACACATAAATGAATTTCCCTACCTATATTGTATATGAAATAAGAACAATAAAATCATAAACATAATGATATTTACACATGATAAATAAAAATATATTAAGTGAAAATAGCACGTATCTTTTCTTCACTCTTTCGGATGGTACGTATGGTAGAGTCATTCACGTGATACTCGCGGCCAAGTGATGTTATGCTCATACCACCACGCAACTTATCTAGAATCTTTATTTTTTCGGCTAATGTCATAACCTTACGACTTTTCTTCTCTTCACTATCACTTGCGGATGCTTTACGTTTTGGTGCCATACAGCTGTCTAAGGGTAATAGCAAAACAACGGCAAAAACAATCCAACACAACTTCACTGAACTTAACGCGTTAGCGGGACTGAGACAAAGGGTGATGCGAGGAGTGACGCGAGGGGGAGGGAGATGCGGGAGTGTTGGAGAGTGTAGGAGAAAACACTAGAGCGCGCATTGGCACGCGTACAGTACTACTGTATTAGAGCGTGTTTGGCGGACCGAGTATAATCAAATTTTCCGGTTTCGGCAAATAAATGCTCGCATTTGTTTTTCCGTGTGTAAGCAAATTCGCGTATATAGATATATATATATATATATATATATATCTATATATATATATGCACTAAAATCAAAATAACACGTGACCTTATTAATAAGCAAACACCACAGGGAAAAGGAAACACAAAGTCCGAGCGCTTTCGTGATATATTCACATTATCAAGGATTTATTTCTGTTCCTCCTTGATAATGTGAATATATCACGAAAGCGCTCGGACTTTGTGTTTCCTTTTCCCTGTGGTTGTTTGCTTATATATATATATATATATATATATATATATATATATATGTGTGTGTGTGTATATATATATATATATATATATAATATATATATATATATATATATATATATATATATATATATATGATGAATAAAACCACGAAGGAAAGGAAACAAAAAATGGTGCTCAAGCGCTTTCGTCTAATGACATCCTCAGGAACACTGAAGTACATAAAAAGGTTAAGCCTATATATAGGTTACAGAAAGAAAAAAAAGAAAAAATAAATAACATACATACACACACACACACATATATATATATATATATCACATACATATCTATATATACAATACATACATACATACATACATACATACATATATATACAATAAACAGAGAAGTAAAAATAAAAAATTAAAAATTAAAACCTTAAAGGATTACCAGTGAGGCGTACAGATTTGTAAGGAAAAATATCGATTTTTAGCACAAGATCAAATGGATTATAAAAATACAAATTTATACTGGAACTCTGCCCGGGTTTTAACACACTGCTGCCTATGGTCAGGTTTCGATATATATAAAAAAATAAAATGCAAATTAAAAGTTAATAAAGTAGAAGACAAGTTTACCAAAGATTTAATGTTTTACCCTTCTTATCTAAATCTGTTTTAAAGGAATTCAAAATAAGAGGATCGAGTTGAAAAAGACCTTTGCTTATGTTGAAGTTATTTGAAAGTTGGATAATGGCAGACTCAAGAATATTTCTATTAACAATGTTGCTTGAATGGAATAAAACTGAAGCATTATTCCAATCAATACAGTGGGCTAACTCTGACAAATGGACAAAAAGGGCACTGGACAACTGTCCTGTTCTAACGGAATATTGATGCTGTTTTATACGTGTGTGCAAATCCTTTCCCGTCTGACCTATGTAAAAGGAATCACATTGTTTACAACCAATTTTATAGATAATGCCTGAATTATTGGTAGGGCTATTTTTTACTATGATATTTTTCACAATATTGTTATATGAAAATACTACATTAATATCCAAAAGTTTAAGTACATTAGCAATGCCTAAAAAGCCCGGGAAAAATGGAAGTACTAAAATATTTTTTGACAAAGTACGAGTGTTAATATTGACACGATAGAAAGTTCGTTTTGCCTTGTTGAGACAAGATTCCATAAACGCAGATGGATAACACAAATCACTTCCAATACCGTTGATTTTTTCCAATTCGGCATCGATGTATTCCGGACTGGCGATCCTAAGGGCGCGGAGAAACATTGATGAAAATATGGCCTTCTTAGTGGGGGTATCATGTCCCGAGTAAAAGTGTTCCTTCGGCTTGCTGTTCCCTCTCTTGTCTCCGTTTGTGTCCGTGTTTTCTTCTACATTAATGAAGGGGCATGCAATTCGTATCCGACGAAAGTTTCTTACTAAGTGTCTGGAGGAGCAAGTTCTTCCCAAATCCCTGCTTCCGATTCGCCTCAGACAAATTGACGACCATCCGTTCAACAACTTCAGCAGATTAATTTTAAAGAAACATATTGAAGTCACCAGACAAAATGAGTGGTCCGCCTTCAAAAATTTAAACATCGCCAAACATAATTTTGTAACCGTTATTCCCCAACCGTGGATCCAACCTTTGTTTGATGAAATTTACAACGAGTTGCGTCGGAGAACTACTTCACTTCGTAACATTTTGGATCGAAAAATTAAAAGTCTCATTCGAGATAGTCAGTGGAGTAAAAAAGCAAGCTCAAAGTGTGTTTTGAACCTTTCTTCGAAAAACATTAGTGACGATGCAAAAAGTGCCCTTGGATATGGTATGTCCTTTTTTATTGTTAAAAAACCTTCGGCTTTACAAATTTGTTACAGTCTCGCGTGTTTTGAAAAACAGTGTAATCTCCCTCAGTATTTGTTTAACATAGTTAAAGGCCTCGTTTATAGTGCGGCGAATGGTAATTACGAAGATAACTTTCCTAAACGTTTTCGCAATAGCCTCTCACAATTAAAAAAAGATGGGGAGCTCCATATTACTAAAGCAGACAAGGCTAACACCGGTTCTAGGAAATTTCGCCGCAAACATTTTCGCCGTAGGAAAATTCGCCGTAAACATTTTCGCCGTAAACATTTTCGCCGTAAGAC
>JAJOZX010003828.1:55000-92500 GCA_023014485.1 Bathynomus jamesi
AATCAACAAGCAATCACGACAGACACCTGCTGTCAATCCTTCCGCTAAATCCGCTCCAACAGAAGTCGGATTAAGATTTAATTAATATATCAAAGAATTACTTCCCCCCCCCCCCCAAAAAAAGATTATATACTACATATATATATATATATATGCATTTAACTGCAATGACCGTGGTGTAATGGTGGCGCATCCAGCCGGCAATTGGAAGGCCCTGGGTTCGATTCCCGGGCGGTTCGCCTCATTTTTCATTTATTCGTGATTTCTCTTCCTCGTGTGCAGAAACGTTCCTTAATACTTATGTCGTTTCTATTCATATATATATTATATATATATATATATATATATATATATATATATATATAATATATATATATATATATATATATATATATATATATCATGATATATATATATATATATATATATATATATATATATATATATATATATATATATATATATATATATATATATAATAAAGCAAGATACGTATCATACGAACTGATGTCCAGTCTATATTAAGTATACCTGTCCGTTATCTCGGGTGAATGGCATATATTAATTGAGAAAAAAAGGTGAGACGGTGAAAATAACATTGAAAATAGCATTACACATCTGACAGGTCAATTAACCTATAAAATGTCGTCGTAATTTTTTAGTTTTATGCTTTTCCGTGATAAAACGCGCGTCTCATCATGTGCGTGACAAGAAATATAACTACAGTAGGAATAACAAAATTATAGCAATAACAATACTACTACTATTAATAGTAATAATTATTACTACTATTGTCAATATTATCTTTAATATTATTATATTAATGCACTTATACCCGATAACACTGCACACTTCAAATGTTTTCATATGTCATGCGATAAGATTGACATCGTGATGGAAACACCTTCAATTCGTGTATATTATTATTAAATTTAATATATAAAAAATAATTAAAATTTATATTAAATAGTTTCAATATTGTTTTGACAACTAATTGAATTAAATTGAATGACCTTTATTGATAAAATAAATACAATTTTAAAATTTTTGTTTTTGTTTCAACATAAATAATTGTGAAATTCGACTATTTATTTTATTTAATTTGGTCCTCAAGCTTTAGACTTTACATCAAAACAAATACATATAAAATAATGTAATATGCAAAGTTTTCACATCCAATTTAATCACAGAGAAAAATACTTGGCTGAAACAACCAAACGACTTGTCAACCAAAGCAAATGTTTATTTGATCCAACCATTTGAATTTGTTACCAGAAAAATAGGTGTTTAAAGCGCAATCATCTTATGGTTGGATGAACTACGTACATTGATTGTTCTAGCCAAACATTTTTCTGTATATATATATATATATATATATATAGATATATATATATATATATATAATATATATATATATATATATATATATATAGTATATATATATATATATATATATAGTATATATATATATATTATATATATATATATATATATATATATATATATATATATATATATACCCAGGAAATCTGTGAAGCCACGAGAAAGGAGAACGTTTTGGATTTAATCTGGACAAATAACAACGAGATAATAATAAATAAGAAAGTACACTATCGCACACAAAGTTCTCCGACCATAACTTCATCGATATACAATTGAAGTTAGCACCCAGAGGTCCGAAAACGCATCCTACAGAGGCAGATGGAATATTTGAAGGCTTAAACATAAATTCAAAGAAAGTAAATTAGGAAAACGAAAAATAAAGATTTAAAGAGGTAAATTGAGAATTGCTACTTCACGAAAAGACTCCACAGGAGATACTATGTATAGTAGAGACTGAAACCTATAATACTGAAACGTATTCCAGAGAGACAGGAAAGAAAACGTAGCAAGCTCGAGAGGAAAATCAGGACACTATTCAGCAACGAAGACAAACCGTCAAACATCTCCATAGATGCAGAACTGATGCAAAGAGACTCAAACTAGAGAGGAAACTTGGCGAAATAGAAATGGACCTAAAGCAAACATTCATACATAAGACAAACGAGAAGGAAAACAAGGTAGCAGAAACAAAAAAAAAATCCAAAATACTTCTACACGTTTGCGAAAAGGAAAATGCAGTGTAAGGAGAGTATTGGTCCGTTGATAGACGGGGAAGCCGAATATACAAATGACCCGAAAGAATAAATGAACTGCTTAGGGAACAATTTAACTCTGTGTTTAGCACCCCGAAGTCCGAGATGGAAGCGGAAAACCCAGACGAATTTTTCGACATAGATACAGATCAACTAAGAACAAATTCCGGCACAAACCTATTAATGGCCTTCGAGTTCACGGAAGGAGATGTAATTACGGCCTTATCACGGATGCGAGAAAATTCAGCGCCAGGGCCAGACACATGAAATGCCACGTTTCTAAAGAAATACAGAGAAAGTATTGCCAAACCGCGATACTTACTATGGAGAAAATCATTCGACACAGGACAAACTCCACTCCCCTTAAAGAACGCGAACAATGCCCCCTATTTAAAGTTGGTAACGGAGCAATGCCCAAGAATTATCAGCCAGTGGTTCTCACCTCACACATTGTAAAGTGTTTTGAACGTATAATTAGAGGCAAAACTACCTACTACCTACAAGAAAAAGATTATACAACCCAAATCAACATGGCTTCAGGGCGGGAAGATCATGTCTATCACAGCTACTAGACCACCAGGAGAAAATATTAGAAACATTGTGTCGAGGACAAAACAGAGATGTAATATATACGGACTTTGCAAAAGCCTTCGATAAATGTGACCATGGAATCATAGCACACAAACTTAAGAATACAGGAATTACTCGAAAGCTAGGAAGGTGGATATTTAATTTCTTGACACAAAGAACACAAACAATGGTGGTAAATGGAGTTAAATCGGAAGTCTCAGAAGTTGTGAGCTCTGTCTCACAAGGGACAGTATTAGCTCCCGTGCTGTTCATAATAATGATTGAAGATATTGATGCAGATATTAAGGACAGCATTGTATCATGCTTCGCAGATGACACAAAGATATGCAAGGAAATATTGAACGAAGGTGACATAAGAAAATTACAAAACGACATTGAAACAATATTCCAGTGGGCAGAAGACAACAATATGAAGTTCAACGAAGAAAAATTCCAACTTCTAAGATATGGTAATAACAAGGAGCTGCAGAAAAAGGGGTACAAAACTATGCAAGTCAAACAGATAAAACCAAATCCACAAGTCACGGATCTTGGAGTAATAATGTCGTCGAATGCAGAATTCAGAGAGCACTATAAAATCAAAATTACAACGGCTAAAAAAATAATGGGAATCATCTGGAGGAGCTTCCGCAGCAGAAAAACAAACATCATGCTCAAATTATGGAAGAGTCTAGTCCTACCAATAATTGAGCATTGCTCAGTACTCACAAGCCCACACAGAAAAAGAGAGACTGCGAACATTGAAGCTATACAAAGAACTTTTACGTCTAAGATAGAGGAAACGGAAGGTGAAGACTACTGGTCTTGAATACAATCCCTGAAACTCTACTCTCTCGAAAGAAGGCGCAAACGGTACACAATAATATACATATGGAAAATACATGAGGACTCTGTCCCTAACCTTAGAAATGAAATAGAAACAAACTGGAATGAGAGAAGAGGCAGATTTTTGTATGGTCCCAGCTGCGGTGGGACAAGGGGCCATGAAAACGAGGATGGAATTACCCTCAGAATACGAGGCCCAAAGCTTTTCAATGTCCTACCAAAATAAGTAAGGAATCTCCAGCACACCGACCTGAATAACTTCAAGAACCAGCTGGACAGATTCCTGTGCAAAGTCCCTGACCAGCCATGCGTGGCTGGCTACGAGGGCAGGAGGAGATCAGACAGCAATTCCCTCCTTCACCAAATCCCGCAAATGAGGCGGGATGGTGCAGAGGGGTCGACCGCAGGTCGATCCTGAACTGTCGTTGAAACTCCCCTGAAGTATACCCTAAAGTAGGTAAGTATATATACACATCAAAGCTATTGACTTCTCCTTAGGGAAACGGAGCTTACCGATGAAAAGAAGGACCAACACAACAGCAAACATTTTCATTTATTTTTGTACTTCAGACTTTTCGACAAATCTTTTGTCATCATCAATGAATTATAAACCTTAAAACAAAATAAGAATAAATAATTAAAATTACATCAATACAAAAAGGAATTAAAACCATTAAAATTAAATTAAATTAAATTAAAATTACCTCAACTGGTAAATACACAATAATTTACCAGTTCAGGTAATTTTAATTTAATTGAATTTAATTTTAATGATTTTAATTCCTTTTTGTATTGATGTAATTTTAATTATTTATTCTTATTTTGTTTTAAGGTTTATAATTCATTGATGATGACAAAAGATTTGTCGAAACGTCTGAAGTACAAAATTAAACGAAAATGTTTGCTGTTGTGTTGGTCCTTCTTTTCATATATATATATATATATATATATATATATATACAGTATGAAGGCAATAACCGCAGTATATTAAATGAAAAGAAAGTGTCAGTCGCCAGCCTTATCCAAACGAGATATCTGGTACAGTATTCCTGAGACCTCACCTATTTTGAACGATCCTTTTTGGGATCCCAGATGGCTCATCGGGATAAGGTCGGTGACTCTGACACCACGTGATGCGGGTTCGAGTCTCATTGGCTCCCATCCAGTTTTGCACTTTATTGCCTTCTCTGTTCTATATATCACATACACACACACACACACACTATATATATACATATATATATGTGTGTGTATATATACCTACAGTATAGATGTTTATTTATATATATACAGTATATAATATATATATATATATATATATATATATATATATATATATATATATATATATATATATATATATATATATATATATATATCGGGTGGTCCGAAAAAAATGACGCATTTTTTAAAAATTAATATCTCAGTAACCCCCTTCCTTATCATGACAATTTTTATATGCAAGATACTTTCAAACTTCTTTTTTTTAATGCAAGAAACGGAATTCTGATATCTTTATAGTTTTCTCGCAATTAACAAAAGTAACAACATGGGTCAAAAAAACAAAAATCGCAATATAATATCCGTTTTTTATACGATATCATTTTTATACGATATCATGCGATATTTTTGCAAGTTATTACAAAACTCTACAGGAATGAACGAGTCAAATTGTGGATATTTTTATTTTTTAACAATTCGTCAGTACCCTTAATGATGTTGTCAGAGGAAGATCGTATTCTCATTAAAAATTGTTACTGTGAAAAAGGATGGAAGACTGGAAGGTTATTGCAAGAGTTTCCCGGCAAAAAGTGGAAAAGGCGTGCAGTGGAAAGACTCTTAAAGAAGATTCGCGAATCGGGAAGTACTGCCAGAAAGCCAGGAAGCGGTAGACCTAAAACAGCTTCGGTTCCAGAAAATGTGGATTACATCAACGATAAAATCTGCTCTCAAGAAGATAAACCAGGAAGTCATTTGTCACAAAGAACAATTGCTAAACATTTGAATATTGGAAAGACTTCTGTACACCGAATAATTAAAGCACAAAAACTAAAAGCCTTCAAAAGAATAGTATCTTCTAGAAAAAGTGATACTGTTAAGGATAAAAGAAAAACAAGGTGCAGAAAGTTACTTGATAATTTCTCTGTCGTTGATATTAAAAAGATAGTCTTCACGGATGAAAAAGATTTCACTCTAGAAATTCCGCGAAACCGTCAAAATGATGTTGTCTACGGGCGTGGTAAAAAGTGTGACATTTCAATAAACAGATTGTATCATGAAACGTCAAGATTCTCCAAAAAGGTTATGATATCTGCAGGGGTCTCTTGGAATGGCAAGACAGATGTTCATTTTATTGAAACTGAAAAGACAAAGGTGAATTCTGCAAATTACATTGAACTTTTAAGAACAAAATTGTTGCCGGATTGTCGTCGCCTGTATCAAGAAAATGATTTCATATTTCAACAAGATGGAGCACCGTCGCATACAAGCTACGCCACACAGTCGTTTCTGATTAGCAATACACCAAAATTAATAACGAAAAATGAGTGGCCACCACAAAGCCCAGATTGTAATCCTATGGACAACTCAATTTGGAGTTACTAAAAGAGAAGGTTTACCGAGGTCGACGAGAAAAATTCACCGAATCAGAATTAAAAAGTAAAATACTTGAATCTTGGCAAGAATTGGCATTAATGAAGTAAGAAGTATTATTTTTGTGTGGAAGAAAAGACTTAGATTAGTGTGTCAACAGAGTGGTGGTCCAATCGATCATTTACTGTAAATTAATTAGTTAAATTTCTGATTAAATTTTTCCTTTCTCATGATATTCGTTTTTTTGACCCATGTTGTTACTTTTGTTAATTGCGAGAAAACTATAAAAGATATCAGAATTCCGTTTCTTGCATTCAAAAAAAGAAGTTTGAAAGTATCTTGCATATAAAAATTGTCATGATAAGGAAGGGGGTTACTGAGATATTAATTTTTAAAAAATGCGTCATTTTTTTCGGACCACCCGAATATATATATATATATATTGTATATATGTTTATATATCATATATATATATTATTTGTCCCGATATCAATCATTTGAGTTAATTTTGAAATCTACAACTATAGTAGAATACAAATTAATCTTTCTGACTCCGAACAAAATAACTTCCGACTCAATTACGTACGAGTGACTGCCAGTTTCAACTCTTGAGTTTTATGAATGCTAATAAAAAAACCGTTATAAATTTTTTTTTCAGTATTAAATCTAAATATCCGTAGCCTATCCACAAACTATGATTACTTACTAAACTTTTTGGTAGCCTCTGCGGTTAAATTCAGTGCTATAGTTGTCGCTGACACTTGGTTAAGTAATAATAATATTAAAAGCCTGTATAGAAAGTTACAATATATATGCCATGTTGTAAGGGATGATATGGTTCACGTGGGTACGGAAGGATATTTCAATCTATGTACTAGTACATACGAATTACAAATGTAGTAAAGAATTGTAAGCATAATTGTTAGCATAAAAGATAAAAATAATTTATTCTGTTCACGCAATATGTAGATCACTGATTTCCAATTTTAATACTTTCCTCAGCCATTTTAGATAATATTTTGTTTAACTTTCATAAATCGAATATCATAGTTGCGGGTGACTTTAACATCAAACTACAACACGACGCTAACCCACCGCAAGTCCCTCGCAAATTTTTTAAATTAATAAATTCATTCATCTCGTCTCGGAGAACAATGACTCCCATCTAGCTACACTGCCTACACATCCTCTGTACCCAACTCTATATATGACGAGCTATGCGGTTTTCTGAGCCAATGAGAGGAAACGATACGAGCGTTCCACGCAGCTGAAGGACAAATCTGATCAGTTTGGGCACTCTTTTGTCTCATCAGATAAATCAACATTCCATCAGTTTGCTTCAGGAGGACGGATCTGGGTATGGAGAACCTGTGACGATACATTCAGTCCCAAATTGGTGCAACCCAATGTGAAATTTGGTGGTTGCGCTGTTAGGGTGAGGCAAGCATTTGGCAGTCAAAAAAATTTACCCTGCGTTCGTAGAGGAATGCGTTAAGTCACGAGATTACATATCCATTTTAGATAAGAACCTCTTGCCTTTCTTTCGGAATGAAAACTTCATCTGGAGGACATCATGTTTCAAGAGGACGGTGCCACATGTCCATTCCGTTGCTTTAGGAGGGTGTTCATTTTATTCTGGTAGGGCGTTGTATTATAATGATCAAGATTTAATGTATACTGCTAACAGAATTCATTCATCGTGTCAACTGTAAGTCCATTTGTGTGTCCTAAAAAAATACCGAACCTAGCTATAAACCTTTTCTTATCTTATATGTAATCATAATCAATTATGTTTACATATTACACAATCATAACTACAATTTTTGCTTTATATTGTAATTAATCATACCATTTATACTACCAAATTGAAATGCTTTTATATTATACTCGTGTATACTCGTGGCAACTCGTGTAGCCAAACTACACAAAAAAATAAATCTGTTCTATTAAAAACCTATTGCAATATTGTAATATTTATTTTTAAGAATAAACACTGAATTATTATTATTATTATTATTATTATTATTATTATTATTATTATTATAATATTCAAACGCAAACAGCTGTCTTGAACATAAAATTTATTAAGTCATTTCTTATCTAACCTCAAATAAATCATCTGTTATTCGTGTCATTTCAAAATATGTCTTTGTCAAAATAAATTTTAAAAAAAGTCCTATTTAATAAATCACCATAAAAGAAATAATTCCATATAAGCATTACTAAAATAAACAAATGTAGCAAAAAAGGGAGAAAAAATGTGCGCAAGATTGTAAAAATGCAGTCCTGCATAATATATATATATATATATATATATATATAATTGTATGCAGGTACAGCATTCCAGTATCTGTTGACAAACCCCATTAACATATAAATCATATTGCATTTTGCATTATGAGTAATGTAATACTCAACGTTAACTAATGCTCAACACGCGTTTTACTCTGTTGAATTTCTTTCTAACATTTGTTCACAGAACATAAATTAAACAAAGGACACTAAATCCATAATTACTTTGATAAATAATCGATAATTATTACAATAAATAATCCTAATATAAGTTCACAGCCGTCGTATAATCATTGTACACAAAATTATGGTTCTTGTATAAAAAGTATAAATATTATCGTCACCACCGCAAATACCATAAATTTTATTGTTTTGTTTTTGTGTTACGGGGTAATTTTAATTTTTTTACTTTATATATACACTATATACGTATGTATATGTATATATGCCGCCTCCGCAGTTTCTTCACCCTCACTCAGTTGCTGTCTCTGTTCAGGGGTCTTGTTCATTCATGTATGGCGTATGCTTCCCATGTGTTGGGTGGTTCAACCTACACAGTTGTACTTGACCGGGTGGAATCAAAGGCTTTTCGTCTTATCAATTCCCCGCCTCTTAATGATTCTCTCTCTCTCTCTCTCTCTCTCTCTCTCTCTCTCTCTCTCTCTCTCTCTCTCTCTCTACTATCGCTATCATAACGGACATTGCTTTTCTGAACTCTCTAACTGCATGCCTCCTCCTTTAAGGAGAGCAGCACGCAGTACCAGACTTTCGACACTTTCTCATTCCCTTTCTGTCCAACTATCTAATGCAAGGGTTAATCGGTATTTTCAGTCTTTCATCTACTCAACCGGTCAACTCTGGAACAATCTTCCTCAATCCATCTTTCCTCCTCTCTATGACCTCCCATCTTTCAAACGCAGAGTGTCTAGGCATCTCGAAAACCTCGGTCCTTGATTTTGACTCTCTTCTTCTATAGGAGGGGCGCTTTTTCGGGGGCATTTGCCCTTGGCCCCTCCTTCCTGCATAAAAGAAATATACCAGGTGTCCCATTCGAAATGAAACAACTTTGAAACTCTGTAATTTTTAAAGTATTAATGTGAGAATGTTGAAACTTTACCAGTTACTACAGCATATGCATAAGTTTTTGTCAAAATGTTTTTTGTTTGTTTCAGATTGAATTATGTTTACCCCACAAGAAAAAGCGAAATGTGTGTTATGGATGGCTGAGTTGAAGTCCCCTACTCTGGTGCAACGGCGATTCCGTACAACCTTTCACGAAGAACCACCCACCAGAAGAGACCTATATGCATGGACCAAGAAATTTGAGGAGACTGGCAGTGTTCTAAAGGAACACTCTGGAGGGCGAACAAGATCGGAAGATGTTGAACGAATACGCGGCGCCTTTGGAAGTA
This sequence comes from Bathynomus jamesi, assembly GCA_023014485.1. Taxonomy (NCBI): domain Eukaryota; kingdom Metazoa; phylum Arthropoda; class Malacostraca; order Isopoda; family Cirolanidae; genus Bathynomus; species Bathynomus jamesi. The sequence continues at coordinate 64,848 of JAJOZX010003828.1, forward strand.
GTGCAGATTCCTCGTTCAACTGTGCATAGAGTCGTGCGCAAGCGGCTGCAACTCTATCCATATAAGCTTCAAATTGTTCAGCATATAACATATGAAGATCTTAACAAAAGGAAACATTATGCTATGCACAATGTATTTAATGTATCTAAATGTTATAATTCACATATATCATATGAAACTTTATAACATTGACTATTTACTGTGTGAATATTACATTGTTTGCATCATTCAATAAATGGGACACCCGGTGTATATATATATATATATATATATATATATATATATATATATACAGGGTGTCCCGTAAGTCTGGACCCATAGGGAAAAATAATAAAATTACAAAATAGTCCAAAAATTTATTTATAATATATATATATATTTTTTTTATTATTATTTTTATTATTTTTTTATTATGATCTTACTCCGCTGGAGTTTTATTTGTGGGGCCACTTGAAAGCCAAAGTGTACGAGGTCAAACTTCAGAACATTTTCCACCTTTAAAGCACGCATTGTGGAGGCGTGTCAAGAAATTTCTGCGACTGTGATTCAGAAAGTGCTGTCGCAGTGGAGATTGCGTCTTCAACTATGTGTGCGACACAACGGCGGACACTTTGAACAGATTATGTAATAAATTTTTGGACTATTTTGTAATTTTATTATTTTTCCCTATGGGTCCAGACTTACGGGACACCCTGTATATATATATAAGCTATAAAATAAGACGAAATATACAATAGCGCTCATAAGTATTCGTACAAAGAAATATTTTGGTTATATGCATCCTTATCTTTTGTATCATGCATAGGGGATAGTTGTGAAAAGTTTACCATTCACTTAGAAAATTTTAACAAATAAAAAAATTGGCTTAATTCCAACATATAATGTAAAACATCAAAGAATTTGAAGAAAATAAAAATAAGTTAAAATGCAAACGTTTTCATACATTTATTTACAAAATTATTTAGTACTTTGTGTGTCCATCTTAAGCCTGAAGAATTAAAAAAAATTAGCAGTAGTTGGGAGAAGAATGACTGTACAAGCCATCAGTAAGCAATGGGTCGTAGTGGTAAAGAGCTGTCTACAGATCTTAAGAGATCTGTTGTTGCTGCACGCGAGTCTGGAAAGAGTTATAAGAAGATAGGAGAAGAACTTCGAATTCCACTTACGATGGTTGCTGCAGTTATAAAGAAATGGAAAGGCTTTGGAACAATCAAAACTCTACCAAGATGCGGACGATTCGCAAGATTTCAGAACGTACCAACTCGACGGATTAAAAAAGTAGTTGCTCTGAATCCACGAGTAACTGCGGGTGATATTTGCCAAACATTAAGACTGTCTGAGATCGACGTCCATCCCTCCTTCTGTACGTTGAGAAAGAATGGTCTGCCATGAAAGAGTGGCACGGAGAAAACATCCACTACGAAAAGCTCACAAAGAAGCTCGTTTAAATTACGACAAGGATCATCAAAAAGATGAATTTGCATTCTAGAAGAAAGTTCCGAGTACAGACGAGACCAAATTCAATTATTCGGGAACAACGAGCAACGGTAAGTTTGGCGAAAATGAAATACTGCATTCGAGGAAAAAAACATCCTTCCTTCGGTTAAATATGGTGGGAGTAGTTTGCTTCTTCGGGGACACTTTAATGCTTCTGGTCCAGGAAAGTTTGTCGTCATCGGTGGAATCTTGAATTCGAAGAATGGGTCACAATTCGGTACTGCGGCAAACTAATGATCCAAAACATAAAAGTAAGAGCACCATGAAATGGCTCCAACAAAAGAATTTTAAGCTTCTGGAGTAGTGATGTAGCGGATGTCATTTTTTTCACATCCGCGGATGCGGATGCGGATGAGGATGTTTGATTTCAACATCCGCGGATGCGGATGCGGATGTCTACATTTTCGTTATTTTTTAGGATATATTCGAGATTTGTTGTGTTTAACGTATATAATAAGTTATTATATAGAGAGAGCTGTAGCTATAATGTAGTATAATTGATTAATTGTACAATAATTGCTGTACTTTTCTCTGAACATATAAAATAATATCAAGCATCTAACTAATATAGAAATCAACTAGTGAATTCGTCTGCAAATAAATTCGTTATATTTTGTTGAGTTTCAGCCACAATTAGAAACCATAATTGTGTTACCAGGATGCGGGACGTGAACCCAACTCAAATGCACCCCACCGACCTCTTTCCCCAACCTCCTCCACCCTTATAGAAAGAGATCTTTAATTAGCTTGATAACTATTTATATTACGTTTAAAGTTTTATTAGGCATATTTATAAATGAGTAATTAAAATAAAGTAAACTAAGATGTTCATCGTTTAATGTTCAAACTTAATTATAGGAAGGTTATGCTTAAGGAACATTAATTTTTCTGCCTTTTCTGCTGCCAGTCTGTTTCTCTTTTCATCATATATTAATCCAGCACTGCTAAATAATCTCTCGCTTGGTACGTTTGTTGGAGGACAGGCTAAATGTTTCCTTGCAAGTTTACTCAAGTATGGATAGATATTCTGCGTATTTTTCCACCAACTAATAGGATTGTCACATGCAGCCAGGCGTTTTTCTTGGTGATAGCTCTCGATCATTTTTACTACATCTTTTGACATCGCGTAGGTCTCGTCATTGCTGCTTGACTCAAGAAACTGAGAGACAGATTCTGTGATAGATTTGCTTGTTGAAGGTGTTGGTTCTGTCACCGAAACTTTTATTCTTTTGGTGGGTGGCGAAGCGACAGATTCAAGAGATTGAAGCTCTTCAACTGCTTTGCCAAGTGATGATTTAACTCGTTCTAATGTACTAGGTGAAAATAACTTAGCTTTGTAACGTGGATCTAAGTAGGTTGCAAGAGAGTAACTTCATACAAGAACAGCCTCTCGTCTTGTCGCTTGCATCACTTTTGCGCACAATGAACTAGTTCTATTAATATAGTAGAATTTGATCATTTCCGCTTATTAATGACGTTTTATCTCAACGGTCCACATCCGCACGACATCCGCAGTCCAAAGTGCGGATGCGGACGCGGACGCGGATGCGAGAAAATGTGCGGATGTTCCGCGGATGCGGATGCGGATGTGACCTACATCACTATTCTGGAGTGGCCCATTCAAGTCCTAGATCTCAATTTAATCGAGAATTTAGTCTGATTTGAAAAAAGGAGTCCGCAAGAGAAACCCTCCGAATATGAATGAATTGTAAAAATTTTCTTAAAAAAAATGGGATAAAATTTCTAGTGAGAGATGTCGAAATCTTGTAGAAAGTACCTAAACCGAATCGTTAAAGTCATTCAAGCAAAAGGTGGACACATAAAGTATTAAATAATTTTGCAAGTAAATGTACGAAAACTTTTGCATTTTAACTTTTTTCTATTTTCTTAAAATTCTTTGGCATTTTATATTATATGTTGGAGTTAAACTAATTTTTTTTATTTGTTAAATTTTTCCAAATGAACGGTAAAATTTTCGTAACTATCCTGTGTCTCTAGGACAATATCCCCCCGCAGACAATATTCCCCCGCGGACAATATTCCCCCGCCGACAATATCCCCCCGTGGACAATATCCCCCGAGGACAATTTAAAGTCAATTTAAAGTCAATGTCACAGTGGGAAAGATAATTTTGACCATTTGTTAGGTTAAAATGTAAAAACATTAAAAACTTAGGTTATACGCAATACCGCGCAAATAATCTAAAATCTCTATTTTCATACCCTCGGATCACCGTCAAACGCCTGGCTACAGAGTCTTGATATTTTTTTCTTCTGGGTTGTGTAGCATGACCCGCTGCTCTCTGAATAATATGAACTTGTTGCAGTGATTGTTCGCGTTGAATAAATGAAATAAACTTCCAAATGTTTGGGTGAGCGCATGAAGCATTGGACGTAAAGCTCTTATGCCATCCTTCAAGAGAATGGTTGGTTTTTGGCAATCCCTCTTTTGCTCTATCATACATATTCCACAGATCTATATCAAACATTGGTTTTCGACGTCCTCGACGATGTGGTCTTCCAATGTATGTGTCTTCAAAACAATCAACTACTGAATGAGTGTCTGGGGTCAGGATTTCGTATAATTCTTCAAATGTTGCAACAACATTGTCAGGTGGGACAAGGGCCAAGACTGCTATCATTCTCATATTGAGTGCAAACTCTTTATCTAACCTAACCTAACCTAAAGGGATATATATATATATATATATATATAGTGGCATTATATATATAGTGGTGCTACATATATTCTGGGGATATTGTCCTGATACCATCCTATGTATAGTACAAAAGATAAGGACGAATATAAGTGATATATTTCTCTGTACGAATACTTATAAGCGCCACTGTATATATCTGTACAGAGCTAAAGAGAGATAATTGCAAGAATAATAGCAAACCAATATAACAAAATCTGATTGAGCGAAAAGGGGATTTTAGCAAAATGTGGTATATTTTATTAGTTCTCGAACTATTATTAGCGTTATTTACATAGTATGTGAATGTATGATACCTGTCTTTCATTCGTATCTTTATTTCTTCATGGAATTTTTTTTAATTTTACCAATTAATACTATGATTATCTCTGTGTATATATGGTTAAACAATGCATTACATTTATTTTCAACTGTACAAGGATATTTATGCCGTTTTATTCCCACAAAGTTTTACCAGTTTCTACAGTCTACTAAATCACATTGTTTACATCCTATTGAAGAGACACACCCAACTGCATTATCTGGGCTGTTTTTAATTAAGCGAGATTTAATAGTATTTTTATTACGGTATCCACAATTCCTATATTTCCTATATATTCCTATAATTTTAGGGCCTTCCTATAATTTTTAACAAATTCCTATATTTCCTATATTTTTGGTGGATGAAAATGACTGTTAATTTAGCTCTTCAGTCACAAATTCATCAGCTACCTAACATTTATTTTAATGCTTATAGTATCATAATGTAAAAACTATACTTTAGAATATAATGTAACTAATTAATTATGAATTAAGCTTAAACCTAAAAGCAAATCTAGATGTTTTTGTATTTTTATTTAATTTTAATAATAAGTATCTACAGTAAGAAGCGAGACATCTAGATTTGTTTGTATCTAAGAAAACTAACAGCCTGCTCTCTTTGCAGATTCATATGGTAAAGGGATAGCTAGAATAGTTGTTTTTACATATCCAATGCGTTCATTTAACCCTTTATCGCCGAACTTTTTGCGTAGGGTTGAATCTAAATGCGTGTATCTGAAAAGTTACGTATTCGACGCACAGTGCGGTAAAGGGTTAAATATGCCTGCTGGAAAAACAGTTTCAAGAAAATTGTTCAGGTCAGGTCAGTGTTTCCAGATAGCACCATTGCTAAAGTATTTTCACAGGGAAGATCAAATGCATCTTACCCAATTACTGATGGTCTTGCACCTTATTTTAATGAAAAGCTGGTTGAATATGTAAACAGTTCCTCCTGTCCATTCGCACTGTACTTTGATGAAAGCACTCAAGCACAGGTAAAAAAACGAATGGACCTGTACATCACATATTGGAGTGCAGAGGATTGGTGGTTTGTAGATTTTATGAGTCCATTCTGTTTGGGCATGCTACTGGTGACCAGGTTATTGAGAAGATCTCACAGAGTATGAGTGAGGATGGATTGCAGCTGAACAAACTTTTGACATTAAGTTCAGATGGTCCAAATGTGAACAAAACAATTTGAAGAAACGTTCAGCCTGAAGTTAAAAGCATGGAAAACAGAGGAATGATTGATATTAGGTCATGCAATATTCATATTCATATTTGGCAAGGCCTTAAGTGTTTTTGGCAATTATGTTGAAGAATTTGCGGTAGACATGACTTCTTTCTTCAAATATTCTGCAGCATGAAGAAGACTTCGCCAAGTGTCAAGGTGATCTGGACATTGCTAGGCATGTTTTGTTTAAACATGTTCCATCAAGATGGTTATTAGTAGGACCGCTAGTAAAGCGTATATTGGAACTGCCAGTATACGATCACTGTTAAGTACTTGAAATCATTGAATGACAGACCATCAAGAGATCTACCAAGCGATGCATGATTTAAGAGAATCTGTACCATAGTGGTGCGATATCCAAAAGAAATGTTGGTGAAGCTGAATTTCTTACATGATGACGTACCACTCGTTGAGAACTTTGCATGGCTGCTGTTCCAGACAGAGGCACCACAGATCCACATTCTGTTCAAACAACTCTGAGCTCTTATTTCACTTCTTCGCTATGTTCAGGCAGCTGTTGTAAAGTCACGAAAACCACAAAATCTTCATCTGATTCAACATACCGGTACAGAGAAATCAAATCAGCTGACAAATGATGATATAGAAGTTGTGGAGGCGACTAAAAAAATTCTTCATCAGATAAAAGCTGAGAGTAAACCAAGTCTCAAGCATAGGATTATAAACTTCTACACCACTACCATCTCATTCTGAATTGAACTTTTACCTATACATATACAGCATTCATGGTAGTGCATAAGGAATATTGCAAGGAAGCTACCATGTGTAGATGAGAGATTAAGTATTGTTGACTAATGGGAGTTAGACCAGCTCAGTGATAAAGTATCTGAACTTAATGAAGAAAAAAGCATAGATGTATTTTGGGATGAAGTTTCGCAAGACAGAACTCTGAACAAGGACCTGAAGTATCCAAACCTCGCAGTTATAGTGAAATCAGTTCTTGTTTTGTCACATCGAAACTCTGATGGCGAAAGATGTTCCTCAGAAAATAACAAGATAGCGACAAGTGAAAGAATGAATATTAATGGAGGCTCTTTCTGTTTTAATCCTTTCACCACTGAAAACGTATATATACACGTTATATACACGTACATATACTGTATGTTCTCAGTAGTGAAAAGGTTAACATCATACAAAGATGCAAATACTGTGACCCAGCAATGTTGTAACCCCATAATGTACCAATTACTAGAGGCTTAATAGCTGAAACCAGGGCTGCAAGGAAGACATATGAAAAAAGACTGTAAAGAAAGATAAGAAGAGAGAAAGAAAGAAAATTATCTGAAGAAAAAAAAAAAATAGAGATATATATAAAAAGGGTAAAAGAAGTATTTCCAAAAACGAGAAAAGAATTAAATGACTAAGAAGAAAGTGTTAATGCTGAAATAAATGCCGCTGATAAGTTACTAAAAAAAAAAAAAACTACAGATAAGCTTGCAAAAGTAGTAAATGATAAGATACGCAGGCAATATCTGTGGCTCAGATGATGTTTTGTATAGCACAAGAAAGGGACAAAAGTGCCAGGAATGAATTAGACAGTAAAAGACACGAAGAAAGAAAATTAGAGGAGTAAAAATAAACTCTTGAAGAAAAAAAATGAAGATTTCCCTGATCATGAGCCTCCGAGGAAAAAAAGGAGTCAGACAGAACTTGAGGAAAAGCCACTCAGAAACAAAGAAGTTTGGCTCAAAGTCAAAGAAAAAACAGTCCGATAAAAAGAAAAAGAAAAAATTTCGCTGAAAAGTTGCTAAAATAGGCAAGGTTTATTATACCTGTAATACACTATGCATGTTTCTGATGCATATTTTCTTGCATATCGAAACGTAATGGGTTCATGATAAGTTTGAAGTACCGTATTTCCCGGCGTATAACGCGCACTTTTTGTTCCCCCAAAATACTCCAAAAATCACCCTGCGTTAAAATTAACTCGTTAAAATTGTACATGTGAAATGAGGTAGAAGGTATATTTTTCCCTAAATTTTTATTTTCCTAAATTTTCTCTTCAAAATAATTTTCTCTTCAAAATTAGGGTGCGCGTTATACGCCGGGAAATACGGTATGTTATATATTGCATCTTATAATACCGTAAGTTGGGAATACCATAAATTGTTCAAATATGATAAAAACTACGCGTGAAGAGCACGTGTAACAAAATTGTTAAATTTATTGATATATTCCTATTTATTTACTTTGTGTGAAAGAATTTCTATTAAACTCATAATATTTTGTGAATTGAAATGCGTAAGGAATTATAAAAGGTTGGATGGATGGTGGTGGAGGTGGTAAAAATAAGGGTACTAGTTGAACATACTCTTTGATATTACTATAATACGCCTATATTTTGGTCTAAAATTTCTATATTATTCCTATAGTTTCGTGTAAAAATTTCTGTTTCCTATTATAATTTGGCTAAAAGTCCGTGGACACCCTGTAATTAAGCTACGTTAATTCTAATTGTTTTACGTAAGGTCGGAAGGTGCTTAAAGTTTACGTGGTAGGGAAGGCTAAGAATATTTTTAGACCAAATTCCTCGTGAATCGTACTATTATAGTACCTTCATCGCCCTTTGCTTAAACAATTCTTAAGAACTGAAACAGGATAACATAGTTTACTGCCAAGATTTTGTTCATAATATTGCAAAAATCAGATTCCAAAAAATCAGGGCTGACAACTGTTAATGCTCTAAGAAACAAGGTAGAAAAAATTCAAGATTTTATTAAAGGGTGATGGTCAGAATAAAAGTGAACATAAATGGTAAAACTTTAGATGTCAAAATAAAACAACATAAATATGAACGTAGAACCGCGAATGATTCTAATGTATTGTTTAACCGTACGTATAGAATGTAATTAGGGTATTCATTGGGAAGCTCAAAAAATTCTTTTCAAAAGGAAAGATATAAATAAAAGAAATAGTTCAGAATGCGCATTCATATAGCTACTATGTAAATAACATTAATAGTTGTTAAAATACCGTTTTTCCTTAATCATTACTTTGTAGTTTTTTGGTTAATTCTTATTTCTTTTTACTGCGTTGTATATATATATATATATATATATATATGTGTGTGTGTGTGTGTGTGTGTGTGTGTGTGTGTGTATATATATATATATATATAACTTTATGCCTTCTCTCTTCATTCCATGACGAGCTGCTTTAAATACAAGAAACACGATGGAATAACTTTTTTTACCTGTGGGTGTGTAACACATTAATTTCAACTGTCTCATTGTGAAATTCATCCCATATATATATATATATATATATATATATATATATATATATATATATATACTGTATATATTAAAAGCTTTATTATCAGGCACCTGCCGGACCTGACCGATTACGAAATCGCCCCTCCCCCCTCTAAAATCCTTGATCGATTTTCCTTTGATCCCCGCAATTTGAGATAAATAATAATATAAAAGTATTTTTAGTGCCCTGAATCTTACCTATATATTAAATGGTTTAAAATAGGTATACAGTATTATATAGTAATGTTATCATTAAAATAGACAATAATACAATAACACAATTATATTATTGTTGAATAATGTAATGGAGGATTCCAGAAAACAAATGGAGGAGAACAGATGAATTGAAGAATTTAAAAAAAAATCTCTCGTAAATTAATTAATTAATTATTAATTGATAAATAATAATCGCTGCTAAATCGATCCAAACATATTATTGTTATCTCTTGTGTGGAACATGAATGTAGCTGGAATTAATTTACAACCATGAATAATCGTTATTTAAGTATCCACTTGACATCGATCATAAGAGATAGTTAATAGAGACGAAAAATCGATGCATTGCTTTGTGATTTATCGTAATAGTAATATTATTGTATTCCATTAATATTTTTTTTTATTATTGGTTAATGGGAGATTACTGGAAATCCCGGTTAATAGAGTTTTCTGGTTAGGAAAATGTCGGATAATACAGCTTTTTCCGTACTGTAATATGCACACCAGTTTTTCTGCTCGCAATTGTCACAACATAACTCATAAGTTAAGGAATATAGAGAAAAAAAGTGCTTAGACAAAAAGATAACCCAAATTCCATAGATTAAAAATGATAAGTGTTTTTTCTTTCCATGAAACCGTTTCGTTTTGCACAAAATGCATAAAACCATTTTTTTTTTTGAGAAGTGCCAATGTCACCCCTTGAGCCAAAGTTACCCCATATTACGGTATAGGAAAGTGAAAAAGGTTATCGGTAGACGAATAGTGCATATGACAAATGGCAATAACAAAAACTAAATTACAAATAGAATAAAAGAGAAAATACATGTAATGAAAAATAACATTATGAATGTTAAGTGGCGTAACTAACAAACGTTTTCATATCAAACCCATAGTTTAGATGACATATGGCTAATGTTGTGACACTTTTTTGTAACTAATTACAGTTACTACGTAGTTACTTCCTCAAAAAAGTAACTAGTTGCTGTTCCAAAAAGTAACTACTTACTTCAAAAGTGACTTTCAACATTTTTCCTGGTTTTCGCGAGTATATGATCTTCTACAGATCTACAGAAGCTAAGGCTAATAAAGACCCTAAGATCCACTTGATCCATCTTGATAAAAGTACTTTCCTTGACAAGTGATACTTGCCAAGATTATTCATTTGTTTAAATTGATGGTAATTTAAGGAATTAACAACAAAATTTCATCATATTAGTATTAGATATGTTGTCAATAAACATGTATTGTGCACAATCTGTACAATAATGTACATAAGAGTAAGGCTTGTGGAAAAAAAGTAGCTGCTAACTTTTGGTCTTTACGGAAAAAAGTAACTGGTAGAAGTTACATATAGTCATAATTTTTTGTAATTAGTTCTAGTTACAATTATTGGATCGGAAAATGTAACTAGTTACTGTTACAGTTACTCAAGCTGAGCATTTTGGAGACAGCTTATGTAGCAGTTCAAAAGATGCGTTATAATGCAAATTAAGGGTTCTACCAGACCCATATTTATAATTAGCCTAAAGTGGGTACCCATATACATTAGTACAGAAAGTTCAAAATTGTCTTTAGCTTCGCTCGTACAGAATTTAGAGTTCCCTATAATCATGTTTGCTTTAGTACAGAAACTTCGATATTGTTTTCTTATGGCTGAGTCATCAACTCAAGTAGCTGGTGATAATTTCACCCAGATGTTTAAATCTGGTTCACCTCTCATTTGAGCTTTTTGGGTGGAAGAGCATAACCTTATAGGTTTTGTAACATTAACATTAAGACCATGGTTCTGTGAATATAATTCGTAGATTTTTAAAAGACAATCTTGATCTTTAACAGAAGGCATTGATTAAATTATTAATCCTCTTGTTATAGGCTAACACCTAAATAAAGTCTAGTCGCAAAAGCGTTATGTGCTACGTCGTGTGTTGAAATATACACCAGATTGAGTTAGCTTTTACCTTGGCGTAGGATAGTGGTAACGTTTGGGCCTTCTACTCGAATCCTGGCGGTGCTATTTTTCACGATACAAAAATCTTTCGTCTGAAATTAATCATATATATATATATATATATATATATATATAATATATATATATATTATATATATATATATATATATATTAGGCCGGGTCGAAAATGGGAATTTTTTTATTTCTTAAAAAGTACACTATGTGAGAAGTTTCATTTTATCATCTTAACAAATTATTAAAATATCAAGCATGTGCTACCCCTGCTACTCCTAGCACATACCCCCCCTTTTTACCCTCATATTTGCATATATTTAAATGGAAAAAAATGTTATTTCTTAAAAAGTACACTATGTGAGAAGGTTTTTTTTATCATTTTAACAAAATACTAAAAAATCAAGCATGTGCTACCCTACTACCCCTATCACATGCCCCTCCTCCCTGTTTTACCTTCATATTTGCATATGTTTAATGTTGTTATATGTTACATGATAAGATGTTTGTTTAACGCTTGATATTTTTATGTTTCAGATAAACAGAAATAATTTTTCAGATAAATAGAAATAATTTGCATTTGCTTTAATTATAATTTGAATTATAATAAATTATAAATTATATGTAATTTGATTTTACTTCTGAATATAAACTATGACTACTAGAAGCAAGTCCTCAAATGCAGCCTTTGGATATCCTACGGAATTCCCAGCAGCCATGACTCCTTCAAAAGCAGATGTTGTGAGACGCTACCTTTTTGTGCGCCGTCGTGAAGAAGCTAAATCAAAAGGATCAGCAACTGCTAATGATTGTTACAGGGTTGTTGTAAAAGATATTGAAGACATTTGGATGAAATTTTCTTTTCCTACGATTAACACCAAAGGTATCTATCTTAAAGTCAGTCGATTAATAGAAGAAGCCTCAAAATTGAACAAGGTGCCGTTACATCGAAGAAATGAAAGTTTTGCCTTAAAAGTAGCTCAGTATGATGAAATATTTGATATATCTTCTTGTGAATACTATGATAAGGGAATTGATAGGAAATCTTTCAGGTGTAAGGATAAAATACCAATGACAGAATGGGAGTCTTTTGTGGGTCAAAAAAAAAAAAAAAAAAGTTAGGACCAATTGATCGCATAGCTAGTTCAACAAAGAAGAGATCTTCAGCAAGAGCCCAAGAAGTACAAAACTGTCAACTAAAAACACACGAAGAAATGACTGAAGCCACCAATGTTTTACCATCGGAATTTATAGAAAACACCGAAGAAGACATGGATGTAGATTCAGAGAGTCAGGATGTAAATTATGAGGCCGATTTAGAATTGACTGAGAATATTCAGAACAGGCACTCCTATAAAAACCTAGCATTAACAGCAGATCGTTATCGTATAAGTTGTAGAGCTGCAGCTGTAATAGTCAATGCAGCTTTAAAAGATATGGGGATCCTTAACCACACCAACACGCTTGACAGAAAGAAATTAGAATGAGAAAGAAATCGCATGGGTGAAACAAATACTTTTAGGTCTAAATCCGAAAATCTGAAGATGGAGTGCCTTGGATTTGATGGAAGGAAAGATAAGACATTAACTAAAAGTGGAAAGATAAAAGAAGAGCACTATGTTATTGTGAAAGAACCTGGAAGCATCTATGTAGACCATGTCACACCAGATAATGGAACTGCTCGCTGCATAGCAGAAGAGTTGATAACTATTATTACAGACTCGAACAGCACAGATACTATCAAAGCTTTACTCTGTGATGGTACTCCTGCAAATACAGGAAAAATTGGTGGAGCCATAAAACTGGTTGACATTCATCTTAACAGACCAGTGCAGTGGTTGGTGTGCCTCTTGCATTTGAATGAGCTGCCTTTTATGCACATCTACAAAGCCATTGATGGTAAAATAACAGGTCCAAATACTTGTGTGGGTTCAAATGGGAATAAACTGAAAACGGATTTAACAAAATTGGAGGTAGTGAAATATTCTCGCGTAAAGAGAAACATTAAAGAAATTCCAGCAAATGTTGTGAAGGAGCTAAGCAGTGATCAAAGATATCTCTATGATATGTGGCTGGCAGCGCAAACTGGAGACACTTCTCAAGATCTGTTCACTCGATCCCCAGGTACCCTTCACCATGCTCGCTGGCTAACTCTAGCCAACAGGGTCCTTCGATTATATATCTCAACGCCAAATCCCGATAAAAACCTTTAAGATATAGTCAAGATTATTATGCAGTTCTATGCTCCGGGGTGGTTTTGGATAAAATCTCATCCTAATGCAACTGATGGTGCATATAACTTTTGGCATTTAATGTGCTTGCTTCAAAATTTAGATGAACAACATAGATCAATCATAGAACCAGTATTAAAGAATAACGCCTACTTTGCCCACCCAGAAAATATACTCATACCAATGGTAACTGACAAGAGACTAGAAATTAGGGAGCAAGCTATTCAGAAAATCATCCTTTCAAGAACAGGATTTTCAGGTTCCAGAAACTTTGAGTTGCCTCGAACCCTCAATTTCTAATCTACTGACTACACCGAGATGATCGATTGGCAGAGATCATTACTTCTCCACCACTGCTAAACAATTTTAGCGACGATGAACTCCTACAGGCTCGATGTAAGCCACTGGAGATAGCTTCTTTTCTATGCTACAGTCAAAGTGTGGAAAGGGCAGTGAACCTAGTAATAAAGGCATGTCAGGAAAGAATAGGCTATGACAACCGTCAAAAGTTTATCTTAAACTGTTCAAGTTTGAATGGAAGGCCCAATGGAATGAGTAAGAAACATATTAAATAAAATTTCCTCATGATATTGAAAATTTCTTCCCTTTTGATGTGATACGCAACAATGAAAAAGTTAAATGAATTTTAGCACATTCATTACGCCTCTAATTTTTTCTTCTGAATATATTGTTGTACTTAATTAATTTTCTTAATACTGTACATTATTAAATAAAATATTATACGTTAATAAAGATTTATGTCATAAAAAACTTAATGTAGAGTAAGTCTTGTATAAATGGAATATTCTTCAATATAGGTCAAAAAATGAAAAATTGTGCCAGGGGTAGGAGGCTTTAAACAGCGAAAATAATTTATGAGGGGGTTCCTGTGTTCTATTCAAACCCCTCACAATATGTACCTTTTCAATATAAAATTTCGACTCGGCCTAATATATATATATATACACACAAACTCAGAATGGTCCCCTGAGAAACTTATATGTTAAACACAGACCGTGCATGGAACAAGGAACTCTTCTGGGAAAATTAAATCCACTATAGTCCGAATAAGTAATGGTAAATGACAAATACCATAGTTTTTCTTTTTCATGATGCTAGCCCGACGTGGGCAACGGGTCTCTCGCAAAGAGGTCCCATAAATATAGCTTCCCTGGTATTTGTCATTTACCATTACTTATTCGGACTATAGTGGATTTAATTTTCCCAGAAGAGTTCCTTGTTCCATGCACGGTCTGTGTTTAACATATAAGTTTCTCAGGGGACCATTCTGAGTTTGTGTATATTAAACGGACGTGTTACGTGCTTGAAAAGTGGACGCTTAATGTCCCGGTTGAGGTTTAAGTTTTGTTTTTTGGCTAAAAATACAATAGTTACCCCTTTTTCTTTGATTTATTCAATCCGACGTGAATGCAACGAGTCTTTTACTTATATAGAGGTTCTGAATGTAGTGGGACTAGGCTTGCTTTAAACCCTAGATCCATGTCCCAAAGCTGGATCCTGTCTGCTTTCAGATAGCTGGTGAGGGAAGCTATATTTATGGGACCTCTTTGCGAGAGACCCGTTGCCCACGTCGGGCTAGCATCATGAAAAAGAAAAACTATGGTATTTGTCATTTACCATTACTTATTCGGACTATAGGATTTAATTTTCCCAGAAGAGTTCCTTGTTCCATGCACGGTCTGTGTTTAACATATATATATATATATATATATATATATATATATATATATATATATATATATATATATATATATATATGCGCTGCATATAACATTAATATTTAGAAATATTAAAAACAAATTTAAATAAACGAAATGAATTAATGAAATATTGCGCAAAATAATAAAAATGAAAACAGTAAAATTATAAATCATAAATAAAAACTTATTTTCCAATCTTCGCATCTTATCCTCTGAAAAGCTCTGAAGTTCAAAATGCAAAAGCAATATAAAGATAGCCCCAAGGTACAGAGGGTCACCTGCTAAAAGGGGAGATAACAGAGGGGAGATACAGGAAAGTGAGAGAGAGAGAGAGAGAGAGAGAGAGAGAGAGAGAGAGAGTTCAGGTGTATTTGGTTCTGTTAGTTCTGTTTGTTCTGTTTTTTGTTAAACTTCATTAATTCGTGAAAATCAGTCTTCAAATACATGTTCCGAATGAGATTCGTGTTACCGATAAAAATACTAATATCCAATACATAAACCACAAGGTGTTCCAGAAAGATGTACATGTTATGTCCTTTTTGCGAAATCGGCCTTTTTGCAAAACTAAAGGCCGATTTAGGTTAATTGAATGCCCTGTTAGGTTAATTGTCTGCCCTCGACGATTGGTTAAGTTAAGTCGTGATATTTTCGTTGCTTAACGAAAATATCACGATTTAACCCTTTTGCAAAAAGGCCGTAACATATACGCACTTTAATGCGGTGTTATACAGAGGCATGTTGTCTCTCAGCGTCTGGGACACGTTTCACTCAAAAAATCGGTGAATAATTTTATTCTTTTGCTAGTTTCGCATGCATCATTACTCATTAGTGTTTACTTAAATATTTTTGCATTTCTTTGATTTGAATAACGAAGATATGCCCAAGTAGCTTTGTTTCTTCTATATTTCACACAAATATGATAGTATCCATTACCCTTACGTAATTTGGCACAACCTAATCTCATGTACAGTTTATTTATTATCAATATTTATGAGTGAAAAAGCAAGTGGATATGAGGACTTCCTGTGTATGATAGCCTATATAGGACTGTGATTATAATAGCTTATATTTATAATATTACTAACACATCTAAGGCCGGCCGCGCGCAGGATTGTCTCGCGACTGACGACTGACGATTTGGGAGCCCCGTACACTGCAGCGACCGCGACTTGTAAAATCACACGAGACTTAAGTTGTCACGACCTAAATCGTCAGTCATGAGTCGCAAGACAATCCCGTGTGCGGCCGGCCTAAGAAGGCCAACAGATGAATTTTGGTAACAAAATGGATGGTAAATTGCTAATTTATTTTTTAATCCATTGCAAATAACGATTTTTTTTAATTCACTTCCTATGAACGCAGATTTTTCACTGAAGCTTCACCACTTTTGAAACCTGTCATAAAGGAAGCTAAAGAGCCACAATCATCATTATCATTATCATTAGACAAACGTATTCAAAGAACTCGTAATATGTTATAAGGTATTCTCCCGCAAAGATAGATATACCAGTAACCAAACTTAAATACGTGTCTATCATTTGAGATTTAACCTATACGGATATATTAATTTTTTATATCTCACCACTTTAATATTAGATAATTAATTATAACTAGATTAATTTGCTTCAAGTCAATTTCTAAGGAGCAACTATTCGCGCATGTCTTCGTCTGACTCTAAACTAAAAAAAGAAAAATATTCAACTGAGAAACGAGACCAGTGTGCATGTGTGCAAACAGACCAATAATATATATATATATATATATATATATATATATATATATATATATATTATATATAATATATATATATATATATATATATATTATATATATATATATATATATATATATATATATATATTATTAGAAAGGTTCATCTAACATATGGCATTATTACCTCTGGCATTCTTACAAATTTTGCATAGTTGATGATAACGTTTGAAAGAAAAGTAAACTGCATTAATACGTTACAAATACCGCAAAGAATGAAACAATTCTAGATTCTGCTTGACTTTAGAGCATTTTTTTGTTTACGTCTGATGTTGGTTCTTTTTAAAGTTTTCATCATATAAGCCAAGTCTCGAGTCGTGACTAATTTATTTTCTAAGTTCCTCGTTTAACGTTTAAATTGATCTAAGTCGAAGTCACGAGAACCAAAAAGCATTTACAGTGAACAGTTTTAAAAGTAATATATTTTAACCATTCAGAGAGCATAAGGACACTAATAGCTTTCGCTTCTTATTGCAGAAACATACAAGTACTTAAATATTTGAAACGCGTAGATAGACGTTTCAGAACATTTAAGTGCCGTTTCTAAGTAACTCAAACATTTCTGTTTTCTAAATACTTCACATAATTAAAATTGTTTATTTGCTTATCGGAATGTCCAGTCACCTTTAGAGTGTACATTTTAATTGTTAATGCCGCGCACAACGCTGCTTATTGAAAGAATGAAGTATACCGGTCACCCGTCACTAAAGAATAATAACCTGACAAGAAAGTAAAAAGAAACGCCAATACATATTGTAATCCCCGTCAGGTAGAAGTCATTTTCCACATGAAGGTAAGGGCTTTCAGTAGCCCAATACACACGATTTTATCGAGTCCTATTTCCGCTCAATTTAAAGCATGCCTCGTCTGACCACAAAATCACGTTGACGAATGTTGGGTTGTGATGCGCTCTGTTAAAAAATCACTGACAATTCAAGCCCCAATCTGGATTATCTTCATTCAATATCTGTAAAATATGTGAAATGTACGGTTTCCAGTCTGCATCCTGCAGGATTGAGTGGATGCTTGACTTACTTATCTCGAACTCACGATTTACGTGTGGATTTATATGGCGATTTATATGGCGAGTGGTAAATACAGCTACAGCATGTCCCTTACGCCGCGAAGAACGTGACCTCACGTGACCTTCACGGACGTCTCTCATGGTACCTTCGGCCTCGAATTAGTTCACCAATCGTGCGAATTGTAAAGCTGGTTGGCGGAAGTGGTAATCCAGTCTCGCACTTTTAAGCACGTTGCACCTCTGCAACAATCTCAAATTTCCAGTACCACTTCAGTATCTTTTTGCGTTGATCAACGGACAAGATCGTGCTCACTATTTCGGCCACATCTTGAGTGGCAGGGTGTCAGTTCCTGTGGGCTTTCGAATGAGAGACAACATACCCTTATATGGCAGTGTACAAAAGTGTGTACAGTATATATAGGGTGATTCATAAGTCTGTTACCATTGTAATGGTGAATAAAAAATAACTACAAACCACAGTAACCTGTGATGTTTTTTATTTGAGGTTATTTTTACACAATTACACATTGGAAATTCTTCCTTTTAAATCACTGACATTACGAGGTTTTGTTGCATATACCCTATCCTTGACCATACCCCATATTTTCACAAATCAACAATCTGAAACAGAAAATATTTCACCATTACAGTGGTAACAGACTTGTGAATCACCCGATATATCCATTGTTCAAATCCTTGCACAAATGCAGTCATACTGGTACTGATCGGCAAACCCGTTGACATTTTCCACTGCAACCTCCTCAATGTGGCAAAGATCACATCTTTCAATACTGAAAGAATCAGAGGTTTCGTCGCATACACGGAGTCTTTGATTATACTTCACATAAATTCAGACACTTCGCTAGCTAATCACTGCCCACGCCGTCCTATCTACGACTAGTAAACTTCTCGTTCTAGAAGTCGCGAACTCGATGAGAGTAATGGGCCGGAGACCGATCTTGTATATAAAGATTTCCTCTCAATTCATTTGTTGTGACGTGCAGCACTGCAGCAATGACTTGTTTATTCAGCCTTTTAATGCAATGAAGGTGTCACGAAAGAACAATGGTCTGTTGATTCCTCCAAATCAAACTGCAGCTCATATACTAATGCGAGGGGCATTCAACTCTTGTGGAGTCACGACATAGGGGTTCTTAACAGCATATTAAAAGAGTTTACTCGTATGCAGGTTGATATGATGATATGCTCATTCAACTTCATTCAAAAACTATTCAAAAACTATAATGTTTGTCATTTACCATTACTTATTCGGACTACGGTATAGTGGATTGAATTTTCTCAAAAGAATTCCTTGTTCCATGCACGGTTTGTGTGTATTATATATATATATATATATATATATATATATATATATATATATATATATACAGGCCCTCTCAGAGGTTGAGAGAGGCCCGGGCCACTTTCAGCTTTTGAGGACCATAGCTAAACCCAATTATTACTTTCACTGCAAAACATTATATTCAAACCTGAAAGTTTCTAAATTTGAGGCCCCCCTTAAGCTTGAGGCCAGGCCAAATGGCCCTCCTAGCCCCCCTCTGATAGGCCCTGTATATATATATATATATATATATATATATATACAGCGTGTCCCAAAGAAATGTATACCCACTTTGTTCGATAATACCAGCTATGAGGATAATAAATATATTACTTTTTAAATGTTTTTTAATAAAGAATTTTCTCTTGAATCTAAATATGTAATTATTTTTATTAAAAATTAAAAAACAAAAAAGTTACAGATGTTTAAATTATAATTATTATTTTCGAGACTTCATGTGCGATATTTTCTAATATTTTTGCACGTATACGAGATAAGTTTGAAACCGACGGCACTGTGCAAAACTTACAAAAACAACGTTCTGGAAGACGTCGAACATCTTAGATAAAGTGTCATTTAACCATGGAATTTGTAAATTTTTTGAATTAACTAATAATTACAACAGTTATGCTTCAATATCAACACTAAACATAAGTATCTCAAAACAGTCGGTTAAAATATTAGAAAATATCGCACATGAAGTCTCGAAAATAATAATTATAATTTAAACATCTGTACCTTTTTTGTTCTTCAATTTTTAATAAAAATAATTACATATTTAGATTCAGGAGAAAATTCTTTATTAAAAAACATATAAAAAGTAATATATTTATTAACCTCATAGCTGGTATTATCGAACAAAGTGGGTATACATTTCTTTGGGACACGCTGTGTATATATATATATATATATATTGGGAACCCGGTAGCTCAGTGGTTACGATGGCGGATTCTGAGAGGTGGAGTTGAGTTGGCCGCTTACTCTGTTTCTCTTCTGGCTCACGTGACCCTTGAGGGCACAACCCCACGTAGTGGGGAAATGAACTTCTTGGATATATATATATATATATATATATATATATATATATATATATATATATATATACATGATACACACAGACCGTGCATGGAACAAGGAACTCTTCTAGGAAAATTAAATCCACTATAATCCGAATAAGTAATGGTAACTGACAAATACGATAATTTTTTCTTTTTCATGATGCTAGCCCGACATGGGCAGGGCAACGGGTCACTCGCGAAGAGGTCCCAAAAATATAGCTTCCCTCACCAGCTATCTGCAAAGCAGATAGGATCCAGCTTTGGGACAGGATCTAGGGTTTAAAGCAGCCTAGCCCAGCTACATTTAGAACCTCAGCATAAGCAAAAGACTCGCTGCCTTCACGTCAGATTGAATACATCAAAGAAAAAAGGGTAACTATTATATTTTTAGCCAATGTAGCTGGGCTAGGCTGCTTTAAACCCTAGATCCTGTCCTAAAGCTGGATCCTATCTGCTTTGCAGATAGCTGGTGAGGGAAGCTATATTTTTGGGACCTCTTTGCGAGTGACCCGTTGCCCACGTCGGGCTAGCATCATGAAAAAGAAAAACTATAGTATTTGTTAGTTACCATTACTTATTCGGACTATAGTGGATTTAATTTTCCTAGAAGAGTTCCTTGTTCCATGCACGGTCTGTATGTATCATTAAAAACCTCAGGGAACCATTCTGAGTTTATTCCCTATAATATATATATATATATATATATATATATATATATATAGCGTGTCCCAAAGAAATGTATACCCACTTTGTTCGATAATACCAGCTATGAGGATAATAAATATATTACTGTTTATATGTTTTTTAATAAAGAATCTTCTCCTGAATCTAAATATGTAATTATTTTTATTAAAAATTGAAAAACAAAAACGTTACAGATGTTTAAATTAGAATTATTATTTTCGAGACTTCATGTGCGATATTTTCTAATATTTTTTTTTATGGCCCTGCCTGCCTTTTAACCGACTGTTTTGAGATACTTATGTTTAGTGCCTAGCTTAGCCTAGCCATTTCGTTGAGTTCTAATTAGGCAAGACTACAGTTTTGCTCTAACCTTATCTAACATCTTATAACTCTGCGACGTTTGTTCTTTTCTACTGTAAGTGAGAATTGCCCTTAAAAATGGCCAACTTAAGACTAACATTCGACCAACGTAAGTTTGTATTAAAGTGGTACTTGAAATCAGAAAACATAAAAGAAGTCCAAAGACAGTGGAGACGGGAATTTGAAACGGAACCACCAACGCGGATTACAATTGCACGTATACGAGATAAGTTTGAAACCGACGGCACTGTGCAAAACTTACAAAAACAACGTTCTGGAAGACGTCGAACATCTTAGATAAAGTGTCATTTAACCATGGAATTTGTAAATTTTTTGAATTAACTAATAATTACAACATTTATGCTTCAATATCAACACTAAACATAAGTATCTCAAAACAGTCGGTTAAAATATTAGAAAATATCACACATGAAGTCTCAAAAATAATAGTTATATTTTAAACATCTGTAACTTTTTTGTTTTTCAATTTTTAATAACAATAATTACATATTTAGATTCAGGAGAAAATTCTTTATTAAAAAACATATACAAAGTAATATATTTATTATCCTCATAGCTGGTATTATCGAACAAAGTGGGTATACATTTCTTTGGGACACGCTGTATATATATATATATATATATATATATATATATATATATATATATATATATATATATATATATGTATATATATATATATCAGTAGAGTGTCGTGAAAAATTCTTAAGATAAGCAATGAAAATAATAAAAAAAAAAAATAAAAAACTTTGTTGTCTACGTTACCTCATGAAATATAACTTAGGTGAAGTCTTCTTGAATTTTTAGCGAAATCTTCAATCACTTCATTGTAAAAATTTGGCTCAATTGGCTCAGTAGCTTTCTCTCAATTGACATAAGCGCTAAATTTTGCAGCTTTTCTTGCCCCTGGGAATTTCATACATAGTTCTTTATTTTTTTCAAGGCAGAAAAGCTTTGCTCAACTGAGGAAATGGTTGCAGGAATGTAAAAATGAAATCATATAGCCTAGCTGCTTCGCCGTATGCTCGTTGTACATCGTTAGATTTTATAAAAGCAAGAAGTTCAGCATATTTTTCTCTTTTAATTCTTCCGAAATATTATTAACGCGGAGTTGTGATCTTAATGATATAAAGTCGAAAGTGGTACCATTGTTTTCTTTCGAAGATTGTAGAGCAGCTTCGGAGAATCTGTTTTGAAGTGACGTAAATTTTTTAAGTGTAGCAGCTCTAAAAACTTCAGTGAATTCAAATTTTAAAATCGGTCTTTTAGGTGCTGTGAAACTGTGTCGAAAATTTCACAAACCAACCGTTTGTAGAAAGTTTGAATGTCTACATTTCCTTTGATCTTTTCGGCTTTGGTTCATGCACATGCTCTTCTTTGTACGTTTTTTTCCAGATGTTTTCAAATTCCCCTCGTTTGCATCTTAGTTCTTCAGCTTCTGCACACAATACCCGATGATGTCGTGAATTTTAGCCTGCAATATGTCGAATAGGCTGTCCATAACTGGAAGCAAAGTTGCAAATACATTTAAAAGTAAATTAAAACTGAAATCTTTCAATGACGCTAGATATCTACCTGCACCGTTGTATGTATCTTGACCCCATTTTTCGACTGTGTCTCGCATTTTCAGACAAAGTAACAAGCTGATCTTTACACTCATAGACAGTTTTTACAAATCTTTATCCATAATTCCAACGAGTGAGAGACCCGAGAAAGCCTTTTAAACTCATTTTTTTTCATCCAAAACCCGTGTTCTTTTTGTAGACTCAGTGAAAAAGGCTGCTATACCATTTAAGGTTATAAAAATCTGCATTCATTCACTTACACTTGACACTGTTTGAGATAAAACTATATTTAATCTGTGAGCAAAGCAATGAATAAACAAGGCGTTTAGAAATTTCTACTTTACTTTTGACTGTAGCCCATTTAAGTGTCTCGTTATAACAGCTGCGCCATTTAACTACGCAACTAGCTTACTTTCGCATCCATAATATTGAATTAAGTCTGTAACAAAGATGCATAGTGCTTTAGCTGACCTATCTTGAGAGATGTTTTTAAAACCCAAAACCTTCCATGTACCTGGCCAACATAAGACAAAAAAGAAACACAAGACAATTGAGAAAAATTGCATACGTCGGTCATCTCATTAAGCATTATAGAAATGAATTTAGCTTGATTAATCTCTTTTCTAATTTCAGTATGTATTACATTAGACACAAATGCTATCAAATCATTTTGTATGAAATTTGATAGGCCAATAAAAGTTGATGAATGTTCAAAATGATTCTTCAATTTTTCATCAAATTTACTTAGCGAGTCAATAACTTCGACGGTTACCCCTCTTTGTTTATCACTTGACTCATCATGCCCTCTTAATGCCAGGCCTTGCTTAGCTAGGAAACATACAACATCAATATAACAACTCATAACATCCCTATTTGTTTTTACAAGTTGGTTATGTTGAGTATCCCGTATTTTGTTATCCCATGTCAGTCACTAAGTGGCAATTTGACTCCAAAACTGGTGTCCAAAGTAAAAAAAAATTTAAAACTTACTAATTTGGCACAAATTTTCGCAACATCTTATGCAAATAAAAATGTTTTATTTCTAATTTTGAAGCCGTATAGGATATAGCCTTATTATGGGGAATATGGATGAATAAATACTTAAATATTTGAGATATAAATGGCTGAAACTAAACTACTTTCAATAATTTCAGACACATCCACGGTAAGCAAGTGAGCGTTTTGCGTATGATGGCTGTATTCTGCCATACGTTTTAAGTAGAATATTACTAATTTTTTACTTTTTCTTTAAACGGAAAACACTGCTATAATTTGTAGTTGTTATTATCGTACCAATTCAGTACCTAATGTATTAATGTGATTAAGTCTGTGAAAATTTTCTTCATCACAGAATTCAGCACTGCAGTACGACAACGAGTCATACGCAAAGGTTTTGACTGCTTACTCCGACCTTCAACAAACTAGCGATTTCCGTCGCACGATACCCATTAAAATTTAGTAAAATTATTAAAATACTTCATTCAAACGTACATAACAAAAATTCTGCTGCTAATTTTTATTAAGGTAAGCAATGCTTACCTTGCTTCTATGGAATACACGCCACTGATATATATATATATATGCGTGCGCGCGCGCGTGTGTGTGTGTGTGTGCATACGCGATCGTACTGCTGTATTACTCGAATCAATTTAATGACTCGGCATCTGAACGGAATATGTAAATAAAATCTGTTCTCAATTCAGATAAAGTAAATTAATATTTATTTGCTTGGATCAGATTTGATCGCACTCCGAATGGAGAGAAAATCCTCCATTTTTATATATTTCAATTTAAATTTTAAAAAAGAATTACGCTTTCACATATAAAAGCTAAAAAACAAATCAGCTGAAGAGGATATCTGATTCTACTCACAACCAAAAATAAAATTTTGTTTCATTGTCTCTCTCTCTCTCTCTCTCTCTCTCTCTCTCTCTCTCTCTCTCTCTCTCTCTCTCTCTCTCTCTATATATATATATATATATATATATATATATATACACACACACACACCTGAAGAGTTATTTTAAATATATTTTATATCCAAATGTTCCATTGAAATTAATCATGAATTTTTTTATACTTAAATAACAGTTCAGAGTAAAATCATTTGTATCATTTCGCAACTCTGTATGTACGATATGCATTATATATGTATCGTATTTTGTGATTGAAAGTATAGCAATGCTGTATATGTAACAAAATCAAATACCTCCCCCCCCCCACACGTTTTTTTCAATTTGACTTTAGCACTTAAGCATTTTAATGCAGTGTATATGAGAACAGTTTTGTGTTAGCGAGAAATAATAATTGCGAAACGATTAAATTAAATATGTTTTCTTAATATAATTATATAACATACCCGAAAGGTTACATATACGAACGCCTCTCGCGTACAATAGATCCCAAACAGCTCCTGAATACGAGCTGGTACCCATCTGACGCCCATGAAGTGGCGCGAATGGTTCGTTTTTTGTTTTTACTTCAGAGAAAAGAAAGCAGAAACCCAATCCATGCTTCCAAATGAGAGGCTTCAAAAGCCCGCCAAATGGCTCGGTTTTTGGAGCGTTTTTCTTATAACTCCCCTCCCGGCCACCTGTGCGCCAGGGTCACGTGACAAAACGCGCCAAAATTTTAAAGAAAACAGTGACAGACGTTTCGAGCTTACGTATACAAATTCTTCCCTTATTATTCTTGATGAGTTCATATTTTCAAGAGGCAAATTTATACTTCCTAGTTTAAAGCTCCAATTTTCCACGAATTCGTCTTCAGTAAATGAATTTTTAATAAAGACGTCACACTCATTCCATTTAATTATAATAAATAAATAAATAAATAAAGAAGAAGAAGAACCGAATTATTCTCAAAATTAATTAGGTATTCCTCCCAAAAAACAAAAAATGAAAATGGAAGCTCGGAGAACTTGAAAACATTCTTCCCAAACTATCTTTCTGAAATTTCTCTCTCTCTCTCTCTCGTGTGTCATGATATACCACACACACACACATATATATATATATATATATATATATATATATATATATATATATATATACACCTTATTTATTAGTGAAATTTATTCACAGAAAATTTAGAAATAAATATTTTGGAAACTTATTTAGAAGAGAGTTCAATTTTTAAAATAAAATAATTATTTTTGCAACTTTTACTGAAATCATATTTCTCTTCAAAATAAAATTTGTATCGACTTCAAAATTACCATCTGTATATTTGCCTCGTAACGCGAAATTTAATTGCGTTTTCAACCTACATACATACATACATACATAAATACACACACATACACATTTATATATATATATATATATATATATATATATATATATATATATAATAGAAAAAAGAATTTAGTATTAACTCTTTCATAAACACAGTCCTACTCAACACTACAACTCTAAATTCAATTTCAAACGAGAAGCCTCCACTGTTTTGGTCTCTGGACTTTGATGTCATCGCTTAAGCGGATTTGAGGAGCCGTTCGAGTCTATCCAAGAAATCTAAATCAAACACGATCTCTGAAGCTAAAGTAAATATCGAAGCTAATTGTCATTTTCACTCTGACAAACAACACACTCGCGATTTGTGAACACACAAACAACAGCTCATAAGAATTCATATGGTAAAACAAGGTTGGAAGTAGGTTTCTTAACCGGGATCCGGGGCGGAAAATGATAACCTTAAATCCCGTGATTTCCCGGGTTTTACAAAGTATTCGAAAAACGTTATTTCAAGTAGTTTTACGTTAATTTGCTACTGTATCTAGAAAATGCAAACATAAAGACTATGATAACAAATTTATCATAGCACGAATCACGTTGCGTTGTACAACTCGAATAGTGCCTAATATATGTCCTGTATGATGATGTGCATGTGTAATAGGACTGGTATTTTTGATGATTGACTCGGACTGAAAGCCACTCATTTGATTTCCCTGAATCGAACATTTTGTGTTTTTGTGGATTTTAATTTCGGTTATTTTCTTCACTTCAGTGGCACACCTTTTGCTGTTGATATTTTTTTACTAAAAATTAGTAAAAAGTATATAAAAGGTGTTGCGTTCGTATAAATTACATTATATAATATAATTTATTTTTGTTGAAACGCAAAGCTGCAAATTAGCATTGTAGGCATAGCCGCCTAGGCTATGTACTGTATTTATGGTTCTGCAGTGTTTGAAATTCGGCCTTGGCTCTATCTTTTATTATATTTATCATTATTGTGTTAAAATATTTATATATTTATATTTAATATTAACTAACTAATCTAGATTTATCTAATGCTTAAACATTTTAAGACTTTATCATTTTTTATAAACCGGGAAATCCCGGGATCCCGGGACGATGGCCGATTTTGTCCCGGAAAGTCGGGATAGTGAAAACCCCTCGAAACGAGAAACCCTAGTTGGAAGTGACGGTATACCACAAACATAATGTTAAAAGAAGCAAAACGACTATATATATAGTTACGATAGAAGTGTTCTTGGGGAATCTTATCCTCAACAGGAATATAAAGACAAGAGACACGACTCTCAACACTTATTAGCCAAACGTTTCGGTCCACTCAGGGACCATCTTCAGTGACTAAATGAAAGAACATCAAATTTAGAAAAAAAAAAAATCAATAATATATAACTAAAGAAACACAAGTAAAATGGTTTTTTTTTA